>VXBH01005423.1:176259-239015 GCA_013400035.1 Rynchops niger
AAGAAAAAGAGAATGGCAAAGTATTCTCTGTGTGTATTTTTCCTTTCTATTAACTCCAGAATTAACTCTAATTCTATCATCATTAATTCTAGGAATTTTTCTAAAAGTTTGCCAAGTTTTTTTCATGAGCTTTAAGATACAGCACATGATAGGACCCAAAACTGTTTGCAGTAGAAAGATTTACTGAGGCAAGTTCCAAAGTTCTTGCTTATCATTATTAATAAGAGCACTACTACTAATCAAACACAGTATTGCGCCATTTCTTGTATCACTACTTTCAAAAGAGTATAAAATAAGTCATAGGGAAGCACAGTTCAATTACTTAGAGCACTTCCATTAGCATACAAAGAGAAAGAAAGGAAAAAAACCAAACCACCAACAAAGGAGACCTAAGGAAATTGTAGTTCCTTGGGCGTCTCTGATTTTGACAAGGATTTCACCAGCTCCTCTAGTGAATAAAGGCCTTCCTCCAGGAAGGAGTTGTTAGGAAAAGTGTGAGTGGCTGGTTTTCAAACTTACTTTGAAGCCCCCTGGATATTTTGTCACAGATTACAGAGGCCTTGGACTTGCCTTCCATGAACTGCAGAAACACAGGCAGTAGCTGCAAGCTCTGTAGCTGTTTTCCAGGGGTATTTACTCATCCAAGTTGCTATTACTTTTGGGGTGGGGGGCAGGAGAGGAACCTCAACTGTTCAACTATTTATGAATTGGTGACTGAGGACTTCACAGCAGTGTGATTGAAACTGCTTTTGGAGGCAGTGACAGGATGGGCTTCTTAGGGAGAGGACTGTGAGAAAACTTTTGAGAGGTGGAGTGGGTGCTGGGGAAAGTCAGGGAGGTTCCCAGGGGCGAGAAGGGGGAAAACAGTGGTAAAGAGCTGCGACGTGTGAGGCAGGGGAAAAGCTAGGATGGGTCAGTGACCGTGTCAGGGAAGGGCTCTGGGCTGGATGGGAAACTGGCCCAAAGTGGTCAGCGTGGCCTCAGAGAGTGCAGGGGGAGCTGGGGTGTCCTCTCTTCCTCCTTGCAGCATCCCTGTCTTCCCCCTCAGCAATCTCCAGAGGACGCAAACCCTCCACTCTCAGAGCACACTGCTCTGAGACCCAGCACAAAAGCCCCATGGAGCTGTACTGAGCAGTCTCCTAGCTCACAGGAAGCAATTAGCAGCATGAAAACTTCAGACACCTGTTCACTACTTTGCCTCACTAAACATGCCACTCAGATACAGGGGAAAAAAAAAAGGCAAACAGTATCTGTCATAGAAAAAGCTGTCTTTAGTCAATTCTGAAAAGAAGCATGGGTTTGGACTGCAGGCACATCTGAAAATATTGCAGCCTGTTTCTGGAGTAGAGGTGCCAGAAGGGAGGGACACAACATTTATTGAACAAGCTGCATGCTGTGATTTGGGTTGCGAAGTTAATGCACCATGTACTCACTCATGCAGATTCTCGCTCGCTCTCTCTCTCTCTCTCTCTCTCTCTAAATGCAGGGANTCAATTCTGAAAAGAAGCATGGGTTTGGACTGCAGGCACATCTGAAAATATTGCAGCCTGTTTCTGGAGTAGAGGTGCCAGAAGGGAGGGACACAAAATTTATTGAATATACTGTGTGCTATGATTTGAGTCGGGAAGTTAATGCACTGTGTACTCACTCATGCAGCTTCTCTATCTCTCTAAATGCAGGGAAGTAACCCGTACCATGGCAGGGCAAGCACTGTTTTGTTCTGAGCCTTTCTCAAAGCATCATACAAAGCTGAATTAATTTCTCCATGCAAACAATTTCTGAGGTAGCCCACCCAGTGATATTTTGTCTATTCGATAAGTGGTTCCGGGTACTGGATTTCTATATAATAATTTCTATAACCTCACTGAGAAACAGCCAAGCCCTGAAGCACATGCCCAGGTTACCAAGAAGCCCAGGCAGTGCAGGTCAGGATACCTGCGCAGCATCAGAGGGCTCTGGCCCTAGGGCTGGTGGCCACAGCACGATGGTCCATTTCTGCAGTACTTTGTACTAGTGGGAAGCATTAGCCTTGGGCTGCAGGACAGCTTCCAAGTGACCGCTTGGTCTGTCCCTGGGCATGACACCAAACTCCCTGGCTGCTTCAGTTACCCGGCGTGGTCTTTACCTCCTGCCTCCGATGAAGCGGTGTGGGGGGGCACCCCCGAGCAGCTCTGCACTGCTCCCCGGAGGAAACAGGCTTTCAGCGGTGTGTGAAACACCCCGTTAGCAAGAAGAGTTTGAAAGCTGGTTGTAAAGAATGTAAAGCACTTTTGGATTCTTCTGGATGAATAACAAATAAATGACAACAGTGAAGTTATTAACTGGCTGACATAACTGGCTCATTCAGACTCCCAGCTCTGCTCAGTATCTGCATGACCTCACCTCTGCTTGGGAGACAAAGTTTTTACTTATTGGTTGGCCAAATCTGAATATTAAAAAAAATAATAATAATTTTAAAAAATCATTTTTCTGGCAAGAGGAATGAGCACTGACAGCAATCTGAGCAGGGCAGTGCACTGGCCAGCTTTGTCAGCTCAGGAGGTGACTTCAGCTGGAATTAGCAGAGGGAATACCACTCAGAGACCAGGCTGAGCAAACAAGAGCGACTGGTGGGAAGAGCACCAGCCTTCCCTCCTGGCAGAGAGGACACAAACTGGGCTGTGCGAGGTTTCCACGCATGGGAACAGCTTGCTTATCAACTTCCGCTGTGGGCAGGGGCGATTGCATACGGTCTTCCAAGCAAAGGCTTGCTCAACACAGGATGGATTTCAAAGCAAAGCATGGAGTAAGAGAGAACTGGTCTCTTGCTAATTTCCCTGATTAACAGCTACAGCTGGATTATTGTGCTTACATTTCACATGACAGGGCATTATATCACAGGGCCTAGGAGATCACCAAAACAAACTGTACACAAGAGCAAATAACTGGCTAGGCCTCACAGTAGCAATCACCAAAATGAAGATAAATCGTTAAATTTGAGGAAAAGGTATTTCTTTTAAATCCTCTGCCATGAGCACACAGGTGACAGCCTCACAGTCAACAAGCACCAAGCATTGCTGCAAATCCTTTGCTACACATAACAGGCAGATGCTCACTGGCGGACAAATGGGAGGCGCACACCTGTCCAGATGTGTTTACCATCAGGCAGTGGCGCCGGCAGAGCAGTGACGAGGCACAGTGACAGAGGTGCCTGCTGTCCCCGTCAGGTCAGCTCGTCTTGAATGAGCAAAAAGGCCTTGCTACCCTGTCCAAGCCCTTCTGTTGGGGTACACGACAGGACTGCCTGGGGTTGCCAGGGAAGAGAGACTTCAGCTGTGAGAACAGCAAAAGAAAAATTTGGGTTCTGATAAGAGGCACTCAGGCACCTTGCTCCATCCACGTCAGAAGGCATTAGATACCTAAGCAGCTTTCCAAATCTTGCACATACCCATTCAATGAGGAATGTTGTCATTTCAGGTTATTGCTACACTCTTTTGTAGTCAGCAACAAAACCCAGTTTAAAAACAGGAAGTGATTGTGGAGGGGCAAGGGGAACAGGATGAGTTTTCTGTTTGTTTTACAGAGGGAATTGGCAGAGGTTGTCTCTGCTGAGCGCAGTGCTGCATATCATTCCCGCATCCTCACCAGCCCTCTCCAGCCTCAGACATCCCCGTACCATCGCCTGCCCCAGACCCACCTCTTCGGTAAACAATTGGGTATCAGCTGCAAGTGAGGATTATTTTTCTAAGATGCAATGGCACTTTCAGGAGTTTGACTGGAATCCCAACAGGAGAGCCCCCTTTTATTTTCTATGACTTAATTTTGAAAGTATTGATGGCTCCATTGTTGGTACCATCTTGTTAGTAGACCTATATCATATTAATGCTGAAATCTGATACATTTTCCCCATGCTACAGAACTCATGGGTCAACAAACAAGGAAAAAATCCTTGTTTGGATAGATGCTGGATCTCTTATTTACTTGTCCTTGCTTACAGAGCTATTTTAACAGACAGGTCAGATAATTTGTTCCCCAAAGCTAAGACCTCGTTTCTAATATCGATTCAAATACAGTACTGAATCGTCTCCAGATTTAATATCTTTGCTTTTAAATCAATTTGTCTATTATTACAAAATTTAAAGCACACCACTCAACTCAATATTTGCACTTCAAAGATCTATAATGTGAACAAAACTTGCCCGTTGTTTCCTAAATGGCCTCCTGGATTTTTGGATAAGTGCATCAGATGACATTGGGCCATCTGTGCTGTGCTTTGCTATTATTTTATTCTGAAAAGGAAATGAACAGAAGAAGGCATTGCAGTACTTACATCTACCCATTAAAGGGCATGTGTTTAGCCAAAAAACAATATAATTCAAATATTATCATCATCTTGTAAGATCTTCTTTCTTTGAAGAAAATACATAATGTGCATTAATAGCTCATTATTTGTTATGTGCTTTCTCAGCCTTTATTTAGGCTTGGAAGATTTATAGTGTAACAAAATCTGAAATATGCTGACTGTCAAAGTCCTGACTTTACTCTGGCTTGAGAGGACAATTATTTGTCTGGTCAACCTCCGTGCTCTCTTAGAATAAGAGTGGGATAACCTCTGAATTCATATATAGCCCCACTGTAATAAACAGAATATTACATGCGAAGTTATCCAGGTTATTTCTGTCCAAAGAAATGCTTTCTGTGTGACCATGCTCCAAATAATAAGATTTTTTTAAATTCTGAGAATTATTTTCTTTATGACTAATAGCAAATACCACCAGGCAATGTTCAGCTGTGTAAAACAGACTGTAAGTGCACTCACAGATTGGCAGAGCCCCAACATAGACCTCAGAGCAACCCCCTCTGAGTGTTGCTTCTGAACTTGCCCCTCCTCATGTGAACACTTTCCCCTGCGCATAATGCAGAGGTGTATAATATGTAACGTATATTGTGAATCTGAACTGACCACAGCTGTCTTGAAGTGTGCCTAACATCACTCCTTCTCCACAGTCCAAAGGGCTTGGGCTGCACAAAGGGGGCCGTACCTGCAGGAAATGCTACCTTCCTTTCTGCCCTTAACTGCAGACACATCTGTGAAAAATTTCTACCCAGATGATAATTTGGGGACAAAGTTCAACTTGGGTGATGTCTGCAGTGTCTTCCTCTTCCAACACAGATAGCTTTTCAAACTCCCCCAGGAGTGAGCATCCCTTTATTCTCTGCACTTCTACTTTATTCTGTGCATTTTCGACTCAATGCTGTCATGAATAAATTTTGCCCATAAGACTTTAGCACTTGCAAATGAGTGTCTTTGCCACACTTAGTGTCCTTCCAATGCAGAGTGTGAAAGCTCATTGAGGAAGGCAAAGCTGACTTAGGGGGCAGGAGAAGACTTACGGCATCTCTGCAGATCAGCACTCGGCTGCCCTGTGGTCGGTCCTCCCTGGGGATCCTCTTCATGTTTGAGAAACTGGTCAGTCTCCGACAGTACCAACAACTGTGTTTCTTTTGACTTGTTTGACTTGGACTTCTACCGGTTGCTGTTTAGTTTTGACTTGTCAGCAGACTGCGTCTGTGATTAATCCTCCTTATGAATGGAAATACCATGGGCTTTTTGCAAATATGGTTTCTGTTTCTGGGTTATTTCTTGTGACAAATGATATCAAGCCATCTCTTCCTGACTGCATACTTCCAACTACAAGATGCTGCCTTACATTTCAGGCTCAAGATGTTCCTGTCTCTTGACTTGTTCTGCCCTTGAGACAGAGCAATATGCCATGTGTGACAAGAGAGCAACTTCAGGGACTCCTACTCTGGCCAGAAGTGACAGTATGGAGATGGCACCTTATCTGTAGCAGTAGCTCTTTCCCGCACACATCAAATCCTACCATGTTCTTTATTTGTGCCAAACTACAAACCACAGCACTCTTTTCCCATCAGACTTTCCACAAATTTCTCTCTATGCTCTTCCTCATTTTATATTCTGCTAAGCAAACCTCATCTGCTGTAAACATTGCTCAGGGCCCCTCAGAGGTGTCTTTGCAGTTGCACAAGATCTGCTTTCTCTGGGGTCCCTAGAGCTAAAAAGATCGATGTTTGAACATGCTGATAACTTTCATGTATTTTTACTTTCCTTTTTCATACGTCATGTCCCTTAATAGCAAAAGGGTAAGCAGAATTCACAGTGGACTTAAAAGCTCAAGCTTTCTCATATATAATAAATACAAATCCATATATACNAATGCATAATGGTGAAACTATTCCAGTAAGAACAGTTCTTGCTCTGTCTCTCAGTGAAGAAAGGCAGAACCAGTGCTTTGCCTGACATGTTGGTGTTCCCTACCTCATGGAAACTCATCTATGGCAATTGCAAATGGGTTCATAGCACCCTGTATTGATGTACCCGAGAACTGAGAATTTTTCAGAGGCCAGCAGCAGTTACACACCACGATGCAGCAGCCTGACTGGGAGCGATTTCAAGTTATTGAGGCCCATAAAGCAAAGCTCTTTCATGTGGAAGAGGCTGAGCAACTGGCTGAGCAGCTTTGAAATTTGCTCCCGAGAGCCATTCCCCTCCCCTGAGATGAAATGAGCCATTTGGATGTTAGATGTCTGATCTGTTTTAACTGCATAGGCCTCCTCTGCAGCACATAGAGACCTCTGAAAACAGCTAATTGAAAACAGCCAACATGAACATGGTTAAAATATGGGGACGTGAATCCTATGTCTGAGCCCTTGCAATTTTTTCAGTGTTCCTTAATGTAGTTTCTATGTTTTCCACATTTGCCTGGCTCTGTCTCTATAATTCTCCTTTTCCTCCATTTTGCTCTTTCTCATTTGTGTTCCTCTTGCCACTTTCTGTTCCTCTTTCTTCATGCAGTTGCCTTGTGTCCCTTCTCCCAGAAACCATCACTTTGGCTAGCTGTGCTCTTTGTCACCAAGACTAATATCAGACACCTGCCTCTGTCTGACACCACTGAGGTTCCACTACAGCTTCTCTTCTCTGTACATGGCTGCACAGTTTTTTTGCTATAGAAATATCCATGGGCTCTTCAAAGAGAAATTGCACACTATATAAACCCTGAGAGTAATAGGAAGAATGGAGAAATGCAACCAAAATTCTATGAGTTCTGTAATATTGCTCATATTTTTTCCTGACAAAGACAAACACCAGCAAGCTTCCTCTGCCAGAGCTCAGAAAAGACTCAAAAACATCCCAAAATCTCATGAAACGAAGGCAGCATAGGAATGGAAGGGAAAGCCTGTGAAACCTGTAGCCTCACACCTCAGTGGATGGAACAAGGCATGCAATCCTTCCATTTGACTCAGGCATTATACAAAGTGTTGATGCATAAACATTTTCATGTGAGAGATGGTGCTGGAGCCTCAGGAGGAATCAGAGTGCAAGTCCCAGTAGCGTGAATTGGGGATTTCGTTATCTTCTTCAGACTGCCTGCTCCAAGAGGTCTTTTATCCATGCCCGTCCCCCAGCCTGCTCGAACATGAGAAAGGCTGCTCTGACTTACACTCTCTTGTAACGAGCCTGGAAGGTAGCTCTGGACTGCTGTAGCAGTGGTGTATCCTAATCACACCCATTTGCCCTGCTTCATGGTCCCAGGGTAAGCATGCATCATCTGCATATATGCACAGGCTCTTCATCACTGCCTTCAGCTTTGGGAAATAGAGCAGCCCCACTGGATGGGCACAGCAAAGTTTACGATGGAAATACAAGTCCTACAGTGTTCTCTGTCATTATGGTCATGCAAGATAACACATATGTCACATCTTAGAGTGCATTTCCATTAGCAAGCAAGTGAAAGAGCTGAGGTGCTCAGAGGGCTACAGAGATGTTCATCCCTACACACTGCCCCTCCAAGGCAAGAAGTGCCAAGGAGGAGCCACAAGTCCCTGGGAAAGACACTGAGGACACCAGCCCTTCTGCAGAAATCACAGACAGACGCACTCCCTCACGCACACAGGAGCCCCTGACACCAGAGGCGTCCCAGAGGGGGTGGGGGATAATAATGTAGCCAACTCTCATGACTTTTTCATGAGTCTTGTAATGGTCAATGTTTATTTTAAAGTTCCTGGGGTCATAGTTTCATAGTATTTGCAATAACATCATCCTAGGAGCTGATGCTTTGTGCATTATCCAGTATTTCCCTGAGTCTGTTCCAGTGCTGTGCCTTTCCTTCTATGTTCTTCATCTTTCCTGGAACAATTCTGCCTTTTGTCGTATTAAAGCACATATTGCCCAGATAGACGCACCTAACTAGTCAAGCCATGTCATCTGTGTTTGTGATCTGTTCCTCTCATTATTTACTGCAGCACCATGTTTGTGGCACCTGCAGATTTCAGCAGTTGTAGACACATCTCCTCCTTCAGACTGTGGGTGAAGGTACTGCATAACATTGACCCAGGCACCATCCCCAAAGGTTTGCCCACACAGTTCTTACGTTGAATGAGGATTCAACATTTACAACCACTTTTTAATACTTGTTAGTTCACCTATCTAATATAAACTATGGCCATGTGACCTTGCATGTGAATAGACACATATCTATATAAAACTTTTTTAAATCTTTTTTTTTTTCTTTAACTAATGTGTTGCACAGGGGTCTACAAGTGTTTTTTTCAGTGTATGGGGGCATGGTAATACAGCAGCATTGCTTTCTCAACGAGAACTGCCTCATATCTGTCTGGGCCAGACAGGATGCAAACATAATACCATTATTTGCACCCATTATTGAGATAGACCTCCAGTTACCTTTATAAGGTTACAGTCTCATCAACATGATAACTGTAACGGAAAAGGGAGGTCTAACAACCTTGTTAGCCTGTCAACTGGTATTAATTACACTACCCTCCTTTTCTGGTTGTTTCCCACATCTGCTTTCTGGTGTCTGGCCTGTGTCTGTGTGTGATTATGTGGGAATTGTAGCTTATATTTAAGATAAAATAAATATTTAGTCCTTGCAGTTTCAAGGCAAAAGCTAAAACCCCAAAAGCTAATTAAAAATCCTGAAGTTTATAACTTAGTATAATCTCATGGCTTTTAAGTTTCTTTTGTGAATTTCTGGAGCCTGCTTCCATGAACCATCAATAAAGTGTGCCTGGGACGGGAATGGCCAGTGAGCGCCTGGGGAAGCAGCCTTTAGCCCCAGCCAGGCAATGTGGGGAAGGTCCCTGGGCTGTCCTCAGCACTGGCTGAGTTGTCTCCCAGCCTACCTGGGAGGGTCAAAGCTGAGGAGAAATAGGTAAATACATAAACCTCAGATATGACCACAGGCACAGCTCGCAGGTCTGGATGCATCTGTACAGCACTACAGGAGAGAGGGAGGACCGCAGCAGCTCAGCCCCCATCGCCACTGCAGCACCAGCCAGAAGCAATGTCCCTCTGAACCCCTCCCTGCAAACCCCTGCTTGCCAGCCTCTGCTAGTTAACTGTGCTCACACTGTGTGTAAATCCCTGGATTAGTGAATAAAAAAATGACCTTCCTGCTGATTACCGAGGGGAGGGAACATGAAGGAAAGGAAGGGAGCTGAAAGCCTGCACCACAGGAAGAGTGGCTGCCGTTCTTGCTTCCTGCAGTGGTGACCAAACGGTGAGCAGGGTACACGCACCAGTCACAGATGGGGTCATGCCTGCATGCAGGACCTCTTTCGGCTTGCAGACCCCTCATGCCCTATGGAATCACTGTACACCTGCACCAAAAACAGAGTTAGGAGCATCGAAAATATCTGAGACTGATCCTCACTGTGTGAACATATTATCTCCCCAAGTCATATCTCATGAGCTCAGGGAGTGGCATTCGTATTAACACCTCCTATACCATTACTGCTTATGAAACCCCTGGAAAAGAAGCAAGCATCAGGGAGAGAGGAAAGTGCTTTCTTTGGGGAGAAAGCTTATGGGAGTGGAGCACAAGGGAGGATTCACAGCAAACCTGGTTGGAGCTGGAATCTTCTCTTGAATTTAAATATGTGTCAGTTCCTGTTTAAACAAAATCTATAGTCTCCAGATAGCCACAGTGGCAAGTTAATCTTTGTGTTTTGTTACTACCCAAAACGCTGAGCAAGCGTGGGCTTGTCCTGTGGTACCTGTGGTACATGGACAGAAGAGGACTAATATAGTCTAAAGACAAGTAGAAGATAAGATGAATAAAAGAGGCAAAAAAGAAAGACTACAAGTTTCGCAACAGGTTACTGAGCCACAGCGCAACCAATGTAGACCTCAGTGCATCTGATGTCCACTGTAGTGTCTGTCCCCCATCAGCTTGGGGAATTCCTGTACCATGGCACATTCTGCTTGAAAGAGAGCACAACTCCTGTAGCAACCCACAAAGAAGTCGGATAAAATAAATATACACATGTATACAGTCTATATGGTATGTTATACAAAAAAGCCAATTTCAGCCCTTTTAAAAAGTTCAGATACCCAAAAGACACTGTCTTGCTCTCAGGTTTTTCAGGTGTTCTTCCTGGGATTCGTCAGAAATCTGTTCAGTGGCAGAAGCTTTTCAATGTGAACAGCATCATTGTTCTGGTGGCCAGTTTCTGGAGTCAAGCGAAGTGACCAGCGTACAGACTTCTGCCACTTGGAGAATTCAAGAAAACAGTTTTTTCTTCATTTGAGTTGCTTTTAAAGACAAACGTACAGATTTTTAAAACTACCTCAGACTGATCACCCCTAACACGGGTCTGATCTCAAACAAGAATCTGAGAAATACTGATGCAAACATCTGTACAGCGAAGACCCTATAGAGCTATGAAACTGCAGCTTTATGTGGAAAAGATCACAGAGGGGACATTCATTTCCCTTTCCAGATGCCATCCCATCTTCCTTTCATAATCATCAGTCTTCTGCATAGGATATTTTTACATGTTATCTTTCTTTCTTGCTTCTATTAAAAATCAAGAAGGAAAAAAATTTGTCTGCCATTGCTGTTCTCCTTTCGCGTCAATGAGCTCTGAAAAAATCCCCCCCCTTTTTTCAAGGCGTGAATTTAAAAATTAAAATAAAATTAATTGAGATGAAATCTTTATGAAGTGAATGTGTGAAAGTATATGAAATTTCCTGTCGAGACTTACACTTACAAACCGAACAGAGAGCTAGGTCTGCTTGCTCTCAAGAGCAAAACTTTCAAGTTATCTTATTCATCTATCATTCCAGCTGGTATTGCAAAATAATAGCTACGTACTGTAACTGAAGTAGGGAAAATTGCCTCTGTGGCCACATGCAATACTTTCAGAGAAATGCAAGCACAAAGGGAAGAAATATCGGAAGTCTGTACAGGAAATGTTTGCTTAAAATAGTATTCAGCTTCTTCTTTGCTTGCAGAATTTGGATATTGCTATATTGCCCATGCTCCCTCAAGCAAGAGGGACGCTTGCAGGCCACACTGGCCCCAATGAGCACAAGTTCCAGGGTGGGAGACCAGGATACAGTTGGGGTGTGTGTAAGATTGCCACACAGGTGTCGAGGAAAATGACGGACACACCTCTGCCTTATCTGCAGAGGAAAAAACAGACCAACACTCATTATTAGACCAGCACATAAAATAGATCTTTCCATCCTGTTACTTGCAGAAGCAAAGTAGACCAGTCCCACACCACTGGCTAGTTTTGCTCCTAACTTGCCATGTATTGTCATTTGTTTTGGCTCCTGACCAGCCCATTCAGGGCTTTGAAGGTGCTTAAACTCACTGTTGGCCTAACATTGTTCCTAGCCACGTTGCTGCTCTCTGATTTCATGAAATTAAGTTTCTTTATTACTGTTTATGATGTTCCTGCTTTTTTAGTATAGAGACAAACCTTTCAAATCAAGAGTCTTACATGGGAAAAAAAAAAAAGCATCTATTTCTTTCAGATTTTCTCATTGTACTTGTTCTGGGCTGGATTAGCTACAGGCAACCTTCGTCCATATTCCGTATAGTGCTACCTGCTTGGTTTTCGCACAGAAAATAGCCTATAACATAGAATAAGTCACTTTTGAATTTCAAGTGTTTTTGTACTGTTCCATCTCCATAGATCTACTTCCAGCTCTTTCAGCTTGTGGTAATTGGCCCTGCCATGGAAATCCAATCTTGTCAAGTGCATCAAGACGTGCAGGAATTGAAAGGTATTTTAATGCATATCATTAGAACAGGCTCCACAACTTCAAAGCAAGAAATTTCAAGAGCTTTACAGTGCTGGGTGCATATTGGGGTCCATGCTCTATATGGGAAAGCAGAGAGGTTGTAGAGGAATAATCTGACCATGAAAATGACAGCAAGAGCCAGGAATGAACCTGCACTCTCTGAACTCAAATCCAGTGCACTCTGCATGGCATCAGGCACTGCTTTATGTTGAGTGGCCATAAAATGTCCCTAGAGCAGGGATACTTCTCCCAGGATACTGTCCTGGGAAAATGAGCCTTTTTATATTTTTTTATTAAGTTTTATTAAGTAGAAGGTTATTAGCAACCAAATGTCAAAGCAAAGCACTCAGAAAGGAGAGTCAGCCAGTAATTGGTCTCTGTGCCTGATAACATGTTACAAGAGCACTGAAGTGCCCGATCCCTGGTGGGTCCCCATGTCTGTTCAGTGCCCAGGAAAGACCACGCTCGCGGAATGAATGGCTGCTTTGTGTCTCACTGCTGACAGCGTGTGGCCCTGCAGTACAAAAGTGTCCCCAGCACAGTGTCTAACTGCTGCTCTGATGACAGGCTCATTCATTCCCTGCTGTGGTGCTCACGACTTCACCTCGATGCACAATATGAAGTCATTCACCCTCGCCATATTATGAGAAAGTGGCAGATCCCTCTCTCATGGTTGGGGCAGTGAGGCCGAGTGAGGCAAGCTGGGGTCAGTAACGTGCAGACATGATGGCAGTTCCCACTGCCTTTAGCAGCCACAGAATCTATTATGGCCTCCTGCAAATCAGACCCAGATGTCTCAGGAAAGAGACACCAGAGAAGGAGTAACCTACAGAGAGAAGCAATTTTCCTGGTAATTAAAATGCTCTGGCACAAGCAGGGGCAGAATCCAACTCTCCAGGGCAATATTTAAACCACCTCCTCCTCTTTCCTGCACTTCTTGTCCTGCCCGTTGCTAGCTTTCAGTAGAAGTGCTGGTGGGTCTTCTGGGATGGTGGGACCTCGTCCTTTTGACTCAATCTCCCAACAGGTTTCTTTGCCTACTGTATGTCTCCAGCCATGACGGGTGCCATCAGAGCTCCTCTCCTTCTTCCACATCCAGCACTGCCTCTCCCTTCATGCCTGACTTTTTTATACAAAAGTTCTCCGAACTCATCTGAACTCCTACATCTGTGACCCTTTCCCTAAACCTCCTAACAGGGAGGACCTTTATTTCTGGACAGCTGTAGGCTTGACCCTAGCATAGAGTGGCATTAAATGCAGTTTTTCCAAAATCTTTCCCATCGCAGTAGTTGTAACTAGCAATACTCAACCACAACCCATCATCTACACTAAACGAGGGAGGGACTGTACCACAAAACAGCAGTGCTCACATAGTGTCACAACACACATGAAGGGGGCTGAATTACAGTTCTTTTGCTGTTTCTTGGCATTTGAGTGTTTGACTTTGAAACGTAAACAACTTTCACAGGCTTTTTGCCATAATGCATGCTCACACTGAGGTTTTAAGAGCCACGTATGGGAATTTGAAATCTGTCATCTGTCAGAGTGGATGCAAGGAGCTCCAGCTCGGCTGACAGGAGCCCTGCAAACGTCCATGAGCAGAAGTACTTCTAAAGCCCCCTCTGCTTTGAAAATAATCATCCAGACTCTGTATACTGCTCACCCATCACCCCAGTAGTTAGCCAGTCAGAAAGATTTCATCTGAGGTGAACTCGCCTAACCAAGGTCTCCTGCTGCCTTTAAATGCTGCACTTTCTGCTTCGTTCTTACTATTGCTATCACAGCATTGCTGGGCTTCAGTGAAGATTAAGGGCTTCATTGTGCAGGGAGCTGCCCTGCCACGGAGGAGGAGAGAGTGTCTGCCACTAAGCACTTATGCCTAAATCAGCTGGACAGACAAAGGGGTCCAGAAAGNCTGACTTTTTTATACAAAAGTTCTCCGAACTCATCTGAACTCCTACATCTGTGACCCTTTCCCTAAACCTCCTAACAGGGAGGACCTTTATTTCTGGACAGCTGTAGGCTTGACCCTAGCATAGAGTGGCATTAAATGCAGTTTTTCCAAAATCTTTCCCATCGCAGTAGTTGTAACTAGCAATACTCAACCACAACCCATCATCTACACTAAACGAGGGAGGGACTGTACCACAAAACAGCAGTGCTCACATAGTGTCACAACACACATGAAGGGGGCTGAATTACAGTTCTTTTGCTGTTTCTTGGCATTTGAGTGNTTTCCTTGCATGCTTTGGATTCTTGTATGCTTGTGCCTGTCACCTTTTATATAAAATGCGGACAAATTTCAAACATGACGTGAAGAGCTCAGCTACAGCCTCTGCAGAGATCTTTGCAGAGATCACGCTGACCCTTGGATATTGCTCTGATTAGTTTGGTTGCCTAGAGGCCTCCATCAACCTACAGGGAAGAGACCACAGCAAGGCTTTTTTTTCCTCTCTAAATAGCAGTTCGAACTTGATAGAACCAAAATAATTAGGTTGGAAGTAACTATTAGTAAAGAAGCATAATTTTAATTCAGAAAAGTAGAATTTTAAAGGAAAGCTCATAAAATGGTATTTAGTGCATTTATTGGAAGAGATAGTTAACCCCTCTCCCTTTTCCACATAAAAGTTATCTTCAAAAAGCCATGATATTTTCCTCACAAATGAGGTAGTATGTGTTTTCATTTGTGTAGTTAAGCACAGCTGTGGGCTGTACTCTATTTTGTGAATAAAAACCCAAATCGGGTCCCTTGCTTTTACAAATGTGTGATCTAGTGGCTTGAAAAGTCATTAAGAGATTCACGTTTGACACTAAAAATTTTACTGTCTTTGACAACCAGTATGTAAAAAGTTTATCAGATTACATATGGGTTGACAGCTCTTGGGATTTTATTCATGAGTCCCAATATGATTTTTTTTTTTTTTTCAGAAAGTCCCTGATGCCAAATCTTGTCAATTGATAAAGGTCATAGTTTTCATTACAAAGAAAAAAGAAATTTCTCCCTTATGGCTGTGGAGGGGACAAAAGGCAGAAAACATTTCCTTAGTTGGTTTTAGTGGTATCTACAATGTAAATAAAAAAATCCCATAGCTTTGAATATTGTTTTTAAGACAATCTACTAATGTACTGAAAACTGACTCCCGGCTTTAAACTGACTGTGGTTAGCAACTCTGCAATCCATTTATGCTACAAACACACAAAAACAATGGCAAAACAGAAAAACTTGGAGAAAATGTGCAGCTTTCCCCAGTTGGTGCCCTGAGAGGCTTCTGTTCTTGTCAAAGTGTCATGTGCTTATAGGCCTGGCAGTGGTAACATGTTTGAACCATTTGACTTGACTTTGGGATGGCTTCCCTTTCTCAGCTAGCAAGATACAGTCCTTGTGGGCTGAGCTCGCATCCAGCCTTCCTCCCTCCTCCTTGCCCAGTGAGTCAGGTACGTGAGGAAGCATAAATTATTTGCAGGCTTCACAGTGGGCTAAGAAGGCTGAGGACCACTGCACTGAAGATGCTCATGGTCATTCATCGATCCAATCCATATGGTGTTCTGTGTCCGGCGTCAGGAAACATGTCCTGGTTTGCTGCTGCCTCCCATTTACCACAGGCAGAAATAAGCTCTGCAGTATGCACCTTTCATTTGGCTTCTCCTTAGTCTTTCCCGGAGGATCCAATAAAAACCATTACCATCTCCTTTTGGGGAACGATTATCACCTTTAACTCTGTCACTGGTGGTTGCAGGTTGCTTTTGAACAAACCATTCTAACTCTGCCAGGTCAAAATCCTCATGGTTCGCATTCCTTGTTCTCACTGATGGAGTTGGGAAAGGTTATGTCCAAGAGTATCCTGCCATTGCCCATACATGTGCACTGTCTACATAGCAGCAATTTGCAAAAAAATTTACACCATTTAGGCGTGTTGTGTGATTAGGGCAAGTGGGGATCTGGTCCTGCGTGCTGTTCCTGTGCTGTTGTGCTCATCGTTTCTGAGATCCATAGCACCAGAGAATATGATACCACAAGTCTGTAATTTTCAAACTGAAACAATGTATTTCCTTGGATTGGTGACCAAACTAATTTTTATGACATGTCATTTCAGCAAGGACATTGCTTTATTTCGCAGAAGGGTTTCCCATAGATAATGGTTGTTAGTTGGCTAGTTGGAATCTGACAGGATTAAGGAAATCTAAACTGACAGCTGGTTTTGTGCAAGGAAGCATAATGTGGCTGTTGTTACAAGAGGCAATGTGGGATGTTTGTGCACAAATGCATGACAAGAGGGCTTGCTCTTAGCTGTATATGTAAGTGCAGCTTAGCAGTTCAAGCAGCCCATCAGGGCTAAATGGCTCGCAGAGAAAACTCCATGTGCTTTTTTCATCGTGCACAGCTTGTGTCTATGAGTATGATTATGTTTTTACTTTCACTATAGTTGTCAGGAACAGATGTTTGAATTCTGGTCAAAATAAAAAGGAGCCATATTGCCCTTTACCTTAAAGAGAAGCCACGTCAGCTCACCACTAAAGAGAAGATCCATAGCTAAAGGAATAGATTGCTTTTCCAGACAACAACCCAGCTCATAGATATTCACAACTGATACTGCAGAAACGCTCTGTCCTATCAGAAACGGCACCTCAGACGCTCACATCTCATATCCCAGCTCCTGGGTTTTGTTTTCTCCAAGCAAACTGCCCAGCAACTGCTAAGCAGGAGCATTTGAAAACAAACACAGTTTCAATGGCAGCGCGCAGCTCAGCGCTGGGGGCACCACCGCCGCTTCTGCTGAACTGAACAGGCACTGAGGCAGCTACCAGCGATGAAGGTGCCCGTCTGGAAACGTAAAGCATTTCTTGAGGATTTTTTTAGCCAGGAGAGATTTTACCATATCAGTTGAGCTCATAGCAGAAAAATCTTAGAAATTGCTTTATTCCAGCTCTGTGTAAAGTCACAGGCTGCACTTTGGCATGTTTTGCACGGGTTTTACACCACTGCAACTCTGATTAATAACCCAAAGTAACGTTTAATTTCCATGAGTGTCAGTGAGGACTTAGCTGAGCCCAGGATTTACAAAGGGCTCAGCACAACACTAATGGTGGCACTGATATGATTGAGGCATAAATGTACTCACATGGGACAGACACTTGTCAGTGTTGGCTAAAATAAAAATGGGAAAAGTGTTTGGAAGAGATGACAGCAGAGAGACAGGATAAAGGCACAACGGTGATACATGCTGAAAGCACAAGAGCTGGTGACTGGCATAAAACATGTTGCTGCAGAGCAGGGCAGAGGGCAGAGAGAGCATCAGGTGTTCCTTTGCCCATGAATGCTGCTGTGCACCTTGCCCCTATCCTGGCACGTGGAGGACGCNCTTTATTTCACAGAAGGGTTTCCCATAGATAATGGTTGCTAGTTGGCTGAGTTGGAATCTGACAGGATTAAGGAAAGCTAAATTGACAGCTGGTTTTGTGCAAGGAAGCATAATGTGGCTGTTGTTACAAGAGACAATGTGGGATGTTTGTGCACAAATGCATGACAAGAGGACTTGCTCTTAGCTGTATATGTAAGTGCAGCTTAGCAGTTCAAGCAGCCCATCAGGGCTAAATGGCTCGCAGAGAAAACTCCATGTGCTTTTTTCATCGTGCACAGCTTGTGTCTATGAGTATGATTATGTTTTTACTTTCACTATAGTTGTCAGGAACAGATGTTTGAATTCTGGTCAAAATAAAAAGGAGCCATATTTTGGATTTCATAGCTTGGCTCTTAGATTTTATTTTCTCTGAGTAAACTGCCCAGCAACTCCTGCAAGCTAAGCAAAGGCATTTAAAAAAAAACGTAGTTTTGATGGGACTGCACAGCTCAGTGCTTGGAGGCACCACTGCCACTTGTGCTGAACTCAATAGGCATTGAGGCAGCTACCAGTGCTGAAGGTGCCCATCTGGAACCACAAAACATTTCTCAAGGTTTTTCAGTCAGGAGAGATTTTACCATATAAATTGAGGTCACAACAGAAAATCATAGAAATGGCCTTATTACAGCTCTGTGTAAAATCAGAGGCTCCATGTTGGCATGTTTTGCACAGGTTTTACACAGGTTTTACACTACTGCAACTCTGATGAATAACCCAAAATAACATTTAATTTCCACCAGTGTCAGTAAGGAAATAGCTGAGCCCAGGATTTATGAAGTGCTCAGCACAATGCTAACGATATTTTGGTGACGCTGATAGGATTGAGGCATAAATTGACCCACATGGGACTGACACTTGTCAGAATTGGCTAAAATAAAAATGGGAAAAGTGTTTGGAAGAGATGACAGCAGAGAGACAGGATAAAGGCACAACGGTGATACATGCTGAAAGCACAAGAGCTGGTGACTGGCATAAAACATGTTGCTGCAGAGCAGGGCAGAGGGCAGAGAGAGCATCAGGTGTTCCTTTGCCCATGAATGCTGCTGTGCACCTTGCCCCTATCCTGGCACGTGGAGGACGCAGCTACCTGTCCACATGAGCAAATCTGAAGAGCATTCAGAGCATTCCAGGCAGACTGAAGCCCAGGTGGCCTCAGGGGTGCAATTTGGACTACTGCAGCTCCCAAGCCCCAGGCCAGGCTGCCCTGGAAACGAAGCTATTCCTGAGCATGGAATGTCAGGTACACAACGCTGGGCTTGTGCAAGTGAAGGCCAGACAGCTGCTGTCATGAAATCTGAGATTGTCCTTCCCATGCAAATGAGAGAGGAGAAATTGCTGCAGTTACATGCAGGAGAACCCCAACACACCCTCCTAAACCAAAGTCAGAGCTGCCCACAGAGCTGCTGTGCCAGGAAATTTGATCTGAGGACTTCCACATTTGGCCCTGCTTCCAGGATGGGAAAACTGCGGGAAATGCATCCTGCTTTGTCCTGCAGCCCCGGGGTTGGAGGTGACTCTAATTCCCCTCAGCCATGCCCTGCAACAACTCTGTGTATGCATGAGACACCTTTACTGTGACGTTTTGGGTTTATGCTGCTGTTTGGGATAGAGATATAACACTGATTACTTTCGTACTATCTAACATCAATTCAGGCGTAAAGGAGATTGAAGAAAAATAAGTCCAAAAACCAAGAGGCAAATCTGTTTGATATGAATGTCTCAGTATGATGCAGGTCCCTCAGAGTCGTATTTTCTTCCTTAGCAGTTTGTGGATCCCTTATTTAGAATACAACATACTTCTTGTGTTGAGTTTGCTGGAAAACAAGTTCTGGTCTTTTCCTATGGAAATAGCCTCCTTCCAAACTGCTGCACTTCCATGTTAAAGCAACCTGTTCAGTCCCATTAACTCCAGTCCGCATCTCACCACAATTAATACAGCTGTTACACACACACAGAAAAAAAACCTAACCAGTTTATCTTGTTTTTCTTAAAATTTTGATAGTAAAATGTGCATAGATTAATAATACACGAATATGTTGTCTTTTCACCAAAGTAAGGGGAAAACCATCAAATCTCTGACCTTAACTTTTAACTACGAATGCAGAAAGTGTGCTAAAAGATTATTTAAATCATACAACTAATGAAGAAGTGTAATTGTACTTGTTATTTTCGAAACAACATCGTACTGATATTTTCACAGCTAAGCCTTTGCAAAGCATTTTTGAGCATGGGTCACTGAAGATTGTAGAGCTGCCTTTTGCTTTCTAATGAAGTCGAGAAACCATCCAGACTTGCCACAAATGTAAACAAGCACCAGGAATTCATGTAGAATCTGGAAGGTCCCATCATCCAGTTTCATTTCCTGAATAAACAGGCTGTGTGAGAACCAGGATATAATTTTAGGGATGGCAGCCATCCTCCGCTCCATGGGCCTGACTGAACACATTTTAATGAGAAAATGCCAGTTCACTGGAACTGATTAATTCCACATGTTTTCTTGTTTCCTGCTCATCATGGTCACCTCCGGGGGTTCCCACTCAGACTTCGGCTGGGAACAGCGCTGCAGCCTGGGCTCGTGTGGCATCCAAAGGCCCACATTGGGCCACCACAATGGGTGTCACAGCACCCGGCTGCCCCTCAAGGACTTGCGGAGGCATTTTGCAAACTGCCTGCTTTCCTCCTGCATCCCTTGGTGTGCTGTTCCAACAGGCAGATACTTCTGATTTTACAAACATCCACTAGTTTCCAGTTTCTTTGGATTCACCTTGGAATCATTAGGCTATTTCCCTCTTTACTTGATTACAGATCCCACTGCATTCAAATATTTTCTCTCACTGCAGTCAATTATAGACCAGGATCAAGTTCCCTCTCTGCTTTCTCTCCAACGTAGAAAAGCTATATAGGACTTTCTAAGGTTATATGGCTGGATCTCAGCCTGAGTGTGAAAAAGATGCATTTAAATAACTCTATTCTTGGGTACATTCATAGAATCATAGAATCATAGAATCGCTGAGGTTGGAAGGGACCTCTAAGATCATCAAGTCCAACCATTAACCTACCCTGACAAAAGCCACTTCTAAACCATGTCCCTAAGTACCCCATCTACCCTTTTTTAAACACCTCCAGGAATGGTGAATCCACCACCTCCCTGGGCAGCCTATTCCAATGTTTAATAACCCTTTCAGTGAAAAAATGTTTCCTAATATCCAACCTAAACCTCCCCTGACATAACTTGAACCCATTTCCTCTCGTCCTATCACCTGTCACCAAGGAGAAGAGGTCAGCCCCCATCTCTCTACACCCTCCTTTCAGGTAGTTGTAGAGGGTGATAAGGTCTCCCCTCAGCCTCCTCTTCTCCAGGCTGAACAACCCCAGCTCCCTCAGTCGTTCCTCAATTAGGGATTTAAAATACGAACAATGCAGAAAAATGAAGACAGTACTTTTTAAGACTCTCATTTGCAACTCAAAAGTGAGTCTATTCTACAGATACCTAGGAAGAGGGCACAGCTATTACAGGGTGTAATTTATATAATTGGATATCTATTTATTTTATGATCTATTTTATAAGTACATGTAAATGAGTACTCAGTGAAATTGCAACAGGAAAGAAAGTTCTATAAATTATTTATTATTTGCCTAAGAAGCAACACAAAAAAAAATTAGGAACAAACAAACTTCAAACGCTGAAAAAGCTACTTATATTAGACTGGCTAACCTAAACTATAAAGCAGGAAACTGATCTAAAGTCAGAACAGATATAGCTTAGCAATAACTTGAAATTTAACATGTTTCAGTATTGCAAAGAGTATCTTAAAACATGAGATGATTCAGGGCAAGGGTATTCCTTCCATGTTGAAAACAGCTTCCCAGTATATTGTTGTATTTCATTTAAATGAGTATAACATTCCTTGACTCAGGAATGATTGTTCCTCTCTGTTCTGTGCACAGCATAACTAAATGAATTGAGACATTTTGCAGCAAACAGCTGTCCAGTGTAAGGAAGGCAGCAACAAGGGAATATTCCTGAAGAGCAAGTGGGTGGTAGGAAGGGGGAAAAGAGCAATACTGTTGGAATTTCGATGAAATTACTTTTGAAGCAGAGGTCTGTCTACCTAAAATTAGTGAGGATTCTCAGTACTGTCAGCTGAATTTAGCATCATTGGAGGATTAACCCCTGAATCTTTCTGATTCCCTCAGATACACAAAAGAACAGGGTGGTTTCCCCAACCTGTTGTTAGAGGAGGTGATATCCTGGTAATAACCTACTGGATGACACTGAAAAAGTCACTCCATCTTTCTCTCTCCCTTATCCAGCAAGATGTTGGAGGCTCCCCGTGGCAGAGGATGCCACCATTCTCATGAGTTCAGCTGAGAACTTCGGCACGAAAATACAGCAGTATTCAGACTCTTCGGCACGAAATACAGCAGTAACCCCTCCTCAGCCCCCAGGAAGGACAGAGAGGTCCCAGAACAGGCGGTAGCCGCATCCCCTGGTGCCGTGCTTTGGAGGATGAAGTAGCTTTGGCTCCCAAATCCCCCTCTCGCAGGGTCTCCGGCCGCTGCCCGCGGAGCCTCCCCACGACGGGGCGCCGGGTGTGCGGCGGGAGGCTGCGCTGGGAGGCCCTGACCTCTTGTGGTCAAGAAAGAGCCCGTACCGCTCCTCCGGGAGGGAACAAAAAAGCGGGGGAGGAAAAAGGAAAGGGTGTGTTAACCCTGGTGGAGTTCTGGCTAAATTCTGGCTGCTTGCCTAATCCGTTCGTACTTTCCCAGGGGAATGTCGTGTTGGGCACTGAAACAGATGTGTGGTGCTTCCATGGGCATCCAGCCGCTTCTGTTGTTGCTTTTCCATGGATTAACTATTTCAGATGCATGATTTGGCAGCGGTCGTCCTGCAAGAGGTATCCTTTTTCTGTTGCAGAGAGTTTTGTCAAACTTCCAATGTTGGGCTGAAATTTTCCATGCTATGGACTTTACCTCATCTTGGACCATTTTTACATTTGCAAGTGTCTCCCTGAGGAAAACTGTTTTGAGTGTATTCAAAAATCATTGTGCTATGACTGAAATGCTCTTTAGAAAGGTTTAAACTGTGGGAACTCTGGAAAGGTAGGAAGCACATCACTTGAATTTTTGCTGATGTAACACAACAATGCTTTGCGTAAAGTCTTACTTTTTGGCAAAGCTATAGACATTTCAAATACACAGTTTGCATAGGCTTTGTAGCTCCTTGCATATCTCAGCACCTTTTCTACTGAAGATTTTGCCCACTACCATGCACGGTCTAGCTTGAAGCTCTGCTGGCTTTTCCTTGTGGTCTTAGCCCTGACTTTCCTGCGTAAGATCAGGTCTCTAAGTCCCACCTTGGGAGCTAGGTGACAAAATTAAGGGCTGGATACAGAAATTGGCTAGATGAGGGAAGAAGGTTGAAGACAAGTGACGAGTGACAACAGAGAAGAGTTACACTGGGAAGAAACAGTGTGTGCTCATGTCCCTTCTCCTTGAGGGCCAGAGCCAGAATTGGAACTCCCCACACTCCCACAGCTTATGGTCAGCCCTGGGCAAGGCATCGCTGGTCAGAGCCTCTCCTTCAGAACCTGTTCTATACCAAGCAGCCAAGGATGAAAAATTGTCTCTGGAAATTTGAATTGCCCTAGCTCCAGTGAAAATGCTCTATACACTGAAAATAGATCCCAGCATCAAGGCAGGGAGTGATAACCAGTACTGCTGGCCAGTACTGCAGCACCTCATGTGGCAGAGGCCAGGGCTATGAGACTTCTATTACCTATGCTGGCAGTATGTGACCATAATGCCACACTGTATGATGGTATTTCTGTATATATTTTTTTTTCAAGTTTGTTTTCCCGGGACCCTGTGAACTTCTACACACAGAGTTACATTAGAAGAGTGGGTTAAATACCTAGAAACTGAGAAGCCCAAACAGTCTATGAAAACTTAACTCCTTCCCAAACATCACCTCAACACAGGATAGAGCTCTCACTTACTGATCACACACAGTTTCCCCACAGGACACCTGCCCATTTGAGATCAGCTCTGCAATCACTCTGGAAAAACAGATTTTCCTTGTCTCCGCTGTAGAGTCAAATAGCTTTAGCTTAACATCTTCCAGATGGTCTGATTTTCAGTGCCTGGCTTGAGACTTTCAGGCCCAATTGAAAGAAATGCTGAGTATTCACAGCTGCATTGACATCACTGTTGCCTTTAGCACTGTGTAAAGCTGAACACAGGGAGAAGGCACATCCTTGGTGCCTCAAAACTGGGACGCCACAGTCGTGGTCAATCTTCATTCCAACTTGTGAGTATTACACCTGCAACCTTCTTCCTCTTTCGACACTTGGAAAAGACACTTCATTTCTGCAAGTCAAGAAGGAATTGTATGGTATGGAGTTGTAAAATGACAATGTCTTTTTACTTTATTTAAGAATGGAGATGCAGCAAAGATATCGGCTTGGCTTTTAGTTCTGCTGCAATATATTATGGATTTGTGACCAATGGAAAATAATCTGTGATAAGATTTCTGTTGAGATAAACAAAGGAAAGCACAGTTTGTTTTGACCTCCTTCAGCATGAAAGAATCCGTATCTAGCTGAACAACAATTTTTGTGGTAGACAGAGTGAATAGCCCTAAATATACATGAGATATATATACCAAGTTCAGATTTAAGAACAGAGTAGTGTAATGAGAATTGCCTATACATAGAGATCAAAGTTAATATATCGGACAAAAGGATAAAGGAAGTGATTCCTATCTTGTGTTCAGCCAAGCCACTACATTCAAGTGTGCTATTGTGTCAGTAGTGCTTGGTCTGAAAGACTTCATTATTAAGAAGTTAATGCTCAACAGCAGTAGATACTGGTACAACTAATCGTGTTACTTTCCAAAGTCTACATCCTACAAACCTTCTGGAAGTTACTTGTGTTCCTCAATTATACTTTAGGGACCTAAACAAAGCCAACAGATCGAAACCAGACCACAACCGAGCTCACAAGAAGAAATTATTTCTGGATTAAAATAAGCACCTTCCTGTACAGTAGTGGTGCACAGTATGCATGCATCTGTACGCATGGCAGTGTGCGATGCATGCTCGGGTAGTACATGAAGAAAGACGGATACTAAAATATTGTGAAGGAGTGATTGATTGTATACCCCCAAACTAACAATCTGGATGAATTTTCTTTATGGAAAGGCCCCTAGACTTAGGTGGATATATTTTATTGTGTAAAAGACATAAACCAACATCCTGAGGAATTTGTGCTTGCCTTCTACAGATCAGAAGAGCTAATTGTTCCATAGGGCCTATATGAAAGTATATATTCCGAAACTTCTCTGTTTGCAGAAGCCCAATTACCATGTTTGCTTATACAAATATGCACACTGTTGACCAAACACCTGCACTTCTCAAAAATTTAATCAGCAATTATTCATGCAAAGTCATAACCCATTCCATGTTGCCATGAGTAAGTTTGACATGTCCTTCATGAATCTCTGCCTTTCATGTTGAAAATGAAGCCGATAGTATCCTTCAGATATGGTGCTTAAATTCTAAATAAGGAAGCAGAATCGAGCCCTTGACATTATTTAGCTCATAAGGGGGCCTGAATGTAAGGAGAAAACTTTGTAATGTCTTTCTTACTGCATATGGATAATGCTTAGAGTCAGCTGAGCGCTATGTGTGACATGATTCCCAGCAATTAAATACCCCTGAGAGAAGGTTACAATTAATCATCAACTTTTGTGTTACCACCCAGCAAGGTTCTTATTTTTTCATGCTGAGGGACTAAAGACAGAAAAAACAGAGCTTGAAAAGACTGTGTCCAGACATACTTGCTTAATTTGGCTTTGAATTTGCTCGTGCTTCAAAAATTATTCTGAACATCTGGCTTCTTTGTTAATCAGAGAGAGCGTGTTTTATTCCCTTGACTTTTTGGTAAGAAGAAATTAATGTATTGTAGTCCGCCATATGACGAGAATCCACTGTAACAGTAACAGCTTGCAGGAACTAAACATGACATCATGACACTCGTGATATGCCTCTGTATGCGCGTGTGTGTGGTGCTGACAATAGCAATTATTTTCCCAAAGGATTTGAAACCACACGCAGGAACCCCACCACCATGGGCAGCCAGGACCACAGCACCTGCTTAGCACCATGACTGCCAACTCAGCCCAGCCAGGGACTTAGTGGTAGGAAGAGAGATTTATCCAGGTAAGAAATAGTTCTTCTATTTCGTAATGTTCAAAAGAGCTTAACGATCAGAGGTGATCAAGACTTTGTTTCCCGACGCATCAGCCTCTGCTCCGTTCCTATCCTCAGGTCATCCTCAGGTTTGGGTCCCTTGATTTCCTCCCCATGGTGTAAATAGCCATTTGTTACAGCGGAGGGATGAGCTTGAAGCCCCATGGAGACTTTGAGTCAGTTCAACTGTCCAGTAAACAATTCACCTCGTGGCATGCAAAGGGATCAGAGGCTTCTCTGTGCTCCCTTCATACTCTTCAGAGATGTCTCCATCACCACCTCTTGGGTCATGGCCACATTTCAGAAGAAGGAGTCGCTGTCTCGTGTGACATCCAGCTGGAGCAGTGGCTCCTGGTAAGTGATGTCAGACAACAAGAGACAGAGCAAAGTCAGGACCTTTCATTTCACTTTACCAGCCCCAGTGTCAGATCGGGGAGTTGCTGCTTCTCCCTTTCAGATTAGGGGAGAGAACAGCTTCACCAGACCACACAGTCTAGATCATCAGCATCATTGCAGTGAGGGAAGCAAACCGTGGTACAAGTGCCCTCAGTGCATCACAGTCCATCTGCAGGTAAGGGTTAGGGCATTGGCTTTTAATGAGTTTTATTAAATACATATTAAAATGCAGTAACAGGTAACATTAAACATTTGCTGTTTAATCAAAATTGTGGGAACTGAACTTCATCAAAAAACTCTCTCACTCATTACTTTCTCATAGAATCTAAATAAATGTTAATAGCAGGTAAGGTAGCCAGTCTAAAATAGAGACTAAAATGGTTTGTGGAACAAAACTTCAGGAATATATCTATTTTATGATCAGTAATACCTATAGGAAAAGACTTTAAATAGGGATGTTTTGATTTTATGCCATATGCATAAGAGCAGTGAGCTGACAGCCCTTGAGGAACAGAGGTGCTGTGGCTGCCGCTCCCACTGCCTGGGATGGAGAGAAGACAGGGCGGAAAGGGGAGGAAGAAAGGGCAGAGTAGGGCTGACACTATCAGAAGAAGGCTGCGAGATCACACAACAAGCTCCCTGTCGGGCTGTCGTTGCAATGCTCTCAGCTCTTCCACGCTGTTCCTGCTCAGTTTCAATTTTTTTACTTTTTTTTTTTACCTTTTAAATGCTTGATTTCACCAACTTCATGGTCGTTTACATGCAATTTAGGTTTCATATACATGCATAGGCACACACAAGCACATTTATGACCTGCCTCGCTTCTTCTGCATGGGTCATTCATGGGAAATGCTCAGGAGATACCACCTACCCAGCACAAGGACCATGGAGCCTGCAAACGGCTGTGGAGAAGGAGGGAATTTCCTCCACTGGGGCACCCACGCTTCCCCAGACAAAGTGTCTCTCTCTGGACCAAGCTGACTTTCCAAATGCACACTGACTAAAAGAGCCACTGGTACAAACAGAGGCTATGTTGTCACCATGTGCCAAATGTGCCAGTGAGGCTTGGTGGCAAGCTGGGCTGTGTGAATGGCAGCCCTTCCTCTCAGCTCCCAGCACGTGCACTGGGCTCCTGTCACCCCCACCCACGGCCACTCCACATGGGCCACTGCCTGGCCACCAGCCAAGGGCTGCTGCGGTTGCCGGCAGACTCCTGCAGCCAATGGGTCACAGAGAGGAGATGCTCCATGCAACCATGAGCTGCTGCTGGTTTCCAGGAGCCCACAGAGGAGCCATTTACGATTCTCTTTTTCCCCTGCTGTCAGCATCAGCTGCACAGGTCTGACAGTTGACCTGGGCGGATCTCAGTGGACCTGAGCAACTTCCTCCGGCAACCTCTGCTAACAAAAGGCCTCTGTAAAGCCATGTAAAGCAGAGAACTGGCTTTGCAGCATGCTAGTACGTTACTACCATGGAATTAGCACAATGAGAACATTTTTTCGCCACCAAACTGTGTCAATGTCTGGGACAGCAAGACAGACATCCACTTCTACCTGTGCAAAGCTCTTCTGATATTCACAGGCTATCTCTGCCTCCTCCTTTCTTCCATGCAAAACTTGGTCATGGGAGGCAGGGAGGGGGTGCAGTCAATATAGGTATAAGTGAATATATTTACTAATGATCTTTATACTCCAGCACTTGGAATAGTCCTGAAAGTAAAGAGTTAGCCTCACTGTATTTAAGATGTAGTAAAATTTTAAACGGGCATGCACTTTTCTGGGATAAACTGGTGTATAAGTTACCCGAAATTATATCACTTGAGCCACAGTTCTAAATTTTACTCTTCTGGACTTTTTTATACAATAAAATTAGATGCAGTCTTGAATGCTGATAAGAATGACTGTGAGACCAGACGAGAAAGGACACCACTGGTTTTGCAGTCTTGTCAAAACTGTCTGAATTGTCAGAGTTCAGTCAAACAATGAGTTTTGAGTTATACACAACGGCAACTCAGAAGCTCAATCTATTTTTTAAATGGTTGTATTTCAAAATTTACTATGCTTTTAAATCAAAAAGGCAACCTAACTTATTTCCAGTCATTTTTCTGATTAGTTTTTCAGCAACAACATCTAACTGTATGAATGCAGCTGTCAGAAGGGGCTTGCTTAATAAAACGTAGCCTTTGTCAAAGGGGAAGAAAAGAAAATTTTATTAGTTTGTTGACCAGGGCATTTATACAGATTGAGTCTGCTTCTCTGTTTTATGTCATTGCTCAGATCTGACTCTTGTCACTGTACCATTTGTCTAGTTTAATTTCTCTGAGTATCTGAAGCGATTATGGAGAGATATTAAACTGGAAGCATAAATGAAAGATCTTATTAAAGAGCGTTCCTGCATTATCTAAAACAGATGTAGTATTGTAAAACAAAAAAAGCATTTATTAAGCCTTGAAAGCTGTCTTCGTCCATCTGTGTAAATTGGCAGGTTGCACGAAGACCTTTTTGTTATTTATAAATAGAGTCATGCCCAAAATAAAACTGCACATCCAAACAGCCCCTAATTTAGGGAGGGTTAAAATCCTGGGTCTTAATATCCATTTTGCAGCTAAAGTTGTCTTTATTATCAGGGGTTTTACTGCTTGCTTCCTCTGTTTCTTGTTGTTGGGTGGGTTTTTTTTTAACAAGACAACCTCCAGTTAACCCTGACTCTTTCTTTCATGTCATCAGCATCTTGCATGTGTTGTACCAGATAGATAAGCATAGAGATCCTCATCAGCCCATGAAATACATATGCTCAAAGACCCCTAAGGCTACTCCATTAGCCTTTACCTCCCCAGCACAAGACTGGCCCTCCATTGTTTTTTGCTTATAAACTACAATATACTGGTCATTATACTTTATTGGCTTCAGGAATTGCCTTGTAAATCCAGAGCAAGAAGACATCAAATGACCCTATGCTGTCTCCTGCTTGGGTGCCCAATACCTGCACAATACCACAATGTCATCCTTGTAATCACCATTTGGGAGACAAAATCCCTCTGGGTGAACCCTGCACCTAGGTCGGGTGGATTGCGTGGATGCTCTGATGGCAGGTCTTTTTCCTCTGGTAAGTCCAAAAGCAGCAGACATACACAGAAGAAGTCCACAGAAAAGCATATCAATACCTCAACAAAGCCTACAGGGTGCTGCTCAGTGCTTGCCTGGTGGCAGTGAACGGCATGGGGGATGGATGTACCCTTGGGTACCTTCTCCCTGCCTGCACCCACTGCACCAGCTCCACTCATGCTGCCGCTCCAGAACCCCACCACCCAAGGAAGCCATGCCATGTCTCAAAAGGCAGATGTCTCAAAACAGGGACTTAAGGGCCCAGTGTAAGGCCAAAGATAAGAGTTTTTACAGGTTTTCAGAAACTATAAAATTAAAAGGAATGTAGCCCAGTTCAGTCAAGATTTCCTATAGTTGCAGGTGAAACTTTTTTTTTCCCTACTTGCTGAGTCATTTGTAAAAACTGAGCCCTTGTTCAGTGACTGTGAGCCCTTTCCCCATGATAAATTCAAGGGGGCTTCTCCTTGTTTCCCTGTGTAATGCATCCACTTCAGCTCCCCACACACTTGCAGGAGGATGACAGCACGCGCATCATGCTGTTGGATCAATGGGCCAAGGCCAAGGCCAGCTGTATGAGGTTCAATAAGGCCAAGTGCCGGGTCCTGCATTTCGGTCACAACAACCCCAAGCAACGCTACAGGCTTGGGGAAGAGTGGCTGGAAAGCTGCCCGGCAGAAAAGGACCTGGGGGTGCTGGTGGACGGCCAGCTTAACACGAGCCAGCAGTGTGCCCAGGTGGCCAAGAAGGCCAACAGTATTCTGGCCTGTATCAGGAATAGTGTGGCCAGCAGGAGCAGGGAAGTGATGGTGCCTCTGTACTCGGCACCGGTGAGGCCTCACCTCGAGTGCTGTGTTCAGTTCTGGGCCCCGCTGTACAAGAGGGACATTGAAGTGCTGGAGCGTGTCCAGAGGAGAGCTACCAGGCTGGTGAGGGGTCTGGAGACCAGGTCATATGAGGAGAGGCTGAGGGGGCTGGGCATGTTTAGCTTGGAGAAGAGGAGGCTGAGGGGAGACCTCATTGNCATGCACCCTCCCTGCTGAGAAGCAGAGACTTATGATCCTGTGGTAATTTCTTTGTACGTCGAAGACTGAAAGATTTTTTTCTTTAAAAAGTACTTTAATCTCATAAAATACTGTGTAAGGCAGTCACTAGTCTGATTTTAGTATATGTAGTGTGACAGGATGTAAATCTGTCAGAAAAAAAATGTGCAAAAATGAAATTGCAGTGCTTCCTATTCCTGGTGCAGTAGCATGGACATCCCTGGCTCCCTTAAGCTAGAAAGCGTTGGAAAGAAGGTAAACAGCATCGCTCTCTTTCTAACTTGATTTCAGGGCATTACCATGATTTGGAGACTTAGTCTCTGTTAATTTCTTAATTTCTTCTTTTAATTCTAAAGCAGAGGCTCCACAGTTGTCTGTGTATTCGTCAACAGGAGCAGAGGAGATGGGTGCCTGCATGCAGCCCAGGGATGAGCACTGAGTGGGACGGGAAGGGCTTGAATAACAAAATGCCATGCTTATCATAAACCCCTGATTTTCATCTTTAGATCCCAGCCAAAGCCACTTGAGTTTCACCACAGTCATAGAGCAGAGCGTGACATTGTGCCATTTAAATACTGTTTCTCTCTCTCCTGTAGAAAAAAAGCTGCAGTGAAGTTTCCTCAAAACTGGTGTTTAACAGCTGGCAGCGGGCAGGCAGCGTGACTTACAGTGGTGGTTGGTGATGCCTCTGCTTAACACAAAACAGCACAGGCAGTCCTTACCCTGAGGAATCACTGCTGTTAATGACCCAATTCATTAAACTGGTAAAGCTGCTCATACATGTCAACAGTCCCTGCTGGTGAGAGGGGGATTGGCTTTTCCTCAAGACGAACATAACTCATGAGCTTCTTCTAACATGTGGTGCCAGCTACCCAGAAAACCTATCTAGTGTCAGTAAAAAGTGAGGTTGTTATCACTGCCATGCTTAGGACATGTTCTGTGCTTTACAGTGACTGTATTTTCTTAAGCAATATCATGAAATGGCTCAGAACCTCATATCTGTGTGTTACTTCTCCAAACCATGTCCAAATCAAACTGAACATCAGTTGCAGTTACACAGACATTTTAACAGTACATTTCTCTGATTAAGCTAGTCTGATGAGAACTAGTTCAGCTCCACAAAGACAAGTTGTTAATGTTGTCTGGAAGGTTTTTCTAATTAACGCTTGGCTTACATTATTTCTTTGTGGTGTATGTGTGCATGCTAGAAAATTAGAGGCAGATGTGGTCTTTAAAAAAAGACATGGAATTGCATTCTTTATATCTGATTTTAATGCTGCAGGGTTAAAATGAAGACTTTCTTGTACCTTGGGACACAGTATCGTAGTTCTTACATGACTGAGGTTTTCAATGGCCTCTCCATGGCCAGGTCTTCAGGCCGATGTTCCTTCCCTTCTTCCTTGGCTCTGCTGTTAGTCATACTCCCTTCTACAAAAAGTGACCAGTCTCCATTACTTTTCTCTCCACTTTTTCATTTCTGCTCTCCATCTGCATTACAACAGCATTTATTGGGGTGCCTGCATTGCTTTTGGACTCTTTATCAAGCTGCTCTGCACTTTTCCGTGGATAACTTGTTCTACCCATAGTTCCAAACCTCCACTTACTCCCAGTTCCCAAAATTGTCTTGCTGCTCCTGATCTTTTTCCTCCATCCTGTTCCATCTTTATTTTTTTCCTGACTTCCTCTAGGAGATGCTTTACTGGCATCTTAACCTGAGCATGGCTAAATCATAATCCTGTACAGAGTCACCAATGGGTAGAGCTGTAAGAGGTGACAAGGTATCTTCCTACACTAATACAAATAAACATTTACCTATCATCATCTTAACACTTTCCAGTACTTTCCCCACACCTTTAGACAGCCTCCTGTAGTATCTGACCATGGTAACACTTATAAAGTTTTCCAACTCCACCATACCCTTTCCTGTCGCAATGTAAGGTGACTTGTTTGTGTCCCTCCCCCAGCTGCCATGAGATTCTAGTGATCATCACACTGCTACCTACCACACTGGAAGGGTGTTACCATGAGTGTCCTTTCTTCCTCCCCAGTCTTCTCTTTGCTTTGAACTACGCAATCCCAACTCTGCTCCAAGCAAGTTGTGTTTTCCAGACCTGCTGTCATTTTGATCTCTTTTCTCTGGTCTCCTGCAAATGTATTTACATCTGAAAACATGAGGCATAAAAATCAAACTTCCTAAGAGGCTTCTCAGGACTGAGTCATGTTACCTAACTTTACATATGGCTCTCCTGGTTTTGTTTCCCTTAGCTTCTCCCGCTTCACATTTTGTGCTACTAACCATGCTGCTACTCTAACTTACCACCCTGGCACACGGCATTTACTGATAAATACAAAGCTACAAGAATACATGAGGTGGCTTCTTACACCTTTTTTGAGAGAATGAGAAAATATACACTATTCTCCTTGTTCTGCAAACCTTTCTTGTGAAAACAGTGAAGTTTTCCAAGGTTACCCAAAGGCTACAATTATGCTTGCAGCCTATAAATCTTATTTATATACTCATTGACCATCTCAATTTTCATTACTGTAAGTGCAAAGGAAAACAAACCCCACTGGACACAATTTTCTCCTTCCCTCAACATTATTCATAAATGAGGTTGCCTGAAGGGAAGTATTAAATCACTGCCTGTTATGGATTCCCTCCTATAAAGTTAGTATTTTCAAACTCTAGTGCTTCTCCTTGAATCTTGCCTTTCTTCTGTCATCATTTAAAAAACTGACAGTTCTAATTATTGTACTCATAGGCAAGGACTTAATTAACCTAATCAGCCTGCCATGGAGCTGACAGGTATGCTTGTCTGTCAGAGTTAGCTCGAAACATGTAATCTGCCATGAATAGGAGCTCTTTTTCAGCTGCTCTGGCAGTGGCTCAGTGCATCCATGCCTCTCCTCAGGCCACTGAGTTGTGTGACCTTGCAGTTCACAATGAAGAGTGACGATTATAAAGTGTATGCCAAAAAGCCAGTCTTCTCTGACCCAATTTCCAGACACAACACGATGGATAAATGCCAGCAAAGCAGCAGCCTGTGTTATCAAACAGGAAGAGGGCCAAAGTGGAGGGGAGCATTGTTTCAGTACTGCCCAGAAATGATCGCTGTCAGCACGGAGCAGCATCGAGAGCTTTGTTTTTCAGGGTATGATTAGAATGCACAAGGTGAGACCACGCAGAGATGCCATCCTAAGCACTCCTGGGTATCTGTGCCTGTACTGACTTAGCACCCGGACCACTTTCTGGCCATCCCCAAAGGAAGCATCCTCCTGCAAGCCATGGCTGCTGTGCGTTGTTAGGAATGGGTCGCTACCGCATACCTGGTGGATGCCCTTGCTGCTCCGCTATCACAAGGTCAGGGAGGGAGACAATGGCTGGAAAAAACTGTGACAAACAGTTTGCATCTGTGCCTCTCCCCAGCCCTCTCTGCAGCCGGAGCTGCTGCATGCCAGAGTGGGAAGCCCAGAGTGATTCTTATTAACTTGCTGGCCTACCCTGGACTAAAAATAATACAGCATACTACACATGCTGGCAAAGCCTTATGGATAACACGGCTGATCTAAAATTAACCCAGCTAGGCAGTTACCTATAAATCAAAATATATTTAAAAAGCATTTAAAAAATAGATTCTTAAATGCTTGATTTTTTTTCAGTTACTTGACTAGATGATCTCCAGAGGTCCCTTCCAACCCTATGATTCTGTGAGTTCTTTACCTCTTAGTTTCTAAAGGAGTTTCGAAACAGCAAAAAGAGCTATAAACTTTCCTCTCACATTTTGCATACAGTTTAGTTGTTCCCGAAAAGTCCATAAATAGCAAAACATATGGTTTGTATAATTTTTCCTTTTTCAAAAGGGATAGTTGAAATCCTAGCTCACAGATCAGCATTAATGACTTATACCAAAAGACTAACTCAGGGAACACACAACAGCCAAGGCTGACCCTGCGTGTCCTGTTTTTCTCTACTGGCTGCTGTGTTTGGTCATCCTGTGTCACCTTTGGTAGCTTCAGCCCAGGAAAGGTCTCTTTTAGCTCAGCTAGGAGGGAAATACCTTTTGCCAATCAACTTTCTGGATTTTTCCCTTCATGATCGGCAATGTGCTGGGATAGCTAGTTTGCTTTCAGACCCAACCTGCTCTCTTTTTTGCCAGCGTCAATTGCTTTGATATGTTTAAATCATACAGCACTAGCAAGTGGCAAGGCAGACTTCTCCATGTAGGCTTTGTATGCAGTGAAGGCGTAATGTCATAAAGTCAGAGTTAAGCATGGGTTCACTCTGGCTCTGCACCATGCCTGACTGCTTCCAAAGTTCCTCCTCTTTATCCCTGAGGATATGAGCCAATATAAAGCCATCAAAAAGATCCATGTCAGTAGTAGTATAACACATATGTTTGTAAATATATACATGGCTTTTATGTGAGTGGAAGGACTGTTTTTAACAGGTGCAACCCCATGAGTAGGGAGGATTTTCTGGGGCATTCTCCCCTTCTCCTTAAGGAATGAGCCTCTTCCCCAGCATTTACCAGTCCCTGCTCCCCTTGTGAGCATCTAGCCGTCTACCTCCTCACATCTCAAATTCCTTTCACTAATGTCACCAATACAATTGCTCTCCTCGGGCAGAATTTTTTCCTGCTTGCTTGCTTGCTTAAAATTTTGGCTTCACCATCACTCTAAGATCTTAACTGTGCAAGGGCTGGAGCAGCTGCAGTGCTCTTGGCAGACCATCTAGGACTCCCTCTTTCTTCATTTCCTCCCAGCCTCCCAACATACTCACTTCCTTTGACAGTTTCCTAGCCTGGGAAATATCCCCTTGGTGAAAAATTAACCAACACAGAGAAAGGTGTTTCCCCATCAGCAGCTTCCTGCCTCCCATCAGGGAAGTCAGCTGCTAGCAGCAGTGACAAATTCGTAACAGAAAAAAATCAAAGAAATTGAAAATAAGTTGGAAAGACAAAGACTGGGTGAACAATACAAAGAGTTGGTGTTTGTCACTGTCTGTATGTGAAGTCTGTCTGTCCTTGGGGCACTGTAAGGAGGAAAGTACTTGAAGTAAACTTGCATAGACAGTACTCGTTAATGAGATTGGATCCTTATCCATCATCTCTCAGATATCCTACTGCAAGAGCCAGCCACACAGTTTAGTCCTGGAGTTCAACCTTTGCAGGTGATTGAGCGGCATCTGTTTCCAAGCACTGGGCTTCCCTCTTCCAGAGTCATACCAAAAGGAGTGAAAGCACAGTGATGCACCAGTCCCATTCAGATGATACACGCTTGTTTCACTCATGCATGTGTGAATGTATTTAAACCTAGACTCACTTCAGGCCACCTCAGTCCTGTTCCTCTCTAAATACTAAGGGAAACCAGTAATTTATATCTGCCTAGGTGATACCAGGGTCTGTCTCACATTGTAAACCAAATTTCTTTGCCAAAGGAAAAAAATATATCCTTAAAAGCCAGGTCTGCTATGTTAAGCACTTAGATTACGGTTCACAAACTGCATAGGACTCTAGCACCTACACCTGAGGGCTGGAGAGAGCAAATGTGCAGAAGAGTGGACAGCTAGAAACAAATGTCCCAGAAGCAAATGGTCCCTTAGGAACATGAACGAAGGCAAAGCACTGATGTTTTTAACAAGGAATCTGAAATATTAATCTAGTGCTTTAGAAATGGCAAATGCACCCTGAACTGAGCTAAATCATGTGGAATCCCAGTGGTCTGAGAAAGTCTTGAAGCTGTTCATGAAGGACCCCATAATGTGTAGTCGTGACATGCAAGACGTCGATGTTTCAGGTCCCTAAGATTCATCCAAGCACTGACCTGTTACACAAGTCAAAATACAGCAAGCAAGACATTTCTGATGATGTGGTTTGATTTTAGTATTTCAGAAAACAGACACTTTGCTTTTATTTCTGAAACTACACCACTGAAAAGAGCTGATGTATGCATACCTTCATATTCACAAGTGACAGTGAAGTGCTGGCCAAAAGGAAATCAAGAGTCTGAAATAAGTAGAGATCTGGTATTTAGTATTACAGTCAAACAAAATGTGGGAGCATTACAGGCTGAGCAAGGGCTTGGCTTTGCAAGCAGAGTTGAGACAAGTTGAAGCAACAAGCTGAACTGTACAGCCTAGAGCATTTTTACAATATGCACATTGAAGGGCAGCTAAAGGGACAGTAAACTCCAAAGAGTCATGCACTCCCCCATAGCCATTGGAACTTCATTGTTTCTAATGTGTAGGAAATAGGGATTAAAATTAGAAGATGAGCCTCTTGAAAGCAATATGGAGTCCTAGGAGGCTCTTAAATTTATTCTGATTTTATTTAGGAACACGAGGATGGATTCTAACTTTAAATTTAAGCACACACACTCAAATGTTGTGGCTCTTGAGCATTTCACAGTTTAACTGCTGCTTACTTGTGTTTATAGCCTCCTTAACGTATGAGCTGCATTGTAGTTACACAGATTGACACATCTGAGGAAGAACTGAGCCTTACTCGTCTAAACCCTTAGAAGCGTCTTAAAACATTGTATGTAAGATACATAATAAAATAATATTACTGCATAATGCCTAAAATGGTAGACTAGATTGGTAACGTTTCTGAAGAAAAGACTGCTCCCATGTGCCTGTCTGCACTGCATCCAGGGCAAAGAAAATGATGGGTCTGGCAGCGTGAAGCCCAAAACCGTTTCTCTCTGAACAATAGCTTTCCATCGGCCTGGTGACAGGATGCCTCCGACCACAGACACTGCGGAGTTGCTCTTTCAGGACTATTTCTACTCAGACTTTCTCACGCAGAGTAAGTAGAGCAGGGAAACAGCTTGGAAAAGCAAGCAAAACAACAAAACAAAACAAACCCCTCTAAGTAAGGGTAGATTAAGAGTCTGGGAATCTTTTGATCCCTTGGACTGAGCCGTCCTCCAGCAGAACAGAGAAGAGCTGACTGAGGAAAAATAATGCCAAGTAACTGGACTTCTGAAGGAAAAAAGCTAAAATGAGTCTAGGAGTCAAAGGGAAAATGTGTTTGTCAGTGAAGCTGGCTGGGTGAAATCCTAGCATTGCCACAATCAAACAGGAGCTTTGGGTTTGGCTGTGGAGGAGCCGGGCTTTAACCATGGAGTTCAGTGAGGACAAACACCTTATAAATGGCATTCATTCTGGGAGTTTGAAAATTTATCATTGCCACATTCTGAAAATTCATCATTTGGATGAATTATAAAGAAGTATAAGTATAAAGAAAGTATTACAAAGAAATCAAGAAACTTTTATTTTCATCTGAAGCAAACAACTGTAACAGGCGTTACTGAGAGATACATTAAGATTGTTACTGCTAAAGTTCAGATACAGCTGCCAAATTGTCCTTAAGGGGCACTTCACTTCTGACAAAACCTGCCCATGTGGGCCTTGAAAATAATGAAGTCTTGTATTTCTCGATATCAGTGTAACATATAGAGTGTGTACATGTGTTATACATCCATATGCATGTATACACATAGACCAAAACTCATTCAGTGAGGTTATTTTTGTCTCAGGACCAGAATACCTGTGTTTGAAACATTATGCTGATTTACCAGTTCTTGGATCATAAACATTGCATTGCTAGCTTGTACCTAACTCAGCTCTCATTCAAATCAAGATAGCTGGAAAATTTCTGACAAGGATGGTTTTTTTATTTGAAATTGCCAACTGGTACAAATGCAAAAGTTCCAACTACATGGCATGATTTTTGCAGACGTTTTTCCTGATTTCTCCTCACCTGTTCACCTGGGCCAAAGGGTGACCAAGGACCCAGCAGTTCTGGCTTCCCAGCTGATGAGCTCTTGGCAGTTCCCAGGCTCTGCTAAGCCCTCAGGTCTCAGATCGGATGCCTTCAGTTTAAGACTATGGGGCCCCTGTGGCCTAAAGCTCAGAAACTATATATGCTATAAACCAGGCATAAATATGCTATAAATGAGGAGCTTTCCTCTTTTCAGAGAGTACGTTTGAACTCTTGGTTTTGTCAGAGATCTGAACAAGATTAATTTTTTTAAGATTTATGTCTTCCACAAATTGGAAGTGCTTTTTCCTCCCAGATCTGATCACTTTCTCAAGCACAAAATGTCTGTTTTTACAGCAGGAAGCTGCAAATTTTAATCATCTCAGCTGGCGCTATTCCACAACATCACCCACGGGCCAGTCGTGCATTGCAAACCACAACTGGCAACTGGGTTAGTTCAAACTCCAGACCTACTTCACAGTGTTCAGGACGGACATTTGTATCTTGGAAAAAACACTCAAAGAATGGTCTCCTTAAGTATCTTAAGCTAACTGGGAATCAGCTTACACAAGGACATAAACATCAGAGAGATGCACATAGAAACAAGAGCTCGTAGAAAATCCCATTCTCCCCTGGGGTCCATGACTGCCAAAAGGCTAAATATTAAGTGTGAAAGAGGCACCGGGGCGTGGATAGGAAGCCTTGGGTAGTCCCCTTTCCTGGACCCCATTGAGCTCTACTTAGGCACTGCCCGAGAAGAAATATATTGTCTTCCAAGGACAGCAGCTATCCTTTGAATCACAGGAACCTGTCAAACTCATCACTATCCATTTATATATATACATACATATATACACACACATCCTGTGCTAGGATAATAATAGCAACAAAGAAATATGACGCTCATGTAAATAATAGCAAGACTTTCAAATGAAATGGAAAAAAAAGCCAATGGAAAAAAAAGCCAGATTTTTAACAGATTTATTGATAAACTGTCTCCACACCTCCATTTACTAACAATGAGCCTTTTTCCTAAGCAAGCCAATATTGATCCATGGGGCAAGGAAGAAAACATAAAATATTTACTTATTCATAGAATAGCAGTAAGCAAAATTTTTGCTAGGTAGCCAGACATCTGCACAGGACGCTGGGAGTGCATGGGGAGTAGTCTATTAACAGAGCTGTTGTGCATATTTTGTGTAGGTTGCTCCTCATGTTTTGAGCTTCTCCCGAAAGGCCAAGATTTACCGCCTGGAACAGAGGCGTGTGTTCATTCATCCAACAAAAATTAGTCTCTGGTGCAGGTTTAAGGCAACCGGCAGTGCAGGCCTTAACTCGATGAACCTGGAAAGGCCCACACCTCCCACACCACTGCCTCTGAAAGGAGAAATTCCTCGGCACAAAAGGCTCAGCCCACGGGACTTCTCCAGACAAACAATCAGCCTGCAGTGCTTCACTGGGCATAAGGGTCTTGGCAAGGCGCCATTCACTATCATTAAAAGTGTTTATAAAAAAAATGTTCATTTTTGGCCAGCTTTTTTTCCAAGGCCAGGCCTCCACCCCCACATCTTCAGTGGAATGTGTTAATAATTTGCTTTGTGGAGATGAAAGGCTCTTTGATAGGAGCAGCATAAACACATCTCACTGTGCTCAAAGGTCTTTGTCCCACAATAGAAGCATAGTTTCTGTACAGTGGCTCGTACGGAAAGAACAGACACATTTCTGATTCACTTTTCACTTTTTTTTTCTGCCTTTTTCCCCCCCATTTATCTCTTCTTTTATTTCTCATAGTCTCTTGTAAATCCTTGTGTGGAATACAAACAGGCAAGTGGTTCTGGACAAGAAATCCTCACTGATACTAGCAGCAGATGGATTAAATATACCAGCCAGTCCCCACAGTCTGCAGTATCAGAAACCAAAAGTCACATTGAAGCACAGGTCTGTCCCAGAGTATGTGAGTGAGTGTAACCTGGAGCAGTGTGTAGCGTGGGAGGAGGGACGAAACTAGTAGCTATCGTCTTCTGATCCTCTCTTCAATAGCAGGTTGCGGGGCCTACTTAATAAATACAAATGGGACATTATAATTTAACTGGAAAAAAAAAAGTTATAATTACCTCAAAATACCGTGTGCATTAGCCAGCACTGCCTAACAGTTGTCTCCTGGCTATAGTGCATCCCCTTCGCTACCCAGTTTGAGACACTGCATGCATCTCCTCTATACCAACATTATCCTTTCGAAAGCCCAACCTAATAGTGCTGAAGCGTAGCATCAGCCTTCAATTCCATTTCAATCAGATCCCAAAGACACAAAGACAGAACTGAGATGTGGCCCTTAATCCTTTCCTGGTTTAAATGTCAACGCAAGTCTTAATCACCAACCTGTCTCTTGAGGTATTAGCACTTCAGGACATCTTTTGAGATGGGCTTTGTGCAGGCTTGTTTTCTCTCCTTTTTGCCTGTTCTTTTGATAAAAATGATTCCTCTTTCTGTGGTAACTGTCCCACCTTTAGCTGTGTCTTTGTTTTACTAGTCTTCACTGTTCTCACTCTATTTACTGTTAGCAGATTTCTTTTTTTCCTAATCATGACAGCCCTATCTAAAGAAAAATAATTTTACAGATGTGTCTTCCAATGCTTCTTAAGCATCATCATTCAGCCATTAGGACAACATGGTCAGATATGCTGAAGCAACTTGATAGCCTATACTACATTTTTAAAGGTGATTTAGACACGAAAGGCACTTAGCCACTGCTCCATGTGGTGTTAAGCTCTTTACATTGTAGACTGTGACTACATGTTTGGGAATGGACAGCTGCCCATCAGCTCTGTTTGCACTCTGCAGCAAAGCAGCTTCAGCCTAGACACACGCAGGCACCTCTTTCCTTCTGGGAGAGACAATGCTCCCCGTGCTCAGGGCTCTGCCAATGCTTTTGACGTGTATGTCCTGTTTTCAAAAGGATTTTAAATCCTTTCTGAACTCTACTCAAAGTGTCCTACGGAAAAGAGGGATTGAGGTGTGTTAGCAAAAATGTAAGGGTTTAGGAAAAATATAAGAGCTGTAATTTAAATGTAAGATTGCCCCAGTGCAAGCAAAGCGCAAAGCTCACCTGAGGTGACAAGCCCAGATAGTTTTAAGTCGAGTCTCCGACGGTCGAGTTTGTTTTGTGGGTAGCGAGGGGATTTAGCAGCTTTGAGCTACAGCAGCTCAGCAAGTGCTAATCTGGTCGCTCTGTGCTGCTAATCTTGTTCTTTTCTGCAATCATTGTTTCCAGTCCTGGTGTTTCAGCAAACATAATCACGGCTTGTCATCTGCAACACTTCCTCCCATGTAATACTCTGATAACATTAATGTCAAGCCTGAGTTTTGTCTGTGGCCCCAGTGCTGCCCTAGGAAGGGAGGATGGCTAACACTGCAACAGGCATTTGGACTGACAGGAGTGAGAGTGGGTCAGGACCTCTCCTGATTGTTTCACATCTTTAAGCTGAATGGTGTGGGATGAAAGAGCATGTCTTGAAAATACTGCTGTATGGTTATGGACAGCACGTATTTTTGCTCATCATAATGCATGTGAGCTCTAGATCCATCATTCAGTATAAAGTGGCCCTTAATGCCACTTTGCCAAAATGTCACTGCCTTTTTTAGCTTTTCTAAATATACCTTTCCACAAGCCTCTGTGAAACAATGACCATGTATTTTGATATGGTTTCAGTGCAAAACCACCTGAAGAATGGCAGTTTCACTTGAGCTTGTTTTGAGCATTTTGGGCCCATTCAGAGCAGAAACTTAGGGAGTGCCGTGATACTGCAGAGCAAAGCAAATATTTGCACAACCCCTGGGGACCTAGGAGCACCAAGTTTAAAGCAGACCTATTGTGTATTACTGCCTCCAGCCAGCATCTCTATATTTGTGGTAGGCATAAGCAGGTTGGACCTGCTACACGTCTCTTCCACCCTAGTGGCACCCTCTGTCAGAGAAGCGGAGCAGGTGGTTTTGGGGGGCCAAGGGGAAGGACACCATTTTAAAGTGTAGTGGAAAATTGACCAGAGCTTCTCTGCATGTACCTGACTCAAAACATCTCTGACTTAAAGTGGTTTTTAAGGGAAAGACGTTTACCTGCAACAAGGGTATAGCGCGGAGGGGAGGTTCCTGAAAGAAAGGATTTTCTGCTTGGCTGTTTGACTTCTGCTGCACTGTTGGAGATGTTTAAATACAATGACAGACATTGCAAAACACCCAGGTTCCTCTTACCTGATTTTCCATTCATTTGCAGACTGATTTACAAGCCCACCTACGTCTGCTGCTACCTGTGAGGACAGGAAAACATGCTGGTAAAAGGGCCTAATACTCTGCAATGAACAAGATTTGCTTTACTTTACATGTCACGTCTGGAATTGGCTCACAAACATTCCCCTTAGTAAATACTTCTGTTTTCCCTGGCATGCTCTGAGTTAGGTGGCACAGTGATGGACTGTACAGGCACTGCTCCCCATGAAAAGAAAGCCCCGGTCTGACCAGCTTCCCCTCCCTGTGTAGAAAGAATCCATAAAACTGGAGCAGACAGACCCAAAAGCAGGGCTGATCTGAAACTGACTTTGTAGCAAAACCAGTCCTGACCAGTCATAGTGAAAATGTAGATATGACAGTGTCTGCCCACATGGAAGAGATCACAGAACTGCAGGGGGAGCATTTGGCGTAACAGCTGGTACAGGGGTGTCAAAGCAGGTAATAGGTATAATGGGGTGGCCCCAGCCCTGCTCCTATCTGTGCCTGTGAGTAAAGCTGGAGAAAGAAGGAACTGGAAAATGACTGGGATGTCTGAACTATAAAGCTAGGCGTTCACTATTTGCTTCCAGACGATGGGCAAAGCTTCAGTTGCACTTTTTTTGTCCTGTTCTTTCTCTTGTGTAAAAACACAGGGAGCATTGCCAATATTCTCCTGATCATTTTCCTGTTTCCTTAAATAAAAAAATCTCTGTTTCCATGTTCCCAAGGAGTCTGGGGACATACAAGCAGAGGAGGGCTGGAGCACAGCTAGAAGTAGGAACATGCCTTTGGGCTGAAAGCTCTAGCCACAGTTTTCTTTATTTTAGAAAGAAAAACACAACAAATAAACAGTTATGACAACCTGGGAGAAAACATTCTTTCCTTGTTTGTCTTTATCTAATTTGGATGATACCATGAATTGCTAACAACAAGCCATTGCTGGAAGGTTCAAATAAAATCTAAAGTCTCTTTTCATCCATGTGAAGGGTGCCTGCTCACATGAGGACCAGTCCTTGCCGCCTTTGCTCAGGTGAGAGGTGTTTACTCATAACAGGGTTTGCAAGGACTAAAGCGTTAAGCGCACAATAATAATGATGCTTTTTTACCGTGCTCGAAGAAACAAAATTGAGGCGCTTTATACTTTTGATGAAGGTTGAAAGCAATACTTCCTCAAAATTATGAAATGTAAGAGAAACACAGCATTTCCAGGCAGGGAGGACAGTGGGAGCTCTCATCCCAGCCAGTCCTATGTGCTGTCACCAGAGCTCTGCTTGTGCTACAACACACTCACCGTGCTCCCACAACTATAACACTCTGCCGCTAATTTTAGCATCAACTGTAATACAAAGCAATTCAAGGCATCCACAGTGTATTTCGTGAGGACAGTATTTCTCTTTTGCTTGTGTAGTTCCCAGGCTGCAGTGCCATTCTGTTCACCAATCTTAAACAAACACCTCCCTTGAGATTTCCTAAATAGTTCAAAGTGGTGTCTAGGGAAACATTAGAAACACATATGGAAAGCCTGAATACACTTCAGATGAAACCACTTTGAATGTCCATTTTTGTGCAAGTTCTGGGCTGAAAGATAGTATAAAGCAAGAGTTTTTAAGATAAACTTGTCAGGAATGATGCTATAATAGCAAAGTTTTCTAAATATTTATTCCTGATAAGCTTTTCACAAGCCCTCCTCCTTGGCTCATCACTTCATTCAATTTTTAATGCAAGAAATGTTTGAGGAGGAAAAATTAATGGTCATGAACTTTGCAGTCCCCCTGCAGTCATGACTGGAATGTTTTCTTATATGTTGTTTCCCTGCTTATTTATTATAGGGAGCACGTATAGATACATTCAGCGCAGGAGACAGTGTACAATAGGCACTGCTCCAAAAGTCAGTGTTTGACAGCAGAGGCCACAGTTACCATAGTTATTTTCCATCCTAAGTGGAGGGAGGAACTGCAGTAACTGAGACGTGCCAGTTTGCAAAACACTGACTAATACCATCTCACTAATGGATAATCACTGTTCATGGGTGCTGGGAATCATCACCTATGAATACATATAACATCTGAATCTTGCTTTGAAGAAATATGTGAAGTCAACTCACATTTTCAAAAGCAGCAGCAAAAGACACTAACATGAAAAGACCATACGTGGGACAATACCTCCTGATTTCTTCTCCTTATTCTTCTCTTTGGAAAGTCTTGGCACTTTTTTTGGCCTTTATTCATCATTGTCACCATCCATCCCTAGTTTCAGGAATCCCACAGGTCACAATCAAAATAGCTGCCACTTTCCCATCCCTTATGTGATATTTTTGCAATGTGGGATTAAACCACATCTCATGTGGATGTAAGGTAGCACAAAAGACCTCTAAATTTCTCCCTTCTCCTTAATGCACTCCCCCAGCTGCCACGCAGCACACTGGAATCTGGGGGAACATTCTGAGGAATTATTACCTGGTTTTGTTCTTGTTCTCTTCCTAACACATTTACTGTGGGCCACTGCTGGAGAAAGGACACCTGGCTAGAAGGCACTTTGGATTGATACGGTTTGGTTAGCCTTACTTTTTTATAATGCTCACCACAAAGGCAGCATGATGACAGTCAGACCCTGAAGGTCTGGGCAATTCTTCTGAGTCCCTTTCTGTAATTTCTATAGGTTGGGACAGATGCTAGACCCCGTGAAAGAGATTCACATTGCTTCTCTTCAGTGTGTTCAAAGCTACCAAACCTTCTCCAGCCCTTAACCCACAAATACCTACTGAAACCCATTGGGACATCCACCAGCCCTGGTCAAGTTTAGCCCAAAAATTGAATCACAGACTGCATCTGGCCAGTGCAACCCTTTACCAGCCACCACCCAGGATATTAAACGTGCAGCAGGCCACACAAATATGAGTCCATTTGCCATATAAGTGTAGCCTACTAGGTGCTTCAGGACATCTGGTTTACCAGGAAATCGTGTCCCAAATATGGATGTTTTGGCCAGGTGGTTAGGATGCTGGGGAGGGGGGTGATCTGAGGAGCCTGCTGCTCAGCCAGCAGGACACAGTCAGCTTGTCTTGTCAGCACATGGGCAAGATGAAAATGTGGTCAGAGAAGATCAAGAAAGCAAAAAGCCTGCAATACCTGGGGTATGGATGTTAGGACAAGAAGCAGGTGGCCTGTCTGTCCTGCCACTGCCTCCCAAGCCTGCTCCCTGTCTCCTGTTCTGTCGTAGTCCTGGTCCCAGCTCTTAGTTGTCTTCCAGCCACATTCCAGGGCCTCCTGCTCCCTTAACCATCCCCCGTCTCCTATTACTAATGCTTTTATTGGCCAAAGACCTAAAGCCTGGCTCTCGACCACACTGCCACTGCCTTGCCTTGTGGCCTGCCCTTTCCTTCCTTGGCTCCATTTGTTCGGCTCCTTCACCAGGGCAGCACTGGAGACAGAGGGCTCCCTGCCCTGCCCGTGGCATCGGGGGGCTGTGCCGGGGGATGGGGGGGACTGCTGCCAGCCAGCATCCCTGGGGCAGTGCAGGCAGACGGGGTGAGACGGGGAGAGGATGGCGTGGGCAGCGGGACAGAGGCTGCAGCCAAGAGGCACCATGCCAAACTTCAGCAGTGGCAGGAGCAAAGGGACTTCGTTGGCATCCAGAGGGGACAGAGCAATCTGCTGCCATCCAGAAAAACACCACTAGACTAAACCAGGCCTGGGGCAGGGGTTTCAGCCCATTTTCCTCTTTTTTTTTTCTGACACGTTCTATCTTCTCTAATTAAAGTAGCTAGCAGTCCTACCAAGCTGACCCTATTATAGGGACTTTAACGAAGGCCACAGATATTATGGCACAAGAAGAAAGGGATACTAGTGCTTTTTGAAATAACTCCAGAAAACAGAAAGGGGCTTCCTGTGCAGTTTAGTTTTTGCTGGATGTTTTTCACAGATAAAAAGCCATTTGAACCCACTTTTCAGAGGAAGAGCCATCCCCTTGCCTTGACTGTTGACTACAACCACTGAGCACAGGGCCTGCTGGCATCTAGACTGAGTTTATTTTGAGTTCCTCTGGCCCAAATACCTTTTGGATGTTAGTGAGTGCCCTCGCAGCTCCACATGTGCAGCCTCTTGCCAAGCGTACTGGTTGTCCCTCCAACGAGCATGTATGTTTTGGAAGACAGTATATAAACTGAATGCAAATGATTTAACTTACTAGTAGAAAAATGACTTGCAAGCAGCTAACTATCTGACACAAAGATGTTATCTAGACTCCTCCAGTATAAATAGCAACAAATTCTAAGGTTGATACAGTCTTTCAATTGATGATTAAATCACATAAATAAATATAAACCTAAATTTTATATATTCAACACTTACAGGTTACAAATCTGTCTCCAGTTCACCTGGCTCCATTTCAAAAGTGTAATGGCTAGGTTAGTGACTGTATTGTTTCTCTCTCAGTTGGGTGACCAGACTAAAATTTTCCTTTTACCATTTTACGTTATTTATTAATAAGTCTGCAGTCATGGTTTTTGCTGACTTGAGCTGAGAAAAACATTTCCTGGCTGCCAAGAGAATGAAGCTGCCAGTGCTCATGCCTGAGTACGTGTGTGCATGGTAAGTGTATGTGCACACACATACATACGTGCTGTATGCATATACTGTGTCTGTTGGAGGGGGAGAAGCAGGAATGCTCAGACGGACACGTAGATCTTTGTATGGAATGAGCAAGCGAAGCAAGGCTGAGCAGCAGCCGTGCAGTGGGCAGGCAGGCAGGGGGCTGGATGGGGAGTCCTGGGCTCTGCTCTCTGCTCTGGCCTTCTGTAAAAACACAGAAACAAGCCATGCACCTGGCTCCAAGGCCCAGGTCTCTTCTTCCTCAGTGTTCCAGTCACCAAGCTAAAGGGCTATTCCTTCTTTCACCCAGTTATCTTTAAAGATGTCCCTCAGAGGTTAACAGGAGAGCAGCCTTCAGCCTGGGTTTCGTGGCATCCTCCTCAGAGGTGGGCAGTGTGTCCTTTAGTGGCTTAGGGCAGAGGCCATTAAAATATTCCACATGCCCAGTAGCGACTCTAGCCACTGTTCAGCTGTATCCGAAGAACATGCTCTTTCATAGTTCCTCCTGCCTTTTTGTTTTAAATAAAAGCACTTTCTGCCACTGTGTTTTATGTAGAGCCTAGTCTTGTGGATATGCACTACATGTGCTCTGAAGCTACTTCCCAGCAACAGCAGACGAACTCCTTGTTTATGCAACCCAAAGGCACGTTAGTGGAATACAGGGATTAAGCTGTTTGGACTCTCTGAGTCTGAGATGCTTTGAGACTGCTGCAGAAAGGGAAACTGAGGATCCCTGGAAACATAAGATTTCCCATCTTGAACTTAAGGCCCCCACAGATTTAGGCAGGTACTGAGGCAAGGCTTTGGAAGCTCGCAAATATCAGGTGCATAATGTCCAGCGGTACATACAGTTTTGTGAATATGGCCTTACCAATTGCCTGTCTGTCACCCCTGTAAGTTAGAAGATCCATGACATTAGGTGTAAACAGCAGGACTTGGAAAAGTATCAGCATAATAAAGGAGACTGAAAAAGTCTCCACATGAAAATACGGTAAAAGAGAAAACAGAAGTTTTGAAATGAAAGCAAATCCCTTTGTCTTCTTGTTTCTGCTTTCTAAGAAGAACTGAAAGCGTTGCAACAACTGGCATAAAGGAGGCTGCTACCACCGCTGTAGCAGCCAGAAATTTAGCATCAGAAATTAATGAAACTCTCCTAAAAGCCTACCATGAAGCACCCACAGCCAGGGGCTGCAGTAAAGGATGAAGGGTGGCTTCCTGGAGGTGGACCAGTGTCCTTAGAAGTGAAACTGCTGTTTTGCAGTACTCAGATATGTTACGGATATAGCACACACAGCAAGCTTCTGTATAAATTGCACATGAAAGATTGCTTTTGAACAGGAAGTTTCCCCACTATAGGAAGCATCTGGAACTAAGTCTGTTGCAGTCCAAGTAATTATGACTTATGACACTACACACAAGAACGGAACACAAAGCTTTTTGCAAGTAGGCTAGAAGAAATCTAGAGCTCCGCAATTAGCCGAGTGGGAAAAAAATACATATCCTAAACCTCTGATAATATCTCAGTCATTTGTCAGTGATGTCTTTGGATCAAATAAATGTGGATCCGGAGTACAGAGCAGGCTGACTTTTTTTCCCTAAAGAGGGTACAGGTAATTAGGTGGGCAGGAGCAGATGAAGTCGATATGGGCCTGCAGGAGCTCTGTGCTGGTTTGTGTACTGGCCATCAGTGCCCCTGTGTGGACGCGGGGCCAGATGCACAGACCTGCCCCGCTGCTGCTTCATGACTTGGAGAATTGACTAGTGTGAGGATGGCAGCAGCTGTGCATAATGCTAATGTACTCGGTTTCCTTTCCTACCCTTCCCTCTCCCAGCTGAGCCAAAGGAATGTTCTTTAATGTTTCTTCAGACATTGAAAAAGAAAGTAAAAGGGACCACTGATTTAGTTTGTAGCATGTCATTGAATGCATGACTATGAATGCAATGCAGCTAACAGTACAAAAACCTTAAATATCTCATAAACAGAAGAACTACATAATGAGGAAGGTTTATGTGTCACTTTTTTCTGTGTAACACTATATTGTACTTCTCACATAATAAAAATAAAAAGGGGAAGACTTGAAACAGAACCTTTCCAAGCTGTGGTGCTGCTATGGAGTGTTTATTCAAAATCTGCGTGCAGCGAAGTGTAGCCAAGGGATGTGAACATCTCTCCACACATTGTGAAGGCTCTGAGTAATCACTTGTCAAATGTTAACATTATGTGGAATACTTTAAAAATCAATGAAGAAGCCAGAGCATGTTAGACCCATTTACCACAGCCTAATCAACCAAGTAAGCTCAGATCATTAAACTAATTATGAGTGGCTGAAATAATTAAGTATTCCCTTCTCACGTGATATTGTTGGAATTCTCTGTTACAGAACAACTGCATGGTCATTAGTAAACACTATGCATGTGCCCAGACATTTGCTGGATTTGATAAACAACCCTTGTTCTTGAGAAACTTTGATGGCCTTTGTGAGCAACAGTCAGTGGCAAATAAGTAAGAACAAGCAACATATGTTCAGGGAGGTTTTCTTGGGAAGATCACTTGGGTCGGGGAGTGGGGATAAAAGAGAAAATGATAACTGGCATGTAAGAGTGCCTCTATAAAACTGTGGGGTTTGTTGCCAGACAAATGTTCTCTCTATCCTATTTGCACAGAGAAAAAGTAACCCCTGATGAATGATTACATTAACTGGATGCCTGCATTCCACAGATCTTTTCTGAGGATTTACACCATACCAGGTTATTTGTCATATTTATGGTTAATCTCAAAGTCAGAAAACAACTTGCCTTTTTCTGACAAACATCAACAAACTTTATAGAGGTACCAGTTGCACCTTTCTGTGTCAATTGATCCTCATTCATCATAAATCTGTACACAGATCTAGACACGCATATCCTTGTGGTCACCATCAACTTGAACATTAATACATACGCAAACTTACTCTGGACTGAAATTAGGCATGTTAAATTCTTCATTGTAAGCACTGTATTTGCTTTTGTATTTAAAGCACAGTTCTGATATCAGCTCGTCAGTTCTTGTCTGATGTGAAGATCCAGTTGATAATTTTTACCCAGTTTGGTGACATTTTTTTTCCCTTACAGCACAGCATCAAGCTTTAGATCCAACCTATATGAAACTAAAAGCGGGTGCAGATGCAAGACCTTGACCAGGCCCCAGCCTCAATCTATTAAGAGGATGGATTAAGCGTCTGCTTGTATTCTTGACATATTAATTAAGGTCTAAATTTTGGAGAAGTCACAGGACTCTCCAATCTAGCAGGTTTCCAACCCAAACTATTCTATGATTCTATGACTTTAAATCTGCCCTAACAATACTGTGGACGGGCTAAAAAATCAGTCCAAATATCAAGGCCACTGTAGGTTGCTTCAAATACTGTACATGTTTTTGCTAAGGAAAATGCTACAAGCTTAAAATGACTGAGAAGAGAGTGTTTCAGCTGCAGCCAAAGCCTCCTTGTAAGTGGAGGGCCACCCAGACAGATGACGGGGTGACATCCCACGGTCCCAGAGCACACAACATGCCAAGCAAGGCTAGTGCAGGAGCCCGAACAACGTTATATTAGCTAAGCCTAAATCCGCTGTGGCTTCTTAACATTATTTTCACAAGGGTCAGTAACCTCTGTGGGAATGATGGAAGTTAATCTTTTCCCTTCCTTTCACCAATTATTCTCCAGATAATGGTTAAAGCAACCCCTGGGAAACAGGGAGAAGATAAGTGTTTCCATCCCCAGGGACTGAGGTGAGCCTACAGCTCTTTCCTGGGTGGTGCTGCGTTAGCTGTCATGAAAATGGCAGATTTGCAGGAGCAAACATAAAGTTCACTTCAGTTTTGATATTCCTTTTTTTATTAACTGCACATGACAGACTAAGACAGAAATATTTTAAATAAGAAAATACTGACATAATGTTTTGCGACCACTTTTCTCTAGGGGAGTTAATGCGTGGTGCAGTGGATGTAAAGCATCACAGATATCATGATCAGAAAAAATCTGAGTTCAGAAATGAAGAGGTTAAAATGTGCGCAGTGTTTCTTGAACTTACAGCCCTGCTTCAATACACCAGTGAAAGGATCACATTTTATAGTTTCCTGCAAGTATATTATTTTTTTCCTTCTGAAAAATGATGTGACAGGAAACATAAACAGGCCTTTGCAGAACTACTTTAAAATCAATCTTTATATTTCATCATATTTTCTAGCAGCTATTTTTTATTATAAACAGTATAAGCAGAGTTGGAGAAACAATACAGAAAGAGGAGCATTAACCCATGAAAGATGGAGGCAAAGTGCTACGAGGAACATTTATGGGAAACTTTGACCTTTTTTTCTTTTGCCTTCTTCTGCACATATGTGCATTTTCCCTGAGAAAAAGGACATTCCTTTCCTATTGTAAACAAGTGACAAGTAAACCAGTCTACAATAGTGTCTCCATTTTGAAAAAAATACGCAATGTTTGTATTTTGCATATTTATTTGTAATGGAGTTCTTACCACTTTAAAGTAGTACCTTCATATACCCTTAACAAATTTCCACATCCACACAAATCCTACAGAAGCTAGACATCCAGCTTAGAACTATACAGGAAATGGAAAAAATTGAGAAAAACTGGAATAAGCAAATAAGTGGACTGTCATTGAGTTTATTGGGATTCCTTGCTTTCTGGTGTAAAATGGTATACAATTCCACACGTGTGTGTGCATACGTATGTACATATACATATATAGTATGCATAAAGAGGGAGAAATATGTATTTATTCTTGGTGCAAATCTTCCTGGCAGGCCTGTTTCTACAGAGTACACAGATGAGCATGTGAAGCTTAACAGATGAGCAAGACAAACCACACTTGAAGGGTATTCAACAGAGATGTCATGGAGACCTGCCAATTACATTTCACTTATAGCTGATCGATTGCTTTTCCCTTTCTCTCTTTCCACCTGCCATCTCTATTTATCTGCCTAATCTCTTTCATTGCCTCAGCTTCATCTTGGATGCTGGCCTGTTTCAGACAGTTTTAAAAAATTTCTCACACATAAGGCTTTTATAGATTTTCTGCATCCATCCTGCAAATTAAGAGATGCTTTAGATTTTTTGTGTCTCACAAACAGTTTTGATTATTTTTATATGATTTGACCCTATGAACAATTCAAAGAATTACCAATGTATCAGCTTTAGTACAGTGAAAATATTTTAAAAGTATGTGCGGTTGATATGTGGGATGTCAGGATATATTTCTTGACTTAGCAGAGAACTGACACTAAAATAATTTAAAGTAATTTAAAATTAAAGTTCTGTTCTATTATTCTGCTTTCAGTCAGAAAAAAAATCCACTCTGATTATAAAGACACATATATTTTCAGGCAATATGATAGTGATGTTATCCTGTCTTGTAAGCACAAATAGTTCAGTGTGTAAGAAAGCAAAGATAAAAGTACTGGCACCAAATACTTAAGCATCTGGATTTAGCAGTGAGTTGAAAGCATCTTGAAGATGTGACCCTTAAAGTCTGACTGTCTTCACTCTGCATGCGTGTAATTTACTGGCACTGATGCTAGCCCTGCAATAGATTGAGGAATGTGTTGCTCATAGTTTTCTTAAACATTTATTTGTTGACACATACTACTAGGTCAGAGAGGCAGCCATGGGGTGATCTGTCCCAGATTTCGCTGAAGCTGAATAGCCCTGGCGCAGAGATGCTCCCAGACAGAGGATGGAGCTGCCTCCTGGCCGGTAGAGTTTGCAATTCTCATTACTGACCACTCAGACCAGAAAAATTGTCTGTAGCAACAGGCAAGATGTCAGCAGAGTGGGCTGTCACAAATTAACCTGACAGTACAGAAGAGCGGAGAGACCTGCATTTTCTGAAATCACAGGAAGGGTTTTGTTGCTTTTAGTGGCTTTGCTGTGGGCACTGAATAATTTCTCTCAAAAGGGTATTTTTGCTTGCTTTTTTTCTTTATGAACATACACAGACAGGCGGATTTGTCACTTAACTATATTCTATTGAGCTTCGGTAATGGCTCCATTATAGAAAAAATCTGCTTGCAGGGGAAGAGGTGTGCTTTGCAGGCTGCACACTTTCTTCTTTACCCTCCGTCCTCCCTTGTGGGAGCATAAAAGTAATGCTCTTAGCCCAATCCACTTTCAATAACACACACTCCCTCTGGCTGATGCTCTTGTGAGCAAAATGGGAGAGTAACGTAGCTGCAACCCCACCACACTATGTGAAGCAGGGGGTTGTACCGCACCACCAGTGCCGGTGGTGGCGGAAAGGCTACAGCCCCCACCGCCAGTCACTTCTGGTCAACCTCCAACTTGAAGAGGCTTAAAGTGGCTGCGAGGATTCCCATGGTTGACCATATGCTGTGAATAAATGCAGTACAACTCTACAAATGAGCACATGCATGAGCGGAAAGCACAGGAAGAGCCTGAGAAACAAAGAAGATGGAGGGTTGTGCAGCTGTGGGCGTCCCACCTCCTGCACACCAAGAGAGAGCAATGAACAAGAAAAATTCTTACCTGGGAAAGCTTTGGTTTTACAGAGCAATGAACACAGCATGAGAAGAAAGAGAAATGCAGATTTTGACAGATATGTCCATGTGGTTTAGGAAAGACAGTTGTAAAAGTGCAGGTATGGTCCTGAATTCGGCGAGAGACCCATGCTAGCAGGCTAGCCTGCTGGAGAGGACAGGACAGGAGCTGTGATTCGCAGTAGAGCCCTTCAGGAGGTTCGGATGTCAAGACACAAGTCTTCTCAAATGACACTGCCAGAAGACCCCATTTTGGAGCAGCATGGGCAAACTTGGATGAAACAGTAATGACAATGGTTTCTTGTTTGGCAACCGGAACTGACTAATAACAATGCATTCCTTCAGCTCAAACTCTATTTTGGAGCTAAACCTGCCAGGACAGAAGGAAAAGTAATATGATGTGGTTCTTTTCTGAGTTAAATCAATATTTATGAGGCAATAAACACCTAAATTATTAGTTTTAGGGCCAGCACAATGCGTGTATTCACAAAGCTCCAGGACAAAAGGAGCACAGAAGAAGGCAACATCTACAGCACTGCACTAGGAATCCATTAGGCAGCACGGTCAACACTGTATAAGGTTTGGTTTTCTCCACCCTACCTCCTCCTCCAACCCTATCCTGGTCACTGTTACATCCCCACCTCAGTTCCATACTGGTGATGCTACTGGTGCTTTGCAAAACAGTGGTCATGTTATTTCAGATACCTTGAACTGAAAACCGAAAAAGCACACAATGTGTAAACCTATGGGCCAAAAGAACTGTGGGGGACCCAGAGGACACCAGGGCCACATGCTGTGTAGTGTGAGCACAGCTAGTCAGGGGCCTGGTTTAGACAATTCTCTAGCACTGCTTTGTCCGCAATATTGACATGGTCTGACAAGAGGCCGAGCCAAAGCAGAGCTGCTAGAGTTACTGACACCAATTCCAGGCAAGCGCTGGGAAAAGGTGACATGAAAGTATTTGTGAATGAAGAAGGATATCAGGCACAAACTGGGAAGCATTACAATGATGGTGATGGTGACAGTGATGATGCAGTGCAGCAGTGCCAGACAAAGAAATTATATGCCATTATCTCAAGTAATCTCTTTGCAGTTAATCTATTATTGTTTACAAAGGGTGAAAAAGAGGTAAGTGCCTGATTGGAAAGAAAAAAAACAATTTTTTGTTTGTCTGTTAACTATGCTGTTTTCCAGCTATATCAAATATAGCACAGTCTATGCAAAAGTCACAGCCTTTTTAATTTTCTTATCTCTCATATGCTGTGACTTTATCAGTAGAACCATGTAGATAAAGAACCTCTATCAAATGGAACTGAACCTAAAATACAGCATCTGGTTTATGTCAAAGTTGACTGATTTTGTGTCTTTGATCTTTCAGCCAGAGCATCAAGGCATTTTTAATAACTCACACTAGGCAGAATAAAGTCTGCCTCTGAGAAAACAAGAGGGATATCATTAATCTGTTTCTAAACAAACAGTGAGTTATTGCAGCTCTTTAATCTGAAGAGGATAGATCCTGAGCTGGAATGAAGGACCTAAATGCCAGCCAAGTTCAGTGAAGAGTGAACAGTGTGTATATCATAATTTATCATTACATTGATATTTTGTGATCTCCAAGAAGACGTTCATGGTGTTGGAGGTACTTGACAGAGACAGCTATTTGTGATCAATCAGTGCACTTGCTATATGTTCTTTCCTTTTGAAAGACTGACACTTTTTCCTTTTAACTCAGTTATTTCATTGCCCTTTCAGGAACTTCGGGCTATTAATTAAGAGCAGATAAGCTATCTTTCAGTACTGAAATCACTATTTTAGAATACACACTTGAGCTTGCATACCACCAGCCTGTATTTATGAATGCAAACGTGCAAGCTGTTAATGCCTGCGTAAATCCAGAAGGTACTCTGATTGAGGAGAATATCTTAAGGCAAAGATTAAAAATAGCAGTTTTATGGACTTGGTAGGCATTTCAGGATTTGCCCAACCATTATTAGATAAACTAAGTATTCTCTTTCATGATGACTTTCATGGAATTCTTTCAAGACAGTAAATGAGCAGCAGCTTATGATAATCAAAAGAGGACACTTAGAGAAAGACATGCCATCAAAATACAATAAACATTTGTTTAAAAGATGCAGAATTACATACATGTAATTCCAATGCTTTGCTACTAAAATCATTACAATAAGATAAAAAAGATTAGAATATGACAACCCATGAAATAAAGAAATAATTTTAAAAAAAGAGCAAGAAGTCATATGCTGAAGGAGAATCAAAATGTTTGGTAACTTGGTGGTATGTTAGTACAAGTTATTAGTTGTGTCAGTCACCAAGGGCAATGATGAAATGAAATATGACATCTAGAAAAATGAGCATTTTGACATTATGCAAGTATTATGCATCATGCCTCAGTTGTAAGAACAAGCCACAGTAGGCACTTTAAAACCAAGTAGAAGCACATTTCAAGGGATGTAATCATAAGGCATTCCAATTTATAAAAACCTTGGGAAAAAAAAAGCACCCAAAGAACTGAAGTCATCTTCACCAAGGGTATCTAATGAACTAAAGGAATGCTTTCAAATTAGCCGTATTGGCCTTCAGAGCTGACAACTTCACCTTCATTTTAGCAAGTTTCTACATCTTCATGTTCTGAAAAGCCAAACCACAAATTAAATTGCTTTAGATCCAGACGGTATACTTTGTTTTGTAAGTGTTCCAAATACATTGAAAGCCAATTAAATTATCAAGCCAGTGAGCACTGAACAATTTATTCAATGAACTTACAGGTATGGCTACTTTCATCACCCCCAAAATCAGGGAAGGACAGAAAGCACCAGTTAAAATGTACAGAACTTGGAGGGAAAACAGCAATACAAACATGCTATATGGACACATTGAGTGGTATCAGCAAAATCCAGTCCGATAAAGGTTTGGATAAAGTAAATTGCTAGCATAATACACAGAAGAATTAAGAAATATTTCCACATTCAAATGACAGTACACCACAATGAGCTTGCTAGCAGACGTATCAGTAATGCAGAAGCAAGCAATCTGGTTTTGGCATGCCCTCAGCTGATAAAATCAAATTGAGAAATTGGAAATCATTGTTAGGTGAAAAGCATAATAATGTACTTATAAACACAATATTTATTATAAATACTAAAAACATATGCTAAAAATTTGATAAAATTATGCAACTGAACAAGCATAAGAAGAAACTCCCAGATATCTACCGGCATAAGCCCAGGTTACCCCTGAGAAGATGAGTTTCACATGACAACAAATAGCCTATTGACACTGTGGAAGTTATCTTCAGATATTGAGGTCTTTGAATGTAATAAATTCATGACAAAGTGAAAAGTTAAAGTTTATATGGAAATGTGGAAAGAAATACATCCAGAGAGACAGGGTCCTCTTGGCTTGGGCTGTAAGCTAAACGTAAGGTAACATTTATCAAGCTGTCCTGGAAATTCACAAAGACTTTCCAGGAGCTGCTTGTATTTCACATGTGACTTCAGTGATAACAGATAACATGCCTTCAAGTGTATTAGTCTTTCCAGTAATCTTAACCTTGCTCAACTGACTTAACTTGATTGAAAGGCAAACCTGTATCACCCATCATCATAAGGGGTTTTTTGTGACACAAACTGGAACAACGGCACATGATTGAAATATGTTTAAACAAAAGCCTGTATAAATGGGAGACCATTTTTTATTTCAGTGGACCTGGGTAAAGTGGCTGTAATTTGACAGCATCTTTGAAATAATTTTTTAAAATGTGTTAATGACGTCACACGGATGTCAGTTCTTAACATTGGGAATTCCCATAGAAGTTCATGGGATCCATGTCTTAGTACAAGAGTGTGTGGAGACATCAAAATTGGGACTGGAGGCCATGGGGCCCTGGAGGACCATGAGTGCTTTAGTGTTGACCATTCAGAAGGACCTGATTTCATTTCACTTTGAAGTCCTGTAAAACAAGTACATGAACTCATTCTTATTTCTTCAAGTGTAATCCTATTTCATGTATTTCTCATGTGTCCCACATGTTAAGGATGCCATGACCTGCTTTTCACACTTGCTTTAGGATGAGATTAGTTATGCGTTAGCACCATCTATTTTTCTCTTGACCTTAAAGAACTCTAGAGTCACTAGCTCAGAAATTGGTATCTACAGTGCAAATAAATATCCATAGCATAGTTCAGCCAGATGGATCCCGTCTATGGAATTCTAAGTACAACATGCTTTATTTGCAAGTGCATACTTATCCTAAAATAAAGAGGATTACAACACAATCTCTTCCTTCTAGGACCACAGTCCAACACCAATGCCTGTCTCCAGGACAGAAACTCTGCCTCAGGAATTTACCCCCGTCAGGAAAGATAACAAAAATTAACTTGCCCAGCTGCTTTCTCCAGGAAAGTGAAACACCTTCTATTGCAGCAGTGGCTGGATTCTTTTTTGCATCGTAGTTGGTGACGGGAGGCAGCAATTTACCCTGACAAGAATCTCAGAGAGAAAGAGTAATCTAGCTGAGCTCTACATTTGTATGTCTGCACACTGACATATACTATCAACACTCATCAACAAGTAATCTTCATTAAATCCAACATGGCTGTCTTGAAATGGCACACTACAGTAATTTTTGAGGTAAATAAAATAGAGACTTTGGAATAATAACACCTGACAATCCTGTCATGGCTTTCCTATTTTATATAAGTATACACTAGATATCGTTTAAAAGTCTAGTCTGTGCAGAATATTTTATTTGGAGCTGTAATGTATGGAGAGAATATACTTTTTCTTATAAAGGATTTGTAAAATGATCAAAAATAACAAACCCCATGGTCTAAAAAGACTTATCCTGAGCAGATCTTAAAGCATGTTACTTTAGTGTTTCTTGATACTAAAGTATTGCTCTGTCTATGTAAGATATTCTACCATTTCACACACTGTCTTATCTCATGTACTGTGAATGGTAAAACTGGACAATGACTGCTTTCTGATGAAACTGAAGTTATTGTGCCAAATCTCTTCTGATCGCATTTCTTAATTTATTGATTAAAACTTGTTTGAGCTGTCTCGAGCAATGAGAAACTTGGATCAGCTAGCAAGGGATCAGACAACATGCGCTGAAAATTTAGCAGATGTCCTGCAAGCGTGTCACAGTCCCCTGACCTTGTGCCCCCCCCCCCGCTTTTTTTCACTTTCTCATTTCTATTTAATAATGTGGATTTGTTTGTCAGGATTGGTACTCTTTCGCTGATGTGCATGGGAGGCACTCACAACTGTCTGCAGACAGCCTGTTCCTTTTCAGACTGCTGTTAGGTCCAGGGGTCAAGGGCACATTTCACCCACAAACTGCTGTGTGCCAAACCCAGGGTGCTTGGGGTTAGCCCAGCTTTTCATTTTGGGTAAAATGGTGTCATTGTTGCTATGCTGGTTTGCAGTATCTGAGGATCTGCCCTGCTCTGCGGCCACTGTTTGGTCAGGAGGAATGATAAATGTATATACCCTTGAAATAAAATCAATCTGGTGACCTTCACAAGTCACTAAATCAGGTCTATCAGGAGGACCAGATTGACATCTTGCTAATTACTAGTTCCAGCCACGGATCTGTATTTGCCCTACAGGAAGTAGCAGTTGGGGAGCCTGGTTTAATAGTACATTTTAATTACAACACAAGTCCAGTCCACTAAGCTAATCTTTTTTCCTGTGACTACCTCAGAAAGCAGTTGGGCTACAACTCCAGTCTCCTTCTGTGAGCCATAGTAACGCCAGGCATGTCCTCAGCAGCTATTGGAAAAGATACACTCAGCCAGGTACCTACCCTTCAGGTAGGTATCAGATGTTCAAAGAGAGGGCTGTATAGATGAGGTCTTTTTTATTAAAACTAATATAAACATGTTCCATGAACAGTCTTTCAGGAATGGTGGCTCACAGTGGCTTCAAAGTCTGCAGTCATGGAGGGAGGATGGTAAAACCTCCATGAAAACTCTTTCGGTTCTGGAAGAGCCACAGTGGCCAGATGATGTGCTTGTGCTGAGATGCAAGCATTACGTCTCTCCTAGACCAGCACAGAGGAGAAATGACTCAGTGAACGGAGCTACCACCCTGTGGCTTGCAGGGCCGTGCTGCAACTGGTGTGTGGGTGAAGCACGGAGCCAACGCCACATCCCTGCATCCACCTGGAGCCCGAGAGTCCATCTCCCTCCCTTCCTCCCGCTCCCTGCTCCAGTGAGCACACTGCGAAAAGGCACGCATGAAAGCTGCGGAGGAGATAACAAGAGCTGAAGGAGTCATAGCAGGTGTTGAGCATTAGAGCACCATCTGGGGCTGTCTAATTCCAGCCAAAACAGTCTCCTCCGCAACTCTCAGAAGGGTGGGATGGCATAGTTATTCGAGGTCAGGCAGGCAGAAAGGAAAGCAGAAGCTCTGTCTGAAGCCTGCAGATTGTTACAGGAGCCAGCAAGATTGTAGCTAAGCTATTAATTACTAGGCAGTATTAATGCAAGTGCCAGCTCACATTCTTTCTCTAATTACTTTTGCTGATGTATCGTGACATCTTGAAATCTCCCTTGACTCTGTGTGAGCCAGATTCCAGAAACATGGCCCAAACCACATCAGCAAACACAGGAAAACCTCCCTATCTGAGGTTAATTTAAGCTAAAATATTCCTCACCTTCCTCAGACAAAAGCTGAACAAACCTGAGGCCACCAGCACGTACTGAAACTCAAGCACCTCTCAAAGCCTACAGCACAAGGCACGGCAGGTTCTAATCAACGTTTTGAAAGGCTTAAAAGAAACACATGCAACTCAGTCCAGGCTTCACATCTGCAATTTTGTTTGTCAAGTGTCCCCTGAGTCTGGCGTCCTTAACTTATCTGTATTCTCTATCAGCTGGAACTTCTGAGGGAATTTAGAGGTTCTCCATTCTAAAATATGGCAACTGCTAAATGTTTCTCGGGCAATGATCAACTGAAAAGCATGCATTTTGTGGCTGGCTATGCTGTGACAGATTGACTAGGAAAAACACCCGTAGTCCCATTAATATATGAATGCATTTGATTCCGGAGCTACTCTTTTACTGGGAAAGTGAGAACAAAACAACAATTTTTAAGGTATCTGGCATGTTCATAATGAAGATATAAATTCAGACTAAATAACTGGGAGCTGATGAGGCCCACTTTTCTGTCTGCGTTATTTTTAGCAATGTAGTTGTGTCATTTTTATTAGGTAAATAAATGTGTGTAGACAGTGAAACGCTAACTTCGCACTGGTAGCTCACAAAGTTAAAAATAAAGTATTATGACCCCAAATGAAATACCCAGATAAAGATGAGAATGGTTAGCCTGTTTCAGAAAGTAACGTGTGAGTCATGCCATTGAGTCATACAGCAGAGGATTTATCCAGAACAGATGATGGGTGCCATGACCCCCAGTGAATGCCATGCCTGGCAACACTGCTGGTCATTCATGCTGTCTCCTCAGGGGTCCAGAGCTGATATTTCAGAAATAAAGTGAGATATGCATTACCCATGTGCAACGAGTGAGACTTGAAAAAACATATTGTATAACTGCCTCAAATAAATGTACAGCTCATACTGATATGAGTGGGAGAAGAGAGAGTTCCAAATTCAAATGGCCAAAACTGCATCAAAGTTTCCCAGCTTTCTATTGCATGTTGGGTACATGTTTCTGAAGAGCTGAAGCCAACAAATAGGAAGCAATGGGCAGGAACTCTTGCTTACCTGGCTGTCTGAGTGTGGGCTGAATGCTTTGCAAGACTCCACCATGCCACTGTATCCTCTCATTCCACTGTAAATATATAGCCTGGAGGTCTTCATTTCTTTGACTGGCTGAGGGTGTGTTTAATCACCAGTTCTTCTTTGTCATCCCTTGAATAGATTTTACAGAATCAACTAGTTTTAGGTAAGACAAATGTACTTTTCTTTAATTATGTTCTTCTCATAGTTCAGCTTTTTTGATCATGGGTCGGTTTACACAACACGAGGCCTGTGGGCGACAGATGGGGTACAGCTGGCTCAAAAGAGGGAAAAGATTTTTGCACAGGAAATTTCAGGGCTCATCAAAAGGTCTTTAAACTATATTTGAAAGGGGAAAGGGTTAAAACTAGGATCAACCAGGGGCGGTACATCAATGTTGGTCTGCCATCCTAGTGGAGGTAGGGAAAGGCACAAGGGATATTGATGGTCTAGAAATCATAGAAGTGCCTGGAAATAGTCAGGTAGGAGTTAGGGCTTCTCCCCGCAAGGTCACGGGATCAATAGCACAACCGACATTCACCTACACCCATGCACACAACATGGGCAGCAAACAGGAGGAGCTGGAAGCCATTGCACAGCAGGATAACTACGATATAATCTCCATCATAGAAACATGGTGGGATGATATGCACAGCTGGAGTGCTGCAATGGAGGGCTATAAATTCTTCAGAAGGTATGGGCCAGGAAGGAGAGGCAGCGGAGTGGCCTTCTTTCTTAGGGAGTGTTTTGACTGTCTTGAGCTTAATGATGGTGACAACAGGGTTGAGTGTTCATGGGTAAGAATCAAGGGGAAGGCCAACAAGGCAGATATCATGGAGGAAGTCTGTTACAGACCTCCTAACCAGGATAAAGAGGCAGACGAAATATTCTATAAGCAACTGGGAGAAGTCTCACAATCACTACCACTTGTTCTCGTGGGGGACTTCAACTTCCCAGACATCTGCTGGAAATACAATACAGCAGAGAGAAAACAGTCTAGGAGATTCCTGCAGTGTGTGGAAGATAACTTTCAGACACAGCTGGTGAGCAAGCCAACTAGGGAAGGAGACCTGGTAGATCTGTTGCTAGCAAACACAGAAGGACTTGTGGGTGATGTGAAGGTTGGAGGCTGTCTTGGGGATAGCAATCATGAAATTATAGTTTTCAATTCTTGGAGAAGTAAGGAGGAGGGTTAGTAGAACTGACATCTTGGACTTTTAGAGGGCAGACTTTGGCCTGTTTAGGAGACTGTTTGTCAGAGTGTCTTGGGAGGCAGCCCTGAAGGGCAAAGGAGTCCAGGAAGGCTGGACATTCTTTGAGAAGGAAATCTTTAAGACACAGGAGCTGGCCATCCCCATGTGCCATAAGACAAGCCGATGAGGAAGAAGACCAGCCTGCCTAAACAAAGATTTCTAGCTGGAACTCATGAAGAAAAGGAAAGTTTGTGGCCTATGGAAGAAGGGTCAGGAAGACTACAAAAGTTTTGTGAAGTTATGCAGGGAGAAAATTAGAA
>VXBH01005423.1:239300-318771 GCA_013400035.1 Rynchops niger
GCCCAGTCAGCATGGGTTTATGAAAGGCAGGTCCTGCTTGACAAACCTGATCTTCTTCCATGACACTATGACCCACTCAGTGGACAAGGGAAAGGCTGTGGATGTTGTCTACCTAGACTTCAGTAAAGTCTTTGACACTGTTTCCCACAGCATCCTCCCAGAGTAACGGGTTGCTCATGGCTCGGATGGGTGTACACTTCTTTCACTGAAAAACTGTCCAGATGGTCGGGCCCAGAGAGTTGTGATGAATGCAGTTAAATCCTGTTGGCAGCCGTTCACAAGTGGCGTTGCCCAGGGCTCATTACTGGGTCTAGTTCTGCTTAATATCTTTACCAACGATCTTGACAAAGGGATTGACTGCATCCTCCGTAAGTGTGCAGATGACACCAACTTGGGCAGGACTGTTGATCTGCTTGAGGCTAGGAAGACTCTACAGAGGGATTTGGACAAGCTGGTATATGGACTGAGGCCAATGGTGTGAGGTTCAACATGCCAAAGTACTTTGCACTTGGGCCTCAACAACCCCATGCAATGCTACAGGCTTGGGGAAGNAGTTTAGATTGGATATTAGGAAACAGTTCTTCACTGACAGGGTTCTCAAGCATTGGAACTGGTTGCCCAGGGAAGTGGTGGAGTCACCATACCTGAAGGTATTTAAAAGATGGGTAGATGTAGCACTGAGGGACATGGTTTAGTGGTGGACTTGGCGGAGTTAGGTCAACAGTTGGACTTGATGATCTTAAAGGTCTCTTCCAATCAAAATGATTCTATGCTAGGTTTTATTTTAAAAACAGAAAAGAATCAATGTAAAGACTGTAGGTAAATTTTGTATGCAATTTCCTGCAATACATATTACCTCTGGTACTTGTAATTGCCATGTTTGTAATCTGAGGGGGAAATACTGCTGTAATATTATAAGCACAGAAGCTACAAGGCTATTACATATTCTCATTCTCATGTCTGTTCTATATTCAGGGCAGCAGCTAACAGCACGATGACACTGGTCATGCAGTATCCATGTGGATGTGCTGTCTTGTAACTGTGGAAAGGATGAACATCCAGTGTTACAAAATCTTTTTTCCATATATTCTGAAACCATATTATGCTTTGCAAGATCCACATGTACATTTGTTTGGAAGCTTTGGATTCAGTATGGAGTCAGTGTCACAAAGCCAATACCCTGTTATTTCTAATTTTTTTTATTTTTATTATGGTAATACATAAAGCCAGCTGCAAAGGGAGCACTGCAAGACTAACTTATATACAGATACAGGCTGCTAGGCAGCCCCTGCTTCTTCAAACATCGTCTGTCGATTCAACACAGTAACTTCTCACCTCCTCTTGCATCATGTCTTAGAGTTTTGGAAAGGTTCCCTGTGACTGATTACATATACTTCTTTAAACTAGATCCAAATGTCAGTGCCTAGGCTTAAAAATATTGGCCTCTCTCCACAGAAGTATGCTTTATTAGAGATTATAGACATTAGAAAATAAATGATGGAAAAGACCTATGATATCACCCTGTCTCTCCCCACGAACATAGGGTTGTTCTCTACAGTATATTTCAGACAGCTTTGTTCTTTCAAGTTTAAATGACTCTCAGGCTTTCATCAGACTCTTTTACAGTCTAATTTATCTTACTACCATGACATCTATCCAGATATTCAGCCTACATTCTACAATGCTGTGTTTCATCCCACAATCTTGAATTTCTGTCCTTCCTTCTAAGTAAAGGATCAGGATCTCTTTGTGCTCTGTGTTCTCAGGAAGTGCAAAAAATTCTGGACTTAAGTAGACAGAAAATGTAAGTGGATCTGAGTGCATCCAATTGAAACTCTCTCAAACAATTATGGTACCTGGCAGAATGCAAACATCTCCAAGTCAAAACTATTCAGAGCAAGAAATGAGTTAGCTATTTTCTAATAGTTTCTTTAAAATTAGCTTTCTCATTGTAATTTTCTGTTTGTTGGTTGTTCTGTTTTGGTTTTTTTTTTTTACTGCACTCTGTGCCCATCATCTCTTCAGATTCCATAGATACATTTGAATAGCAGTTGAATAGCAGATGAACAGACATGATTACTCCTATAAAAGTATGTCTGTTGTGTTGTGGGTTTGGGTTTTTTTGTATTAGTGCCTTTGTAATCAACTGGTTTAAAAAGCACTTCCATGTTAACACTCATGTTCACACTCTCATATACCCCACAGCATCCTACCTCTGACCTTGGTCTCACACAGTCACTTGTCCCACAAAGCATTCTGCTTCATGCACCCACATGCCCTTCAGAAAAAGTCTAGTGGGCAGGCCACCCTAATTAACAGGAAGTGTTATCTAACTAATCTCTTTAGACACCATAATCCTGATTAAAATGTCCAAGCGACCAACATTTAATGGGATGAGTAAAAACATGGATCCAATGAAAATCTGCATTTTTAATTGTACGCAACTAATAAAATATTGGTTTTACTTCCAAGCACTTCCACTTTTACTTCCAAAGGCTTTTCACAAATAGCATCACCTAAAAAGGAACAGGAGACTTCACAATAGTTTTTAGGCAACTGCACCATCTGGGACACCCTCGTCAGCATTTCAAATAAGCACATTATGAAGCATACTATGTATTAGACAGACATCAATTGTATATATATATATATCAGGCTGGCCACCGTATATGTGTACATAAATGTGGAGGGAGGGTGCATGTGTATATTCACACACACATATATGTAGGATGGCTGTTGTGTTTATGAGATGCTTAGCACCCAGGAGCAAGAAGTATTGACTGGAACACCAAATGAGTTGCATCTTTTGTGCAACTAGAAGAATCAAAGCCTGAAGAGTGCTGTATCCCATGAAATAACGCTTCGACTCTCCTTGTTTTGGCATGGCGAACATACATTTTCTACTACATGGTGTGTGGCCCAGTGACTCCTGGGGGCATGTTTGCTCCACCTCCGATAACTGCTCTGTGAAATACCGTCTTCCCTGCTCAAAGCAAAATGTGGCAGCAGGTTGTACAGAAATGGCCTTACTGTAAGATAGAGTTTGCTAGTGTTTGCTAAGCAATTTTAAGTATGCTAAGCTTTCTAGCCTCTTTACAGTCTAAGAAAGAACTTTATCTTCTCTCCTCTCTTGGAAGAAAAGCAAATGTGCTCTAAGATACTTCAGAAGCCTCTCTGGTATGGTGACAGATACTAATGGCAGGTATTTTGTACTATAACCTCTGGCTACTATTTTTCATTTGTTTTAGTAATTATTGGCTTAAATTAATCACTGCCAGCACTCCATTGATTCAGCAGACCCTCCTAGATAAACCTGTCCCCCAGGTTTAAGCAGCTGCTCTACCTGCTCTGGCTTAGCTCTACATTGACAATGTGGTCCTGAGAAAATGCTTATAGAAATATCTGTATCCTATTCCCTCTGCTACATAGGTATTTATTTCAGGAGGGTCTTTTCATAATTTCCTTCTGTTTATCTCATTTCATGGTTCTCAGTTGTAAAAATTTGACAGAGAAAATGCATTTGTTTCTACCGTAAGAAACCACCATTTTGCTGTTCTTCACTATTGCAGACATCCACCAAACTCAAAACATCTGCACTAGCTGCTGGCTTAAGCAACATCTATGTAAAAAAAGCCAGACCCAGAACCTCAGACGAATGTAGGTACGTCAGCACTGCTGATAGAGATCTATAAAATAAGGAATACTGAAGAGAACAGTCACTGTTTCTGAAAGTACAGGATTACCACGCACAAGAAATTTAGCCATGCAATTTAGGATGATGTAGAAGCCAGTAGCATATGGAAGTCCAATAACATAGATTTTTGAGCTACAGCTCTACTGACTGCGGTTATCTGTGATGATCTGGACACAAATTCCAGCACAGGCAGTCTCTAAAGCCCTGATTGCTGGAAACTAGAAGGGCACACCAGAGAAAGGTTTTTCTGTATCTGCTCAGTTCCTACACTTGTAAGCACCTGCTCCTCACTGTTGCTGGAGAAGACACTAGAGCAGATGCCTACTGGTCTCATAAATATTGTAGATCCTGTAATATCTTTGAAGATAAAGGCCCCCAGTGCCTTTGCCATCATGTAGTATGGATCAGATGTCATGAAGACCCTGCTCTGACAAGGCGTCCTTCCAGGCAGATACAGTCTCTCAGCAGTTTTATTAATCGACTCAAGGATGCATGCCTGTGTTCTTGGTCTTTATTTCAGAAAATTGTTCCTTGCTGTAGAGTTTTGATGGAGCGGTTTCACACGGCCCCACCTGGGGTGAGTTATAAATCGTCCATGGATTAGGCAGAGATCGCTACAGCCCTGGGGTGGATTGGAGAGGCTGCACAGCTGCTCCCCTTGCATGTGACTTGAAGCATGTGCCACAAAGGAGGAGCAGGAAAAGTCCCATGCCCCCTCCCCACCATCCACCAGCAAACCTCCTCCTGGATTAAGCAAATTCAGTAAAAGGTTGTCTGGCATCTGGCTTTATTTCACACAGATCTCTTTTTTTCCTTTTTTTTTTCTGTGTCTGAGCCCACTGTGATTTGTTGAACCTCTATAATCTGTCTGTAGAATAGCAGAATAATGAAGACCAGCAAAAATTTCTCGTTCATCCATAGAGACTCATGACATTTTCATGATTTGCAGACATGACAATTCCATATTCATGCAGCTGTCAAGACAGTTGTGGATTATAACCAACCTTACAAGTCCCAGCAAACCAATTCTGAAATATAAAAAAAAAATATTTGCAAAGGACTTTCTTTACTATTAAGCCAACTTGGATTTTAACAGAAATAAATCAAGCATGCCTTTTCACATACATAAAAATACCTTGGCCTATTCCATAAGACTCACTTTTTCTAAAAATGAAGGTACTTGTTACATTTACTTCTGTGCAGCCCTATCCACTCCTCATAATGTTATAACGAATAGCTTAGGAACTGCAGACTGCCAAAGTGACTCCAGGTAAGAAAGAAAAAGCTATGCAACATGTGGAAGTGCATTAATTTCAAAATAATTCAAGAACAGAAACATACTCAAAGAACTTTAAAACACTTCTGCCTTTAGCCAGTCACACAGCAAATCACAAAACCATTTTTAAAGTCTCATATGTTTTTTTCCAAGGTTCTTCAAGTTGCTTTGTGAAGTGCCCGTGAGAGATGAAGGGATGGGTCAGTACATGTTTATTTTTAGCGCCCAAGTTAGTGAGAAAACAGCCATCACTGCCTTTGTGCACTTCCCTCCAGCCATTGCTGTTCTGTTGCTGGGTGAGACCAGGCTGGACACAGAGGGTGCTTGGAGGTGGCAAGGGCAGTGCGTGGTCCAGAGCCCATGGGCAGGCTCTGGGCTCGCTCTCATTCCCGTATCCCAGCCACCTGCCAGCGGCGAGCACCGCTGGTGATCAGAGGAGTGAGCAGGCATCCGAAACAAGAGGGACACCACCTGATAGTCAGGAAAAACAGAATTAATGGGGGCATGGGCAACACTCGCTTTCCTCTATACACTCCCCTGCTGTCCTGAACATGCTGTAGGCAGCTCAGCTAGGTAAAGAGTTTGTGCAGGCATACAAACAGGGGGATTCAACAGCCCCTTTGTGCAAAAATCACTCGTCAGCACAGTCCCAGGCTGATGCTCAGGATGAGGGCAACCCCGGAGGCGCAGAAGCTTGCTAGGAGCTCGCTGGGAGCCCGGACCGGCTGCAGGGCCGTGTTCACCACAGGTCAGCTTCACAGCCACTTGTCATGGACTGTCCCTGACACCAGCCGGCTGCTGGTGAGCCTGTAGCCACCAGCTTGCCAGGCCAGACTGGGACTGAAAACATGGCATTGGCATCACTGACAGTTTCTGCCATTAAAGCTGTCTTCTCAGCCCGCTGTGACAAAGCAAAGACTTTTCCCTACCCGCTACATATCCAAAGAAGCTGTGTGTGTTCACCTTTTGCTTAGCTAATACCTGTTTTCAGTCGTTTACAAGATTTTTTTTTTATTATTTTTTTTTTTTTTTTTACTTTAAGTCTGACTACCCAGCCTTAACATTGGTTAAGGCTGAAAAACATTTCCCTCTCTCTGAAAAAAATCTTGCCAGGAAAGTCTGTGTTTTTTTCACGTGGAGGCACGCCTAATGCGAGCTCCGCAGGGCGGGACGGAAGCCATGGGGTTTCCTCTGTCACCTATTATGCCATGGAAAACTCAACACGGTACACAGTGCTGTGCTGCACCCCCGTTCAGCTGCAGTTTCTTGAGGAACCCTCAGCACCTCCTCTCATCTGCTGTCATGTTCCTATTCCTGCACATAGAATGATACAACCGTTTGGNGTCCCTTCCCATCTTTCCTATAGGCCCTCTTTTAGTACTGGCAGGCTGCTATAAGGTCTCCCCAGAGCCTTCTCTTCTCCTGGCTGAACAACCCCAACTCTCGCAGCCTGTCCTCATAGGAGAGGTGCTCCATCCCTCTGATCATCTTGGTGGCCCTCCTCTGGAATCACTCTAGCAGGTCCATGTCCTTCTTGCGTCGGGCACTCCAGAGTTGGACGCAGTACTCCAGGTGGGTTTTCACAAGAGCGGAGTAGAGGGGGAGAATCACCTTCCTTGACCAGCTGCCACATTTCTTTTGATGACAGACACCCCAAACTGAAAAATGTGTGACTATATTAGTACAATGTTGGGCTTGTGCTAACAAACCAGGCTTGTCTTTGTTTCAGAGCACAAATCGAGCAAGTTCATGCCTGTCCATCATATGCAGAATAAACACACACAGAGTTTTCAAGTAGTCCCAGAGAGCTTCCAGTTTCTCTTGCCAGCTAAAATATCCACATAGTTTAAGGCCACACTTTTTGACCCACTTGGATGGTTTTGCAATCTCAGGAAAGGTCCTCTGAAGTTCAAAAATTACTTCATATAAAAGCCACTTGTCATCAGCAAAATATGTTTTCTACATTTCTGTTCCACACTGATTCTAGGCATCACAGTAAGAAATGAGCAAACTTTACAACAGTCCTCCTGCAAACATCCACTGAGGCATTTTAAACCACATCAGTTCTGTGTACAAATCTTCTGTTTTCTATGAATAACCAATGAATATTATTACAGTATTATTATTTCCAGTAAACTGGAACAGCAGGGCCTATAAGAGCAGACTGCAGCAGAACACAACAATCTCCCCATTTGGTATTTAAACAGTAAGGCCCTACTTGCTACCACAGCCAGGGTATTCAGTGACCCAGCACTAGCCTGCCATCGCCATTTGGAAGCCCTTTGCTAGCCCCAGGACTACTAGCTGGGTGTGTGACCCTACTCTGGACTTCAAGGGACCTCTACAATGTAATTCACCTCAGTGACTTTTCCTAACCTTTTTATGCCTTGTCTAGGCAGACTGGAAAATCTTGGGATCACAAAACAGCCTCAGGTTGTGTTTCAGCCCTGTGTGACACCATGGGAGCACAGAGTCATAGGGTTGGAAGGGACCTCTGGAGATCACCTAGTCCAACCCCCTGCCAGAGCAGGGTCACCCAGAGCAGGTTGCACCGGAACGTGTCCAGGTGGGTTTTGAATGTCTCCAGAGACGGAGACTCCACCACCTCCCTGGGCAGCCTGTTCCAGTGCTCTGCCACACTCAAAGTAAAGAAGTTCCTCCTCATGTTTAGGTGGAACTTCCTATGCTCAAGTTTGTGCCCGTTACCTCTTGTCCTGTCCCCTGTCCCTCACAGTGCTTGCTTGGCCCTTCCTGTAGCACTATAATTTCACAATAATGGCAGTAGTTATTGTACAGGTGGAAGGGGGGTCCATAAATAGGTCTTCTAAGTCTGGAAACTATCCTGGCTACATCAAAGCAATAATAAATGCTACTTCAGCCTGGGGTCGTGCTGGGTTGCAGATTTGATGCACCTTCAGCAGCTGTAAGTCTTCAGAAGGATAACATTTAGCTCGGTGTGCTTGGCTTTCTTCTGAACCTACCTCTGGTGCAGTGGCCTACTCAGATGCTTAACTTCAAATTCTGACAGAGAGCACACCACGCATATTGAGATACCAGCTAAATGTTCACATTTTTGTTTGAGTTTCATTGGCACACAGTTAATTTGGCACTTTTATGTAAGTATACTAATACCAAACCACAGACCTGTGTGCTCCATTTCTACTAATGCACTTGCAAACCTGAAGTAAAGCTCATAATCTGGGATGAGATATCAACAGGAGTCCCAGGTATGCACGGAATGCAGGACGAAACTCTTTGTGCCACAATTTGTGGTTTGCATGTTACAGACACCTTTTTTTTATTCTCATATCTGGGGCTTCAACATACCTTGGCAATGACATGTAAAATATTGCTGATCAACGACTTTGATGGACACATACCTTCAATTACCCCAAACATAAAAAAGACAGAAGTCACCAGTTCCTTCACTCCATATTACACACCTCACTGTAATCACACCAAAGAGAGTCAGAGGACCGGCTTTTGACGCAATATTACACAGCTGCATTATACACCCACTTACATCTGGACTACCCCAGGCATTGCTAAAGCTGCACAAGTAACAATCTGGCATTTGCTTGCACATGGTGGAGTTAATGTACAGTAGGAAAATGATCAGCAGCCGAAAAGGTAAACTGTTCCAGGTTGTTGTTGTAAATAGAAAAATTCCATAAGACAATAACAAGACATGAAGGGAGGAAGCAAAAAGTTATCCTCCTGACACTGTGTAAATTGTGATGCTCACCTTTGTAACGACATCTGCCATTGCAACGTGGCCCCATCAAAAAACTTTTGTCCATGTTACTGCTTTTTCCAGCAATCACTTTACTTTTTTTATGTATAAATCTGTTTTGTCACTGACTGTAGCTGTGCCTTGACAACTTCCTCCCTGTCCCAGCCAGCTTCCCTGAAGCATGCTACCTCCCCAGCCAGGTGGTGAGATGGCAGGGTAAGGGCTGCAAGCAATTTCTGTGTTTTCACAGGTCAGACAGAAGGGGCCAGCATCCAAAAGACATGCACTTTACTCTGGCACAGAAATACCCGCTATTATATGAAACTCAAATCATTAGAAAGAACACAACATAAAGATATGGGTGTGGGATTTAATCTTGTTATTTTCCTCCGATTTAGAGGCAGAGAAAGAGATTCACAGAAACAGGACTAGAAAGAAGATGTGTGCTTCCATGGCTTGCTGCAGAAAAAATATGAATCATTGCTGGCTGGTATCAGTATATTGTAAACACTAATTAAAACAGAGGAGATTTGTGTGATACAATAATCTTATGATGCAATAAATAGACTCCCATTGTTTCTGCAACCAAAGTTAATTGGACATGAGGCTTTATATTTGCCCTTCATATAATATAAAATTACTCAGAAGTAGAGAATGAATTAGTTTCTTTTTTAAGCAGTTCCTCTAAGAATTGACTTCTCACTCAAATTTCCTGTTTTCTGTTTAGTTGTGCCTGTTCGGATTTGCTACACTGCCAGTGTCACCCACATGTCCCATTGCAGGGTCTGGACACAACCACTGCTATGGCAGTAGCGCTCCTGGAGCAGCTGACACTCTCACTAGCCCGGTTTTGTGTGTCATTTAGGAAAAGTCGTACAGCAAATGCACAAAAGCAGAATGGCGTAAACAGCCTTGCAAAGACACTCACATGACCATCGGGTATTATGACTCCAAATCCAGTACAAAGATGAGTTGACCTAGCTGTCCCAGCAAGTCAGTGGCAGAGTGAGACTGGGATTCCCAACGTCTACATCCCCATCCGCTGGGGAAGAGGCACTTGCCTTCTCCTGATTCAGTGCCCCAAGGGGTGACTTTCACCCTTTGCTTTTTAGCTATACAGAAATACACCAGTCACTCTCTTTTGTCTTCTTCATCCACTCGTCTTGATACTGTTTTCAGCCCACTTGTCATTTGCTATCTACTTCTAAATGACTAACTTTTCTTGTTTAAGATAGAGCATCTTGGAGTCAAAGAGATAAAAACACGTTAAGCTTTTCCTGTATTTTACCAATGCAAATTTACTATCACAAAGGTTTACAGCAAGGCTCTCAAAGCTTACCATTCATAGATGATTAGTCATACTCTCTGCTGTTATTTGATATCTGAAAAGGGACTTCACTAATTTGCAGGCATTCTTAATGCACTGCATAATGTCAGAGATTACCAGTTTCCCACAAATGAACTTTTCTTCCTCCACTTAAAAGGATTTAACAGAAAAACAATGCACGTATCTCTACTTAGGAGCTACTTCTGCTGGTTCAAAGAGTCAAGTGCTGATCCCACCCCACCATCTACTGGAACTCTGCAGAATCACAGGAGTGCCTTAGAGACTCTTCACTGTGCAGGCCGCCATCTGGAAAAGGCTGGAGACTAGGGATGTGCTCAGAGGAAAGACCACTACACACTTGTCCTGCAGTTTGCCAGACAGCTGCTGGTGAGTGCTGTGGTTACCAGGCTAGGTAAATTTTTGATCTGACCTGGAACAGGCATTTTTTTTTTCCTTACATTATCCTGTAGAACGNAAAAAAAAAAAAAAAAAATAAAAAAAAAAAAAAAAAAAAAAAAAAAAGCACAGGGTTTGCACATAATTTTCCCTTTACCAGTGTAATACAATGAATGTGACATGCTCTGGCTCCGGCTCCCTGGTGTCACAGACAGGGGTACGTACCCAGGACAGACACACCCGCACCGTAACACTTCTGACTCAGCAGGTCTCCGCACCCACCCCATCTGCTCCTCCACACGCACATCTGGCTTGCTCACTCTGCCAGGTTCTTCAAACCAGCCTTACACCATGCTGGAGGTACTGAATGCAGTTTTAGATCTGAAAATATCATGAGGAAAACTTTGGAGAGTAAAAAGTGATAAACTTGGTGGAAGGCTCCACACTCCTTCTGAAGTGAGCACAACTTTTCATTTCAGTCTGAGAAAAAATTTAAATTTGGTTAGTTAATTACAAACAGATCATCATCTGGGAAAACAATACCCCTAAATCTGGTTACTGTTTAACAACCCTACTCAAATTACAAAGTGGACTCTCAGGTATGATTTGCTCGTTAATGCGTTTGTCTCACAGGATGCTAGTGATATCCCAACAAGTCGTACCATGGGAGATCCCATTGAAGTGAAGGTCAAAAAGTCTACTTACTGAGAAGAGAATGTATTTGGCATTACAAAGCAGGGCAGAGCAGAACAGATCCTCCCTCTGTCTTTCATTTCATGTGGGAACCTCTAAGATGTAGCTGTGACTTCATTCTCCTTTCTCTAGTCACTGCTTACCTCTTGACATTTTAACAGAGATTTTGCTCATTTGGGTGGACCTCAGAGAGCACAGCTGGATCCTTCTGCCTGACTGGAGATCTGGCTTCTCCACACATGTCTGAGCTTGGTGCTGGCACTCCAAACGCTGAGGATGGAGCTCCAGATCCGATATATAGCATGGTGCCTGAAATACTTTATATTCAAATTATTATTACTGGGTTTCATTGCAAACAGGAAGTGAAGGTTGATGGTATCGCTTCATTCATTTTGACTTCCACTCACTAGATTACATGCTTACTGATCCCTACTGAGGGTGTAAACATTCAGGCTTGCGATACACCCGTGAAGAAAGGAGGGAAACTCTTCACCCCCGGAGCTGCTGTCTCTGCCGTGCTGGCCGCTGGCAGCTCTCCTGACATGGGGGCACTGCCGCTCCAGGCACTTTGCAAAGGATCATCCTTCCCCCAAAGCGCTGACTCTGTCAGGGTGAAAATGGACGCAGAACCCTTGCCCACTTGCCAGTGCCCTCTGCAGAGGCAGCAGAAGAGCAGATACGTGAACTGAGTCTGTGCTCCTGGTGGCAATGTGGCACGGTGCGGGTGCTGCCAGCTGTAAGCACCCGTGATCTCTCAGTCTCCAGTCTCCCCCCCTGCTCTGCACCCCAGTAAATAACATTTACATAGCATTTGAATACATTTCGACTGTTCTCTGTGGTCTCACTACAGCTTTTGCATTCACCTATTGAACAACAGTTAGAAGGAGAGTTAACTACCCTACATACAGCCAAACGCTTATGCACAGGCAAATGCAGGCAAACACACACACAAAAAAAGCTCTGTCTTTCTGCTACTCTACCAGGATTTTCTTCCACACAAAAAAAAACCCAAACACAAAACCCAAGTACTAGTGACAGCATAAAAAGTCAGGAACACTTTGCTTAAATTAAAGAATAATGTAAATTATCAGTATTAAAGCAATTGTCTTTATCTGCTGACCAGGCTCTACCTCTTTTGTGGCTTTGCTGTCCTTAAACATAGGTGCTTTCATAGCCACTGAGTACAGGAGGTACCGAGAAATTCGGAGACATTTCCTTCAAGTCTTCTAAAAAAGCAATAAAAAGATACTTACAGAGAACTCAGCGACTGAAGCCCAACTCCTAAATGTCAGCTTTTCTGGCAGCCGCTGAGCTGTGATATGTCTACCATAGCTGAGACACAGAAATGTGTTCATCTGGTACTCGTGTCTACATGGGAAAAGGTGTTTTGCTAAAGCATTGGCCTTGCTTCTGGTGGATTTAGCGGGCAGGAGCTGCCCGCTCTCAAGCACCCTATGTCCCTGTAGGCTGTGGACACCTATCTCAGAGGAGAGATTTCCTGCCTTTCCCATAACTGAAGGCAAGAGGAGCCCCTGGCAAATGTACACAATGCCATAGGAAATGCCGTGCCCCACGTGGCACAAGAAATCAGCTGCCAGGTGTTTCTCCCCCTAATTCCCTGGCTGCATACCTGCGATGCACCTCATTCCCAGGCTAACGCGAGACTGGACCAGTAATCTCCAAAACCCATTGCCTCCATCTGAGGAGCAGAATGGAAGGACAGAGACCCAGTAATGGTAAATGGGCAGGTAAAACTGTGAGTATTTAACTGATCTGATCAGGTAGAGGACAGTGGTGCGCCCAGCTAACTGCGTAACCTTCACTGGAGCAGTGCCCAGAGTCCGAGATCCTGTGTACAGAGGGGACAAAAGGGCCTCTTGCCATACACAGGGAGCAAAAGCCACTTTGGGGGGCTCTTTTTAAGATCACCAGAGTTGATAATTTGCAGTTCAAAATGCCTGACCACGGACACGTCTCCAGCCACAGTGCCTCCTCTGTCACGTCAGCAGCCACGGCAGCATTTGGAGCAGAGGCATGGTGTTAGACTGGACAAACTGGACTCTCACCTGCCGGTGCCACCCCCTGAGCCACCCTCCTGGCAAGGAGATGCCAGTAAGGAGCTGGCCATCTGCGTAACCAATTCTCTGCTCCCAGCTTGCATAGACAGCACTTGCCACACGGTGGATCCCTCCTCAATGTAAAAAAGGCCTGGGATGAGCCAAAGCACAAACCAATCAGCAATAGAGAAGAGAAACAGGGACAACTTCTGTCTCCACGGTCCCACCACACACTTCTCAACAGTTAAGGATCCTTGAGCAGATCACCCTGCACATTGTGGGGAGTTTCAGCTCTGTTTTTTTGTTTCAGGCTGTTGAGTCTGTATTGTTTCCTGGATCACACTATCTTTTTCCAAACACATAGGCTGGATTTAGGTTCAGAAGCAGATGCTTGGGATATGAATCATCTCCAGATACAACTCCGACTGTGTGCACATGTACACTATGTCTCCAGAATCCGTTGTAGTCACAGGAATTGGTCAAAACAACAGAACAGAATAAATACAGTGGATAAAGTCTAGGGGCTTCTTAGGCTGACCAAAATTAGGCATAGCTTTAGTGCAGGTCCTGTCTGCACTTCTGGCCCAAAAATGTCTTGCCTTTCCTAATTTTCATATATTAGTTTGCCTTATTCAGCAGCAGTGATGTTTCTCTTCCAGTGCACCAGTGCTAAGTAAACTTGTTATATCCCTCCCGTCCACCAGCCCCTAGGCACGGCTAGTGATCTTCTGTTCCAGATAAATTCCAAGTCAGCCCATTTATTCTTCCATGGAAACAAACCAGCAAAAAGCAAAGCTCACCAGGGTCCCCTCCCCTTTATGGTACAGCATCTGAGTTCCAAACTTACGGAGGCAGAGGCCCAGTCAAAAAAACAGCATGAAGACAGGGGCCTGCTGTTGGTTTGGCAGACACTGGGTTTGGAGCAACCACTGTGAACTATTGTACCTGTTGAGCTATGCAGTTGGAGCTATCACTATCCACTTCAGCTATGGTAGTGTGCTCTGTTATTATCCCTTCATTAAACACGGTACTTTAACTAACTGTAATTGGGTAGTAATAAACTAAGGTAGAAAGGGGTTGCTAACTTGTGTTTCTGCATGCAGGAGTTACATCAGGAAACACGTAATCTCTGAAAAAACCATTTCACAAGCCATCCTCAGAGACAGTGGTAGAGGCTGCTGTCCCGCGGGGATGCCAATGGGTGCAGCACATGCCACAGGGCCAGCACGGCGAGGATGTCCGCACCCGACCTGCGCTGGCAGCTCCGCACATGCTCCGTCTGCCAGCCGGGTCCCACTCACCCTCCGAGGCTTGTTTGTCCACGGGCAGCGCTCGGCTGCTGAGGCTGGGTGAGCTGCAGCATCTCTCAGAGCTGCTCATAGGCAGTTGCACTCGCTGGAGGCTGAGACGTTTGTCAGGAGCTCAATCAAGCTTCCAGGGATGTCATTTTAAGAGGGTCCATGACAAACAGAATATACCAGTCCCATCAGGCTAGTGATAATGTCCTTGCCTTGACAACAATCTGCAGCCGTAAAGCGAGTTTAATTCTCTGAGAGGAAGACTGGCGACAGCTATCGTTGCATTGTTTACTGTAATATATGGGATTCTTCCCTGAAAACCCTGGAGTTGGCATTTGTGTGGTCTAGTTGTAAATAATGAGATAGACCACAATGGATTTCAGTTCCTCATCAGTGTTTGATCAACACAAAGGTAAGTCATCTGCTACTAATTTCAAAATCCTCTGGTCCCCCAATGTCTCCCATGCAAATGTGCTAAGATTACTTGACAGAATGCATAACAACAAATTTTGGAAAAGATCAGATCTCATAGAGATTTATTTTGGTTACACATGAAGGAATTTCTTCCATCAGCTTTAGACGTGGATATTTCAGCCTATTGCTACAGTGATTTTTAAAAATAAGATTTTTTTAGCAGAATAGCCACAGCATCTGATTGCTCTTATGCTTGGATTGAGAGATGTATGTATATGTATATGTTTATTGTTTATATTATATATTGGTCCTCTTATATCTCTTATAAAGATAGGTATATATATTTATATATACAAAAACAATTGCAATATTAGCAAAGCAGTGTAAAATGGAATAAAAATTCAAGAAAAGCTGATTTTCATAAGTCTACTCATTTGTATACATAAAAAGGACTAGATGCTGACAACTGATTGACTTTACTTCAGCAAATCATAGCTGTAAAGGTAAGTATTGCTATAATTGTGAATTTGAGATAGCTTTTAAAGCTACAATGTGATCTACATGGTAAGGTTGCTATGGAAATAGAAATGTCTCTTTGTTGTCTGTTTTTAAGTTGAATGGCTGAATTTCATGCCTTTACTTGCCAATATAAGCTTTTATGCCTTACTGCTTAATCCACTATAAGGAATGTAGTGGCATTCCTTTTGTGTTCCCAAAGCAGGAAGCTGTCATTGTTTGATTACCTGTGTTGCAACAAATTTCTCTTTAAGTCAGCTTGCCAAATAATTTGTGTGCAGTGGCCACAGTTTCCAGTGCATACCTGCAAAGTGTCCATGCTGACATGGCCGTGCTGGTCCCACCATGAAGGTGCTAACTGCAGAAAAAAGATGAGGGGCAGGAGGATGACAGATGTGGTGCCTTTTGGGCGTCTGAGTCCCACAGGTTGTACTTGTGTGCTTGCCTACACTTCTTTGGTGAACCCAAAGTAAATACAGCCCATGTAAAGGAGTGGACCTAGGGCTGCTTTTCAGCCACAGCAGTGCTCAGAGCTCGAAGGAAGTCTTGAGAGTCCTGGTCTGCACCAGCCCAGCTGGGACCCCACCCTGAGTAGATGGGGAAGAGTGGGAAGCCATCAAGCAAAACTGAGTGACAAGAGATAAAAAATATTACCAGCAAGGATAAAAGAGGAAGGGAATTGCAATGGAAGAAGGGTGCTTGTCCAAATGACATAAGGAGTGTTTTCCCCAAAAGAGCTGAGGTGTGGGGTTGACTGAGCTTCTGCAGCCCCAAATAGCAGTTCTCAGGCTCTGATTCTGCAGGCACGACGAGTATGCTCTGTGCCACACGCTGACCCAGGAGTGCTCAGGCTGGGGAGGGAGAGGGGAAACACTGCTCACTCAGTGCCATGGGGATGGCTGCCTGGGGGCCGATGGAAGTGGTGCTAGGAATGAGGCTGGATTATGACCAGGTCTGGGGAAGGAGAATTCAAGTCTCCAGACAGAGAAGGGGGCAGACAGCAATGCAGGAGACCACTGGCTCAAACCACCTTATCTGTATAGAAGGGAAAGAGTTGGGAAGCAACATCTGCCTGTACCTCCCCTTGCTCCTGATCTTCAGTCCCTCCTCCTGCCAGACCACTCTCCACACTGACCCGTCCTGATTCTGGCCCAGCATCATCTCCAGCCCCATGTCACACTCCACTCACAGCACCTCCCCAGCAAGAGGATGCCCTCCAGATAAAACCCTCATCTCATGCACCACCACTGCAGGGATGCTGGCTCATCAGATGGTTTGTGACTTACTGTTTGCCTTGCCTGGCAGCTGCGTGGGAGGCAGACAGGGAGCTGGAGCAGTCAACACACAGTAATGGGACTCTGAACCCATTGGTTATCATGCAAAGAAAGCTCTATTCAAAATTTACAGTGCATGGTGGTTTTTATCTAAATAGCATGTTAAAGTCTTGATACATCACTGATTTAAGCAGGCTTTTTTTTTTTTTTCAAGGAGAAGGGGAATATCTTTCATTGAAGCAATTTGTAACGATGGAAGAATACAGACTAGCTTTCAAACATACAAGATGAATATCTGTTGGTCCAACAAAATAATCCAACCCTTCCTACAAACCCTTTACCTATCCCACACATCAGAAAACTATCCCAGCTACAGCTCAAAAAACCAGCATTCCAGGCTTAAAAATCATACTGCCTCTTTGCAACACTTCCTATGGTACTGCTCATTGTAATCTTATAATACTTATCAACAGTAACAGCAGTAGCCATGTGGGACTTAAAGACGCTAAGCAAGATCTGAAAACCCTCCCCTCCTAATATTGCTTGGTGCCATTTAAATGTGTGCTGTACCTGGCTTCAAACATTTAGCATTTAAACAGAGAAACTAGACAGAAGCCTGGACGGGTACGTTCACAGACAGGCACACACAGCGATTACTACTTTGTTCAGCAATCAATAAACCCATAATATCAGAGAGCGAGTTCCAATTTCCAAAAACTGCCTTCATCCACCTCCTGCTGACCCTTGACACTGACATGCTGAAATCAAATAAACTACCCAGAATTGTGTCCTGCTGACAAACTGTGGGAAATCACGTAAGGCATTTGGCTACTGGTGGAGACGAGGGTTTATAGAAAAGAGGGGAGTAAATTGTATACATAAATATTTCTTCTTCACAATGAACATAAATTATCCTATTATCCAGCCTTCAGTTTTCAAAACTTAGTGTTTCAGCAAGGTCTAAATCATTCATTGCCAAGACCACGTAACTAAGCTGCAGCAAATTTATTTAGACCTTAAAAATCCAGTGCAGGAGAAAGCATGCACTTATGTACACCTTGCATGCACTTTGTAGAACAACACACCAGCCGACGCCGCAAATCATGTGAAACATGCATTCTTTATAGGAGAGTCAGAGGAGAATTCATCTCACAAGCAGTGTAATTTCATTGTTCTGAATCTTGTGATCATTCTGCATGTTTCTTTATATACCCCCTTTTCCGACGAGAGGACAGTTACTTTTTCTTAAAGAAATTACATGCTTTTAAAACACTGCAGCTTCTTTCAGGCAGATTGGCTTTTACCTTTGATTCTTTCTGAGGATTTTAGCTACAAAAGAAGATGTCACAACCTAGCATGTCATTTGGCCTTTGCTCAGTAAGATTCTTCCAGGCCTTTCGATGCCACCATTGTGCCAGCCTGCAATTTCTCCCTACCCTTGCTCCATACACAGACATTTAGTTGGACCTTCTGCCTTCCTGAAGCTGACTGACAGCTTTCTTTTGCCAGTAGCACAGCAATTTTCCAAAATGTGAAATGTATCTGAAATGGCACCAGTACTCACTAGCATTTACAGAACCGCTAGATAATAAATAAAGCAACACCAACGCGTTCGAAGATGGAGGGTCAGGATTTGGCTGTTCACAGTCCCTTTATCCCCCATGGTGGTGGTGCCCCAGCTGCAGCCGAGCTCCCCAGCAGGGGAAGCTCACAGACAGGGACACGAGCACTCAGTACTTCACTGTCACCTTCTGCAAAATGCCCACTCTCTGAACCATTCCTCTTTTGCCCAGGAAGGTGTCTGCAAAAAGAGCTGGCCGACAAGCTTTGCACCCATGCCCCATCATTCCTTGACAGGGTAAGCTGGAGGAAGTTGAAGTGTCACCTGGAGCCAAGTGCATCCAACATAAATGACATCCAAGCCCTCCTGGCATTTTCTGCTCCCTGTCATGTGAAGCATCAAAAGACCATGTATCCATCTTCCTCCTCTCCCCCCCGCCCAAAGCCACACAGGTCATGTTAAAGACACCCCACTTGAAATTGTGTCACCCTACAGAAGCTGAATTAGTGCCAGTCTGCTTTATGTCAGATGCACAATATGGGGGCTCATCAGTTTCCCCTGGACCAGTCTACCTCGCCAGCAGGGCGACGGCCTGGTCCACCTGCCTCTCCTTGCTCTGACAGCTAGGACTCATGGGTGGAGAAGTGTGAATCTTGGATGTGGCTTCATGCCACTGTCCCTTGACAGGAGTGGAGCCCACATTCTGCGAGAGCAGGCATTGGGAAAACTTCTTTGTTCATTCATCCATTCATTCAGAGTTTTGCTTCCTCTCCTCATACAGGAGGATAATTGTTGTGGGAAAAGCAGATTCATGGCTTGCACCTCCTGTGTGCCTCCAGAGACTGGCAAGAGGAGCAACACAATCTCTGCCTTGCCTCCTTGCCTTCCAACCAGCCCATGCTACACCCCTCTTTGAATAAAGGAACTGGCCCAGACCTGAGCTTGTTATTAACACGTCCTTGCTGAGTTTACCTACTGTGAGAGCAGTCTGCAGATCTGGCATGATAAGGAAATCTGATTAATAGGTCCCGTGGTAAAGCCACTTCTTTTCTCATTGCTAGTCACTGATGATGACTCTCCAGAGGCAATGACTCTTAGTCTCTCCTCTCCTGATCTCCCAAGCACAGAGGTCAAAGATTCTGAGCCAAATGAACAGTTCCCTCAGCATTAGACTCCCCAGTGGAATAAAAATCAACTTAACATTTTTAATTTAGAAATTTTATCCACTGATTTTAAAGACCAGCTGGAAGATAGGAAAGAAATCCAATTCTCTTCCCTCTCCATCACTCCTTCCAGTGATGGAGAGGGAAGCTGTGCACTGGTGAAGGCAGATTTAACATCAGCTTTCTAGTTTTCCCAAGCCCATAACCACAGCTCCAGCTTTGACAGACTAACCTTTCCCAGGGTAAGAGCTGATTGCGTTTCCATGGCAGCCAAGTTTTGAAGTCAAGAGTGATGATTGCATCCCAGGGAGAGAAGGTCACATGTGGGGAATTACACTGGGCTGTAAACCCCAGCACGGACCTCACGCGGGTTCAGCTGCAACGACATCTGAACACAATGAGAACAGTGTGGCTATTACTTTTAAATTATCTTTAAAGATCTTTTATGACTCAAAAGTACATATGACAATGTTTAAAATGTAGTTTCTATGAATGTGTTAATAATAATGTATTACTTGATTACGAAAAAGACTTTTTACTAACTTTTCAAATTCTCTTTAAACCATGTCCCTTTTTTCTGCACAGGTTACATAGTTATGCTATCTCCAGAAGACAAGACAGTGAGGCTAAGTCACCAGTCAGCTAATCTGTCTTTCCTTTGATCAACTCTCTAGTGTGATTTAGGGGTCAGTTTTACTTTCTCCTGCTAACAAGGTAGTGCAGCGGCTGGACAAATGTTCTGCTCTGTAGCTCTGACCCTCAGCCACAGTGAACAGCAGACCTCACTGAGGCTGTACTTCTTTTTGAGTTAATAGAGATAAGAATCTGTTTTCAAAATTAAACATGAGACTGTGGCTGACCAACAATACATATATAGAGGATTTTACCATTACATCAGATTTGACCCTGCACCAAAAGATCGACTTTTGACTCCTGGAGTTGACAGGTTAATAGTTCACTTGAAACCAAAGCAGGTTTAGGCATGTGGAGCATGGGACAAAAACTCTGGAAGGAAGCTACAAGCAAAGAAGCAAAGAGACAACCATTGCATTAATTTCTCTAGAAACAAAAATTCAAGAAGTGTTCAGGAACAGGTCCTGCAAGGCATGTGCTCTAAATAATACCTCATACTGTAACTGCCAAACAAAATAAACCTCTCCTGGGCTCCAAGCAATAGTCTGCCTTTCCTTTTTGCAGGAATTATTAAGAAAAAACATTGTTGCCAGAAGTTCAGTCTTCTGAAAAGAGAATTGCCCTGGACACCACAGGGAAGGGAAGTGAAAAGACTCAGTCTTCTGACTGGTGCACGGTTAACACTGAAACTGCAAACACCTGTGTCCTGATTTCATCCTATCTCATAAAAGTGTAGCCGGTGATATTATGAGCTAGGTCAGTTATTACTTTGTTGTTTCTCAAGTCATGTTACATTAACATTAGTATGATTCCTTGTAGGAGTTGGAAACTTTCCACAAGTTTTCTTATGTCTTCTCAGTGTCTAAGTCTGATAGTTTTCAAAAGAAATTATGACGAAAAACAAGTTTCAGATGACTAACAAAAAACACGGTGCTGTTTAGATACACTTTATTACACCTCAAGTTATGTAGTCATAAAAACTCAGTGAAATAAGTGTCATTATTTTCACTGTTAATCATTTGTACTTGCTCCCTGCTTACTCACGGACATACTCCTCCCCTGCAGGTGATGCAGCAGAAGAGATTGACTTGACTGTGGTTTACCAAGCAGCAGCTAACGGCGATGTGAACACACTAACTGCAGTGATTCGAGAAGATCCTTCCATCCTGGAGTGCTGCGACAGTGAGGGTAAATGAAGGCTGAGTTTGTTCTTAGGGGATTAGTCACTTTAGCTTGCAATTAAATTTTTATCCTGATTTCTGTGTTCAGCAAATTACATTCAGTAGCAGAATATGGGAAATTTGAGTTATTCTTTGGAACATCCACTGGAAATGCTCGTGTTTGGATACTTCTTTCCCCCTGTAATTGTAAGATTTTTTTATATGGATACAAATAAGTTGTTTTGCTATAATCAGACTTTATCTTGAATCTATTTTATCTTCTTTAGGGAGATGCTCAGAAATTGTTGTCATTCCAGGGAAGGAAAAAGAATTTTTTTAATCATAGTGAAATGCTATACATTCTGCAGATGTCTAGAGTAGGGGGTTCCAGTCTTTTGCGCTTTAAAAGTATATGTACAGACACAGTTTGAATGATTTTGTCACATAATTGTTTGCCAAAGGGTTGGTTGTACAATGTGCAATGATTCAAATAGTCTGCTTCATTTGTGAGACTCTGCTCCTTCTCATTCTATGCGGAGGTTACTATTTAATGTTATTACACAGTGATTGTAATCCAGTCCATTGGCTGGGTTTTGTATGCATCTGTTCCCCACCTAGAGCCACAGATCTCTGGAAGCTTCTCTCAAGGAAGACTTTGTTTATTCGAAACTATTTTTTCATTGCAGCTTCTTTTAAAGGGTCCTTGTGAACACTGTCTATCCTAGTCCTTAGCAGCTTTTACCAAGTTACCAATTTTTCCCACACTTAAAACCAGACATCCTAACTATTATCTTTAAAACATCTATTGGTCAGTAGGGAAAATGCCTGATCAAGCTAAAATGCTGTTAGTCCCGATCTTTAGTGGGAGAGGGACGACGTATGAAGGACAGTGGGTGGAGACAGCCTGGTCAGCAAAAGGAAGTATTTTGGCTCCAGAATAAGATTGTTTACTAGGTTGTACATACAAATGTAACGAAAGACCAGACTTGCAAGACAAAACATATGGCTCATATCCTGCACATATGGCAGAGTCTGCATAACCTCAGGTCATGTATTTCAGCAGTCGCATTGAATCCAGTAAGAATAATTATTCTTCAGTTATGTCTGAAGTTTCTAGTAGTCTTACCGCTTCTAATATACATGTTTATTCCCAGCTTAGTCATTTTAAATTGCTTTGTCATATTCCGCAGAAAAATCTCTTGCTGTTATTCAGCAGTTAACAGAATGTAAGGAAGAGGAAGCAATTAAAAGATATCATAATATTTCATGATGAAATTTGAGTATTAGGTTTGAATGTAGATTTCAGGTTTTTTCCAGCACAGAAAATGTTTGCAGAATATAAAATAAGTTCTCATGACAACAGAAAAGAAAATACTCTAGAGCGAATCCAGTCTTTAAAATAAGTTGTTGGCTACATAAAGCATCAAATCACACACATACACCTTTGCATGGGACAGGGCTGGATTTCACAAATCTTTGGAAGACACAGAGACAGAATGGAGCTGGGTTTTGAGAAAATTAGTCAAGAACCATCTGGCTGCTAGTCACTCTGAAGAATATCAGTGTCCAAAATGGTGTGCAAAGCCAGCAGTTCATATTGTGAGCTCATCAACAGAAAAATACTTTTCCCTCCAGAAGCAGAGTTAATGAGGCAAGGTATTTGCTAATGAAGTCATGCTCTTTTTAAAATCAGTGGTCACTAACTGGCATAAAAGTTACTTCCTGCCTGCAAAAAGCTGAGTACAACTGTTGGACCGTTGTCAGAGAAAGGATTTGTTAAGTTGCTCATGCTAACATTAGCAAATAAGAAAATATCTCTATCTTATGGCTTTGACAAAATAAAAATTGTAAAAGAATGTTTGACTTCCTTCCCCAGGTTGCACACCTTTGATGCATGCTGTGTCAGGACGCCAGGTTGATACAGTGAAGCTTCTGTTGAAGATGGGAGCCAATATTAATACTCAAGATGCTTGTGGACGTACCAGCTTATCTCTGGCAACTTATCTGGTACAAAGACCTGGGGGAGAAGGATGGAAAGATAGATGGAGTGAAGGGAGTAAATGTGCAGACCGAATAAGATTTCTGTTTATACTACAGAAAGAAAAAAAAGTACAAAACTTTTGGTTCTAGACAACAGTGAAATTGTAAACTTTACTATAATGCAAAGCTGGAAGCAATGATAATTAGAAAAGGACCAGCACTCCTGTTAGAGTGTCCTTTCTCTTTTGGGTTGCTAAATCAGTACATGGTACAGGGATCTCACTAGATCCAGGGTCCTCCATGTGGAAAGCCACTTGTTTCTGTGCGCTGGAAAGTCCCCTCTTTTTCTTAATGTGCAGATTAACTTCTCCCCTCCCACCATCAACATCAGATTTTTATGCTCCAGAGAGGACATTCTATCTCAAGTTCTGGTGGCCAGCAGGCATGTTATCCTGTACACCACATGAGCCAGGGCATTGCGCTTTTTTATTATAGTGGTGGACCTTGGATGGCCAGGTTAACGTAAGTTCAAGGTACTTCAGGCGTCAGTGCAGATACTCAGATCACGGGCAACCCAATCCTGCATTCAACACGTGTGCAAGTGATAGTAGGGGCAGACATCCCAGGCAGTGCTCTGTTTAAAGCACACAAGGATGGCCCTCTTCTCCTTAGTCTTCTACTCCTCGCTGGAGGGAATTCAGGATTCAGAGAGAGGATGGGAACCAAGCTAGTTGGGCAGATGGGTTGACTGTGGGCTTCCGTTCTTAGTTGGACAGAAAGGAGGAAGGAATGTTCACCCTTGCTGCACACTATGAGTTATGGCTGGATGGCCACCAGTTCATTTAAACAGATACCGTGGCAGCCTAATTAAATTGCATCCTTTGCATCTAGTTTCTTCCGGGACAAAAATGATGCTTCTGCTCAGCTATGCGATATTCAGCCAGAAAATAAGTGTAGAAAATGGCAAAACAGGCAGTCTCATTCAATGCAAGGAGTATGCCCCGCTTACTTGAGAATAAATATTTCCTCTGCCAGATAATTTTTGAAAATCCTGTAATTAGTGTCATGCTCCTTTTTTCCTTCCTCTTTTCCCAGAGGGGAAAAAATATTATTTGGAAAAAAAGAAGTGACTGGAAAAGATTTAAACCACCCAGGCTTCGAAGTTTCCATTTCTTTTTCTGGGATGGATATAATTGGAGGTCTAGAGAGCATCTGGCTGTGATGCCTGTCCAGAGAACTGAGTCCAGCAGAGCTCCACAGTCACAATCACACGCAGAACTTGATGATCTTGTGCTTCCACCAGGAGCTGCAACATGGATGTTTTGATTCCATCGTTGCCCACCTTTTCCCTACGAATGCTGGTAATGCCCATCCGAGGTAGTCATACAGGAGGGAACGGTCTTTATCGGTTGCCTGCAGCAGTTTGAATAACACTTAAACACATGCTTGATTTCCCTGGGACTTAAGTATATGCTGAAAGATTTATGCACTCTAACCCAATTGTTTGCTTGCTTTTTTCTTGAGGTAATCAATAGAAGGTTTTAGTCCAAGAACTGAATTATCATTTCTGGTTTGGTGCTGTTTTCAGTCTAACGAGGTTACTGATCCAAACTTCTGCAACAATGTTTATAAGACCACACTCTAAGGCTTTTTACTATTGATTTGCCATCCCTGCTAAAATGTCATAAAGGAAATGAGATTAAGTGCTAAAGTTCTTGGTTTAACCTAGCATAATTAAATCCACATACAGGAATATGTGTAGCGTTTGCTAGTGATACAGGAATTAGCAGGTCTTTAATCACTGTTTACTCAGTCACTATTTGCCACAGCTGCAGAAAAACCAAAATGCAGTGTAAAGAAAACACCTTCTCACTGAAAGGAATGACCGAGCAAATCTGAGAATGCTGAGAGACCTATATTCGGGTGAAACAAAAGACCAGTTCCCCTGCTGGCAGAAACAGCTACACTCACACACGCACACCAGAATCACCAAGCACAGATCTGGCCTGGTGCATTTCACTTTGCTCTTTGACACGCTCTGATTTCTTTTTCAGGGCTGGCTGGAAGGCTGTGTCAGCCTGCTCAGAAACGGTGCTAAGCAGAACATACCCGACAAAAATGGGAGGCTGCCACTGCACGCTGCCACCGCAGAGCCTGATGTGAGGTATGTCGCAGGCTCTGACAGCGTTTGCTGGGTGATTCTCAACAGGTAGTCACCCACACAAGCTACCCAGCCCGTTCCGAGTCAGGAACATTAGCTGTGATAGATGCACTTGTGACTTTCTCCTCCTTTTAGTGGTAATCATAAAGGAGGCAGAGGGGAGGAAAAGCATTGTACAACACTTGCATGACAGAGATATACATCCAAGTGAGGTGAGGAGTCTGGCTTAAGATCACAACAGGAGAAGGAAAAAAAAAAATAGGGGTTGAAACCCTGGGCCACCTCCCCACAAGAAATATTACAAGCAGTTCCGTCTCTAGACTTCTCCTTCAAGTAGCATGGCAAATATGAGAAAAGTCTTCCACATGACAATCTCTCTGAGAGCCCCTACTGTAAAGGGGAAGCTGAGGTTTGGTGGACTGGCTCATTTTTAACTACTTTTACTGAAGGTGGAGTAAAAACTACAGAATGTCTTCACAAGAAGTCTTAGGAAAGATCCTCTTTCTCTCATTCCAGCCTGTGCTAACAGGAAGATTTAACAAATTTTGATTTGTACATTTGAATACATTCACTCAAAAAACTCTAATACGTAAATCATATCTGGAGGGATAGGAACACATTAAAGTCAGGTATAACATTCAGTACATGTAAAATGTTCATGTGACTTAATCACTGGGTCTATGGCTCTGCTGCCGTTGCCATATCAGACCAGCCCAGACCTCCGTGCATTTCTGCTGATCTTGCTTTCCAGCCTTTTTTAACAGCTTTATTCATTTTTCACGTTATCATTGCTTTTCATGCATCACTTGGAGAGAACAGTTTGAGGTTTGTGCAAAAGTACGGGTCACTATCATTAAACAAAGCCTCCACAGAAAGAAGACAATGTTTGTACAACACTGCACATGCTGCTGCTTGAAAGGGAACAGTAATCTACTTTACTGGCAGCACACAGGGTGCCCTGAACATTTTTCACATTCTCTATGGATACGGGCAGACCTTTGCTCTGCACAGGACTTTACCAGTTGCTCAATTCCTTTTCCTCTGTCTTCTTACTGGGTTTGCCCCACACGCAGAGGGGAGAGGCTTTTCCATCACAGTCATTGTCACTGTCTTGAATCCTATGTCATGGCCAAAAGTGGTCAGCTACAAAATACTTTTTCAGCCAAGTTTGAAAGCTGGCAGCCCGCTGCTACAACCCATGTGCTGGAGGCAGCAGAGACAGTGATCATCCAATTTATGCATTGGTTTGATAATTGATTTATGTGCTTCAGTGCCTTCCGTAGAGCCTAAGAGGAAAGGTGGAAAGAGAATCCATGAACTTCCTGATCTATGCTGTTAAGAGTAGTTATCAGAGAAATCTCAGCTGCATGGCTGAATATGTGCTTATTTGACCCGTGTTGTTGCCATCCGCCATTTGACCTGACTTATGTTGCCATAATTGCCTAAGAATGTAAGTGAACAAAAGTTTGTTGATAGAGGTTTTGCACTCAAAGAATGAGATTTCCTTCACATACAACTGGTTTCATTGATTCTATCTGGGGTTAAACTGTATCAGATTGCAAAACCATGTATCAGATTGTAAAACTCTGATAAATGGCTTTTACAAATATCTTATGGTTATCTTACTTTCTTTCTGCTCACTAGTTCATTTTTACCCAGACTTGTTTTCAGATACTGAATTTCTGACGTTCTGAGTCATTACGCCATTGGTTGTATGATTCAGAAAAGGAGACGTAAAATCCCTTTTCTACAAGTATTTCTATCCATATACCAATGGATTTGAAGTCCTGGCAAAGCACTGGGGTCTGCCAGTCTTCACCCTTAAGGGATGATCTAGTTAGAAAAAAAAAAAAAAATTTGTACTTCTGGCACCTGAAGAAGGTGTTATCAATGGATAAGCTTTTCACCTGCAGAATTGCCCAAATTATCCCTAAGCAACTGTAAATGTCTTTCTTTTGAATAATTTACATTATCTAGTTGTTTATTACTGAAGGGGAGACAAAAAAAAAAAAAAAAAAAAAAAAAAAGCCTCAAATTTGTCATGCAACATTCTCAACTTGATCTGATCCACACACCTGAGCACAGTTTGAACTGGAAAGCATGCTGGAACTTGTTGAAGATTGTCCTCATGAAAAGCAGTGAAAGATTTTCGCTCATTCTCCTATGCATGCGAATAAATGCATGCTTGTGTACATTTATCTGCACAATATCTGTACATTTATCAGAGTTCCTTCCTTTACACTTCATCATCTTGCAAAATAGCATGTCTATTAAATGCTCATGTTTTGAAGGTTTCTAGCAAATTCACACCTTCAGATGAGCCACAGATTTGCAATACAATCTTATCTAGGGATCCACTAAGGCTATATTTTTCCTTTTGCTAGAATCGTAGGAACCATTCATGTTAGGATCCATGCTATTGGGCTTTATTACAGCCTGTGACAGGATGGTCCTTTTCATTTCCATGGTTCACCCGTGTACACGATCCAAACACTTTGCATCCTACTATAAAACACAACAATCTTCGACAAATCTATAGTGATTTCAGAACATCTTCATAGGATAACAAAAGGAAAAGAAAAGCGAAATCCATGCAGTGTTAAAAATATTTTTGCACTTGAATAATATTTCACGTAATTTATTTTACTGTAACTGATCCCTCCACCAGAGGGGAGTGTTTGTAATCTGATATTTTATAAAACGTGAACCAATGCACTGCTGTATTTTATACCATAACAATGGCCCTATCCCAGCTGACACACTGTAAGGCCTTGTAAAATACTCTTGGTTTGTGTGTGTGTAAATGTGTAGTATGCATGCATACACACAGGCATACAAACACATCTGCAAAAACACATTACTCCAAGAGTTGAGGAGAGTGAAAAATCCTTTTAGAAACTGGTGATTAGCATTTCTGTTTGTTTAAAACTTTATGAAATCGGGTGGCAATGAATTGCTAGGCTACCAAAAGCTGCACACATGTATAGTATTACACACTCTGTTTCTAGCCTGGCAATCAGCACAAGAATTCTTCCTAGTACATCTGCTTTTAATTCCCAGCGCTAAACTTCTTTTTTCGCAGGAAGCCTTAAAGTCCTATTTGCTTCTCTAGTATGACAAAGCTCAGACCCAAGATTCTCAGCTGCACCCATCACCCATTTTGAATTTTCTTGAAATTGCATGTTTTATTTCTCAAAATATGTCAATTTTTCAGATTTAGTCAGGAATACAGAACACTGATTATGTCATTTCTTCCTCAGGCTTCTGAATGTGCTTCTGCAGCAGTCAAATCTGAGTGAAATTAATCATCAGGACAATGAGGTGAGTGAGCTTGTGCTACAAGCCACAGTCCCAGGCTCTGGGGGCATACAAGTCATGCTGTTAAGAAAGGTCCACTGTACTATCAATTTTGTGATGAGACTATGCACTAGTCAAAAATTTCTATAGCACTTGTGCTGAACTTTGAAAGCATTGTCTTATTTTTCCTACTATACGTGATGCACCTTTAGGCTACTAAACTGTCTCCATATACTGCCAACTATGAGGTACCTTGAATCAAGATACTAATTCCTTTTCATTAATTGCTTGGCCCCTGACAAGACATTAAGTGCTTTTGATTCCTCTGAAGTTAGACATTGGACTAAATCTTCACCTTTACCAATTGTCCTATCATTAAAGTACTCTTCTTGGGAAAAATATGGTAAAGCTGGTATTACACAAAACAGCTACAAAATTTTATGCTATCCTCTGGTCCTCAAAGAATTGTGCCTTGCATATACACATATACATGTGTACATATATACATATATATATATATATAGCGTACGCAGGAGACTGTTAACTTCCCAAATGTGGTATTCTCCAAACAGAGAAGCCAAGACACAAAAGAGAGTCTGGATGCCTTTTCACATGTTTCACTTCAGTCTAAAAATTGCTGAAGGACACGTCTCTTCTATATGGTGCCAGAGCTGCCACAGGGTTGTTAATTTCCCCTCTTGCCATGAACTTTCCTTATCTGCTGGATGGTTTGCAGACCCTGCTCACAACAACCTAAACCAGACTTATGCTTTGTCTTGGTGTAGAATTACGTTGCTAAGGAATTGCATGGAACCATGGATCGTAATTTCAAGCTATAATGTTTTGGCTGTAATGTATCACTATATGCAATTTGGAACTTTTAGTCCAGCTCACTGTCATTCGGCATTCAGAAGATATTTGTTCAAGTGTCAGTACTAATCCCTGAATATTCATGTTTTCTGAAGAATGTGTATCCTCACAAATCACTGCAGCTAATAGAGCAGTTCTCTTGGCATAAGTAAAACACTTCGGTTTTCCCATCTTACACTTGATAAAAACACCCCTATGAATGCACAAATGCCAAAACAGTGAGAAATACACCTGGAGGTTTCATAGTTTCCACAACTGTGGCTTTCTGTGGGTTTACTTAAGAAGCCTGTGAGATAACAATGTGAAGAAACATTCCCTGAAAAGGCGTCGAATCCAGGCAAAACAAGTGTCACACTATATTTTCCACTGCCATTTCTTGGTTTTTTCTCCTTTTTTGTCCCCTATTCCTCCTTATTTTTTCATAAATGTGCAATTGTTTGGCTCTCCCACCTTTAATATTATATTCTGCTGGATCTTCAGCTTTGACAGTTCTGATACCACTGTCATGCTTCCTCTCACAAGCAGTAGTCTATCCACAGATGCCACCCGAGGGTGGCATCACCACACACAAATCAGAGGGGTGGGGGCTAGACCACCTCTGCCGGCTGCTGCAGGCCCACGTGTGTGAGCTGCCGCTACCATCAGCTCAACGCTCTTTGCTCAGCTGGGTGCTCCGAAAGGACACGTGGAATGTAGAGATTTTTAGAAAAGAAATAGAGAGCAAAACAGGAAGCAGCATTACGCTCTTTCTGAATCCTTGGTACACCCGCATCTTGAATGTTGGCTGCAAGAGTAATCTGAAAAAGGACATACAAGAAAAGGAACAGAAAAGGACTACAAAGATGGTAGTGGTTATAGGGCGGCTTCCTTTCATGGGCAGGCTAACGACTAGAACTAACTATAACAGGACTTTAAGCTCAGCAACTATGTTGGAGGGATGAGATAATACAAGTCCATGGCATCAAAAATTGCATGGAGAAGATGAAAAGATAATTATTATCAACTGGTTTTTACATTTACAATGATGAGGACACCTACAGAAATTATCAGGCAGCAGTTTTAAAGAAAATTAAAATAATTACTTTTTCAGAAAATGCATCATTACCCTGTGGAGGTCTGGATGTCATAGGAATTCTTTAGCCTGCTTAACAAATTTTAGGTGACTGGCTATCATCAAGCTTTGTTTCTTATATTTTCTCCCTAAGCATCTGCTACTGATCTCTCTGAGCTGTGTCCCTGCACCAGAGGGTTATTTGATCCCTACCCACAGTTCTCACACTCTTATGTTACAGCTAACTCTGAAGGTTACCACGGTAAAAACAGAGAAAAAGTTGATTTTTCAAGGACTTTTTGTCTATATCAACAGACTGCAAGTGGATAACAGAAAGCCATTATGGTACACTGTAGCTTCCCCTTTTTCAGGGTTTTTTTTTCTGCTTTCCAGGACTAGGGGCGAGGACGCAATTCCCAGCTGTAAATCATTTCACTGAAGCCTCACTTCACAGCACTTGCAGACACCGAGTATCCATCAGCAGTACTAAGTCCCTTGTGTCAAAACGTTGGTCTGCTGACGTCAATGGCAGAGCTCCCATTAATTTTACCCTGATTTTTGGTTTTACAAAACCAAACCCACCATGATTAAGCTTTTCAAACCCTAACTAAAAACAAAACTGCTCTTGTTCAAGAGCAGTTGTCATCACCTTTATTTTGTCATCACCTATACTTAAGCCGTCTGAGGACTTGAAAAGCCTTATAAGATACCTGATGAGTGAGAGAAATTAATGTTAGAGCATTGAAGCTTTTAGTTAGAAAATCACTGCTAACAACTTCCACTATTAACGCACTGATAAGCTGTCTGCATCAATGTTTTCTACCTTGTACTTTACCCAACTTGTTGCTGATTGGCTTTATGGGGTTCTATTTCAAGCTTTAATTTATTTTCCCCTCTGTATGTTTTGCTTTTTATCATTTCAGAAAACTAGGCAAGACCCTTGAAACGCATTTGCCATGATAAGAGACAGTAAACGACACCTGCCCAAAGTAAAATGTTGCTACACCTGAACAACACTTGTCATTTTTAAGAAACACATTGAATGAGTAAAATGTTATGGATGTAGAGTAAAATATAGATGTGTAGAACAAAGCTGATGAACGTGAAAATACAGGCCATGAATTCTCTGATCTACCAAGACTGACTGAACATAGCTAAGATGGAATAAAAATGCAGGTCAATAGCTTACCATTTGCTTTGTTTTCTCCCCAAAGAGTAAATATGAGATGTTTATATTGTGACTTTTTTGTTGACATCACTAGGCCAGTTTCTTAGCTTGCTGATTATTGCCAGTGAGAATACTAGCTTATAATATTTATTTTGGATGAAAGATACAACCTAAAATAAACACTACACTGTGTCATGTCAAAGACCAGTCTAAAACAGGCTTTTCTCACAGCATCCAAATTGAGCAGTGAGGTACCATCCCCCAGCTGTCGTGGTCCTGACCACCCATTATTTATAACAGGCTACAGTCGTGTACAAAAGAAGTATTCACATTTATATACATTTTCTGTGATAACTCCAAAAAGCTAATTGCTTGGCTCCCCCTTATGACTCCACTAATGCAGAAACTGTTCCTAATTATTCCAGATCAAGAGGGAGAGGGAAGAGTCTGTGGGTCCTGACTGGTTTCAGAACTGTCTAGCTTACCTACAGAGACTTGAAGGGTGCTCCTGTGAGTGACGATCATTTGCTCTCTGGGTTTGTGGCTTTCAGGGAATGACTTCGCTCCACTGGGCTGCTTTCCACAACAGGCCCCAGCACACCCAGACTCTGCTGCACAAGGGAGCAGACCTGACCCTGGTGGACAAAGACTTCAAAACAGCTCTGCACTGGGCAGTACAGGTGAGCCACCGCCGCCATTCCACCAGGCAGCTGCTTGAGCCGAGCTGGGTATTGCAGATTAGTCAATACTCCAAAAGCAATGATTTTCCTGTGAAATGAGGAAAATGAATGGTAGGAATGCCCACGAACAGCCCCAGCATTTCGCCAGTGGGCAGGGATCAAGGATCTAATGTCTTCTTTGGAAAGCAAAGCATGCTTCATACAGGCTCAGCACTGTTGCCTTAAACAAAAGTTATCACTTATCTCACTGGGACTATGTGTATGCTTCATGTTGAACTCATGCTTTATCTTTTTCACTAAATCAGGGTTGCAGAAATCAGCAACTCGAATAGTCTTGACAAAGTCCTTTGGGAATAAAATAATGTAAACACAAGGTAAAACATTTAAACAGCTATATTTGTGGAATAATTAGCTGAAGGGTTAAGGCCCTACTTCTCTGTAGATTAAAGAAGACAAGTAGTCAAACACATTTCCTGTTGAGATGTATGTTCCTCTCTCCTATACAAAAAAATCATCAAATTGCTAAAAACTACTCAGGCCATCTTTCGAGAAGAAAAACACACAGGTTTAATGTGGCATTAAACTCTGTATTATGCATTTGGTAGAAAGTGGTCTAAAATCCAGTGCAATTGACGAAGTTATGCCTAAGCTTTACTGCAGAAAACTTCCCAGATGAAATTATATAAATATGTTTTTGCTTGCTCACTTGCCATAGCGAGTTCCGGTATCAATGTTCAAAACACCTGCAAGCCAGATAAGCAGAAACAGAACTTGCACGAAAATCCAGTAACATTTTCCTACAATGACTAAATATTTGCATCCTTGCCTTTTGGTCTAAGTTCACTTCTCTTGAAAAATGTGTCAACAAAGAACTTTGAAAGCTCTGAGCTGCTACATATTATATTTGTAAATGAGTAAGGACACCTAGAACAAATAGTTTCCTTCAACCACAGCCTCCCACAGGTGGTTCACATACAGTAGGCTCAACTTCTGTTTTTCTGAAGTAGAGGTATATTTTGGCCTTTGCAACTGGTATTATTTCAACATTAGTTTTGTTCTTCTTTAATCCTAACCAGCCTGAAACTGGGTTACGTTCCTTGCTATTTTGCCTTAGGAGACTAAAGGTATCTACTCTAAAAGCAGTCCACTGAGCATTTTTCCTAGGCTTACTCCAACGCCAGCTGCTTCCAGTGGGAAATCTCTGAAACTCGTGCAAGCTCCTGTAGGCTGTGCAGTGGTCTGGGTCATAGCTCTGGGAACAAGCTGTGTCTCAAACAGAAAAACAAAGGGGAAACCCCTTCATATCAGGACCTTCAGAGTTCCCATCATACCTTAATCTTTCCCTGTTTCTGTGTTTCATAAATTTTATTATTTAGTTCCACCATTAACTCCCACCTCCGCCTTTCTCTCACAAACATGCAGAATAACTCTTGAGAAAGGGGGGAATTAAAACTGCAGAAACCCCACTTGCTCTCAGGTGGAGGCAAATCACAAATGCCTCTTCTTTCTCCCTTTAAGCTGCTCCCAGAAATCACAGGGAACATGTGCAGGACAACATCCCTTTTTTAGCTCTTGAGAGATTCCTGCTATGAAGCCTTATAAATTGCTTCTTCCATCCACATACTTCTCCATATTCTAGGTCTAGAAGGGGTAGTTGAAATACCAGAGCACGGAATAGATCTGTTAATATTTCTCTTACTCTAGCTTGGCCAAGAAAAAATACTTCAGCTAGTGCTCTCTGCTGCCCTATTAAGCACAGGAGAAATAGATACTGTGAACAGGCATGACTTTCTCTGCTATGGCAGAGAGCAGAACAACAGCTCTGCTGGGTGGGATTATCATCATGTCTAATAGCCTCCTCTGTGGCTGCTGGAAAGGGGATTATTTTTCCTTTAAGAATTGTATTAATATCTTCAGAGTACAAGAGACTCACAGAGCTCAGACAGTACCAGCTGCAAGGGTTGTTTTTGACTGAATAGGGCCCAGTGTTTAATTTCATTTTTAAAAAATGCAGCAAGGAAACTGCACAGAAACTTGTTTCAAAAGTTGCAGGAAAGAGGGAGCTTGTGCACACTGGGCTGAAACGCAATGTGGGACCACATAAAAAGCATTGCCCGCCATTTGAAACCAAATTCTCAGGCATGTTTTATATGAAATAATTGTTCCACGCTGGCTGTTTTAAAGACCACATGTTTGGCGCTTGGTCCCCCATCAGACAAGCGGTGGCTGCAGAGTGCCAGCTGTGTAACCCGACAGGCCTTGCCCCCACCAAGGGCTGCTCTATTGAAAAGCTCAAACCTCCTGCCGCTCGAGTTCAAGCCTTCACTGCAAATGTGTTACATCGGTGTCAAAAACACAGATCATTCTGGTCTGAAGTGAGAATATCTCATGTCACGTTTTTTAAACATGCAACATTTTTAAGAGCTGGTGCAGACCGGGCCATGTTAGAAGCATCTCAGGAGGTATTTTTCTCCTTTCATTGCAGACAGCAATAATTGCTGTGATGAAAAGAAAACACACATTTGTAACAAAAAAAACTGGTAACTGATACTTGAACAAAGTGTAAAGCCATTCTAACAGTTCTAGATAATGGTGTCATTTGAAACCTAGTAAAATATAGTATATACTATACAGTATACACTATTACACTACATAATACTGTATCATAATAGCATTAGAAGTACCTTGGAAATAGTCTGGGAAGATCTGGAGTCTTCCTGCGTTGTCTTGCCAGTTGTCATGATTTTTACCAGAAGTTTCCTTGTCTCTTTCTCAAAACTTTGGCTCCCAAAGTCACCATTATGTAAAAATATCAGCTTTCATTTAAAGAATAAACAAACAATCAATCAAAGATTCTTTTTCTGAAGTGAAGAAATGAAAACCTCTGGGGATAAAAAGAAGGCAACTAAAAAGAAGCCATTAAAAATAAAACTCTGCCATGTGGAGCTGCGCTTATGATTTTTTTATAGGTTGATTCGGAGTGCAAAGTTTTAAAAAATTACGAGCCCACATATTTGCTCCACAGCAACAACGCAATTATTTCATTCCCCCATTTCCTGAGAGCATAGCTTAGACACATTGTAAAAGCAAAGCATAGGCAATTACTCCTTTGTGTCTGGCTGAGCAAGCAAAGCCTCCTCTCTGTAATTACTTGGAAGGAGAGAGCACACTTAGACTTCAGGATCTCTAGGAACAAATCTCTCCGCTGCTGCAGGGCACCTTGGGGATGCAGCTGGCCACCCAGCCAGGGGTGGAAGAGGAAGAGGCCAGGGAGGGCAGCTAAGGGACAGGTTCTCTCCCAAAGGATCACTGTGCTCCACCTCTCCGCCCAGCATCTCAGGATTTTCCTCAGGGCTGCCTATGGTGGAAGGATTCGCAGAGATTTCCGAAGACTTCTTAAAACTTAGTGTGTGTTTCTCCATGGCAGACGTGTTTGTTGTTGGATGAGGCCAGGAAAGGTGCATTTGCTAGGTACAATTCACAGTCTGGTTGGTTTCAGGCAGATTTCTTTCACTGCAAAATTGTACTCATTTTCTTTTTGTTTCACGCAGTTTTCTAGAGATAGCAAGAAAGGGAGAGTAGTGATTTTTTTCTTTTATGTCACTAAGCTTTAAAGGTAATTTTGACTGTTAGCAAACAAATGAAAAACAGATCCAATTTGCATTTTTTAAGCATACCTTTAAGAAATCCCTTTCTTGTGTAAATATTGTCATTCCAGCAAAGGTACAGATGTTGCTCACGAAGGCTGGAAGGTTGCATAGCAGCAGGGCTCTACAGAGTGAGCCATCAAGTTGCAAAACAAGGAGGAGAGTTTGCAAATAGTTCTGAGTAAGGAATAAACTTGCTCCAATGCCATTGGAACCTTTTTCCAAAAAGTGCCCTAAACATTTGTGACAATGTCCGCAATAGCAAATTAAATGTGCTTGAGTGTTGGCTCTGTCACTGAGGCCAACTATCACAGCAGAGTCTGTGTCCCCACTGCTAAACCCTCTTGTTGTCTAAAACAGGATGGTCATGTGCAGACCACTTGTGGTCTGTGGCCCATGCTAGCTCCTGAACTATGACCAGGAGCTGTTGGTGAAAGTGTTACTGACCCAAGCCAAAAACGTGTCAGGGAGGATTTAAAAAATTTTACAGTACTGACAACTGAGTTCTGATGCTCAGGGATGTTCCCTAGTGCTACTTAGTTTCTCATACAGCTGTAACCTATTTCTCCACTTCCATTTCTGTCAGCTCATAAGCCAAAGCTGCTTTTCTGACTTGCACGTGGTACAGCAGTATTGATACCCAAACCCATCAGTACAACCAGATCACAAGAAAAACTACCTTTACCTGAAATAATTGACTGTTATACAGCAAGTCCTTCAAGTATGAACATGCCGTTGACAATGTAATTATTCACGCCAATCAAATTTCCAAGGAAATGAACTCCCACTGAACTTCGTAGGAATTTGTCTCAGGCAAAAGCTGTAGGTAAGTACAGGGTAGTTGCCAGACCTCTTCCCAGCACAGAGTCTATGTGTAACTCTACAAGCGGATGCCAGAACATGAGTAATGTACATGCACCACACTTTTTGCGTATCTATAAATGTCCTGATCTCCTATGCCTGACAAAAAGGCACTGGAAGACAAATGTTTCCATTTCTCTGCTAGTAGTAAGGACTAAATCCTTATTCTACTATGGAATAAAAGATGACCTCTTTTTCAAAGCACGTATAAAGCTAATCCAGAGAAATCAGTCCTCAGAACAATGTACGAGCAGGGGAAAGTTGCCAAGTAATTTTAGTCATAGCCATAGTCATTTACACAGTAAATCATACACACTTATTATAGAAGGCTCAAAGTGAAAATAAATTCTCAGAGAGACTTGGCCAGTATTTCATGCAGTTCTTCTGTTTGAGCAAAGAGAGGGTAGGAGAGGCAGCAACGTATGATAGCCATAGAGGTATGCCTCCATGACCGGGTTTGTCAGTTGGTAGCTTTTTCCAACACCCACTAAGGCTGCTGAGAGGATAAATATTTTAAAAACACCGTGTCCCCTAGTTGTATCACAGGCAGCAGTGCTCTGAGGACCACAGTACAAAGTATCCTGTACAACAACAACACGTTCTCTTTCCAAGAGTACCACAAAGTCAAGCCAAGCTGCGTCGCCCTGTGTCTGCAAGACACACTGTCTCAGTGGGTGTCTGAGGCTGAAGCACTGGGGTTAGGAGGAGACACATGAGCTTCCCCCTGAGCTGGCTGAGTCTCACCAACGTAACTACAGCGGCGTCAGTTGAGTTGCTGTTAATTTACATTGGTTTGCCATCAGAAACACACCCTGTGAAGTGCCTTGTCTGCATCCAGGCAACTTCTGGCAAAGTTTCCCTGGCAGGAGGAAAGCTGAAGATGGTATTACAGATTGTTCCTTTCCTCAGCACAGGGCCCAGTTGCCTCTGTCCCTTGAGGGCAGAGAAACCACAGGGTGCTCTGAATTTTTGCACTAGTTCTACACTGCCAACACAGCCATCTGGCAGCCAGGACATGGCAGCAGCAGAGGTAGTGAACATGCTTCCATTCCTCAGCTTTTCCTAGTCTGGGGTACAGAGCGGGGACACTGGAAGTCCTTAACAATGGAAGAAAGCTCCCATGTGTGCAAAACTCTTCAGCATCCCAAGTGGCCAGCCTTATGGACGTTTCTCACTGCAGTATGTTTGCTGCAGATTAGAAGGAGACGCATTATGTCTCTGCTCTTGAGTTTGGCATTCTCCATGTTTAAAACAGCAGATACTGCATCTACAACAAGATGGGGATGTGTTGTTCTGATACAGCCTTAATATCTGATTCTAACCAGAGACATCCTCACTGTGAATGTAACACCATATTTGTCTTGTTCTGATTCTAGGATAAAATTCTGAACTAATGTTACAGTAAAGGTAATGACATAATACATTGCCATGGTACTCTGTACATGAACACGAACATGAGGAAAACTGCATTTCAGTGAAATGAAAATCCCATGAGGGAAAAAATTGTACTGGAGGAACAGTTTGGTTTTGCCGGTATAACTGAGTACAGGGCTTCTGCCGTCAACGCCTTGGGTCAAAGATCAAGACTTTTCAAGTCCCAACCAACAAAGCCATGTGGGAAAAGTCTGTGAAATGGCTTTTGCTTTCAGTAAATACTGAATTTTATAATCAAAAAAAGAGAAAAATGTGACTTCGAAAGGAAAGACGTATTTACCAATGTAATAACTTCAACTGGAGTTATAAAGGAAAAAAGTCCACAGAAAGTTATTTGTTCAAATTTTGCTGTGGGTTGCTCAACAAATACTTGAAATAGCTCATGTTTCTTTATTTCAGCAAAGGAGAAAAAGACCTTTACTTTTTGTTTGTTTGTTTGTTACATGGCCCTGTTGGTGTTACAGTCAATTTCATATAAAAATACGCCATCTGTATCTGTTTGTGAAGGATAAGAGGAAAGATAAAAGGGTCAGGAGACCCGCCAGCATTCTGTAAAATAAAACTCAAAACAGCACCCAATGATGCACAAAGATGGTTTCCAGGAGAAAGCCAGAAGTACTGATGCAAATTTTATTTAAACTATGGTAATTTATGGTGCTTCTTTATATCAGTAAGTAACCTCCCAGAGTAGTGCAATGGGAATAGTATTTGCTTGTTGCTGCAGAAGGAGTGAAATAATGATTAAAATGTCAAACCATTCAGGGTCAGAGCAGAAGGACATCAAAGAGAAAGTCAAAGCTTTGGATTCACAGGTGTGAAATTGAAAGAGGAGGGAATGTAGAAGAAAAGGAAACACAGACAGCCCTGAAGTGCAATGCCAATTATAAGAAGCAACATCAAGAGCTGGTAGTAGGGAATTTCCATCCAGCAAAGCTGGCTACACGTACAGGAAGGCTTTAAAGTGCACGCTAATGCAAAGAGACAGAAAATATAGGAGAACTAACACAACCTAACCACATAATCTCCAGAGGCATTCACTTGGAAGAAAAATACTTTGTCAGGGTTTCCTGAAAACAGTTAAAGGTCGAGAGCTTGTCCCTCTCCCCCTCCCACCTCTACATTACTGGTAGCCACAAGCCAGCTTAGCAGACTGCCTCCACATGATTCTTCTTTTTGGCATGGAAATATCTAGTTCGCTAGAGTTTTCTGACAAGGGGAAAAAAATTAACGCTCTATACAGTGCACAAGGAAAACTTTGTACCATGTACGACTGAACACCTGGCAGAAAAAATGCTATCTTATGGTAGAGTATTACGTAAGCAACAATAAACTTCCCAAATGAAATTATTGTCCTAGATATCAGGTGGACATACAAAGGGCTGAAATGTAAGAACAATGGCTGTAATAACAACAAAAATAAACTGAGTAGACATAGGTGAAAAAAGTGTCAAAACCAGAAAGTGTCCCAAACTTGCAGGATTCTCCTCATGGTGCTTGGTTCGGTGGATACTTCCTGAAGAATTAGTTTCTTATTTTGAAAGCACTGAGAGGTGCCACTATCAGAAGTCAGGCTTTTCATTAACCAACCTAAAGAAAATGGAGTTGTAATCAAGTGAAAGTGAGAGCTAATGACTCTGTTAGTGAATTTGTTGTTTGCCACTGTCTGGAGATGACACAAATCTCAGCAAAAAACTTGTATAAATCACAGTGAGAGTTTACCTTCCAAGGGCTCCTGGATCAAGGCTTTATGACATTTATTCTTCATGAAGTAATTTTAATTTAGATGAGGAATCTAAGAAACAAAAATTCACTGAGGAGGATGAATACGGGTGGAAGCAGATAAAGGTGTGAGATGGGACAAAAATGTAAAGCAAACTGGAGGGGTGGGGGGGAGCCATGCAGAATTCTATAGAAACACAGAGCAAAAATAACTAATAATCTCTGAAAATGCTTCTGAAAAGAATTTGAATACAAAAAGAGAAGATGAAATGTAGGGATACATGCAGTAAGATTACAAAAACATGTAATTTTCCTATGGTAAATTTACCACTGAACATCCTGGTCTAACAATAGTATTGTGGTTCATGGTAAATTTACCACAGGAAGACTACATTTTGGTGACCTCAGCTCAAAACTATCAATCTAAGCATAAGGGCAGTGTAAGCGTTTTAAGAGAATTTTGTGTGCAACTTACAAAAGCCAAGATGAATGTAAAGATAAGAAGGCATTCCTAAGAAGAGAGAGCTGGAAAACCACAGAGCAGTCAGCCAGAGACCTCCTTCAGCAGAAGGTACAAAATATTAGGAAATATACTTTGATAACATAAAAAACATAATTAACAATTTGATGGAATTGTTAAAACAGGACAAAAATTTCATAGCCATCTTCAAAGCAATTATTGCTTCCTCAGATAAGAAGCTATTAGATATAGTATGTTTGAATGTCAATAAATCAGTTTAGTACCAGATAGTAAAACACAGAAATACTGGAAGAGCGCCAACAAGATAAAGTTTATCACATGGCACAGAAAGCTGGTTAAGTAGGCAGTGAATAGAATGATCATAAAATGTCCAATTCTTTATCCCTTTCTGGTTTGAGCAGTACATGCAATTTTAATCACAGTGAATGACATTAATAGCACAATTTGTATAAGCACAACCTGCTATAATGGACCCAGAATTCAGCCCAAAGACAGGATGTCCCAGTGGGGAAGAATAAGGAATAATGCAATCAAAATCAGCCCAGGGACTTCTATATCATATATTCTCTATCAGCTGCATTCAGGATGGTTCAAATAATATTTGGAGGTGAACATCTCACAGACGGTCCAGCCAGGGATTTATCAAAAAAATGTTTTTATTTGTTCCACAATGAGGTGACGAAATACAGAATGTGTATAGAGCCCACAGGCAGAACAAAATTAGAGGGACACCAAGCACTTCATGGGGGAGGATGATATTTTGATATATTGTAGGAATGAACTGAAATTAATAAAGTAGTACTGTGTACAGAACTGTGAAAAATTAAAGCTGTCTGCACAAAATGAAGAGTAGTAGACTACTAGACTAGTGGATTACAAAGTGAGTAGGAGTTTAAATTATGGTGTTGATACAAAACAAACAAACATAATTCTGGGACATATTAACAGAAGTGTGATACATGTGGGCTACAGGAAGCAGCAATGCCATTTTCAATGTCAGGAGAGAAGCCTCAGCTGGATAATTATGTAGTTTAGCATGCCATGGTGGAAGAAAGCTGTAGACAAACTGTAAAGAGGTCAAAAGTAAGCACCAAGTATGATAAGTGGGTTGAAAAACTTGACCCATGAAGAGAGGTTGAAATGCTTTGTTTAGTCTAGAAAATGGAAGATTGGTGGGACACAGAACAGTCTGTAAATGTATAAAATGCCAGTAAGAACAGTGGGAAATTTCTTTTGTAAATGCTAAGAGTTGTGTAAGAATGCTGAGGGACTGAAACTGTAGGTGCAGGATGTGACTTAGCAAGACAATATAAAATTAGAGGAAAAGTAGGGTCACTAGAACATGAATACAGAAATAGTAAGATACTGCGTGTTAATTTGCTTTTGAATCAAAACTGACATGAAGAAGGATATTAATAGATAGATGTTAGATGTTTATTGTGGTAGTACTAGACATATATAATAGACTTCCAGGTTCAGTTAGCCCTGAATGTGGCTAGAGATTTCTCTGATGCTAGTAACCAAAAAAACGTAACTGAGAATTATGCTGGTATGGAGGACGTTGACATTTGGCATAGGAACTGAAGAATAAAAACAACAATTATTCATAGGACCTCGGTATTCCTGAATATGAAGATCAACCTTTTTTTTTTTGTATTAGATATTCAGACAACTATAAATTAATAACAAATTTAACGTGGTTAATGAGGATGTTACAAAATGCCTGGTCATAGAACATAAGCTTGCATGGCATGACCATAGAGTGGGCCCTAAATTCAACAGGTGAGTAAACAAAGTACATATAAAACAAAATTCCTGATTTCAGAGGGACACATTTTGGTAAATTAAGGGAATTCTCAGCTGGACTGAGAAGCTTTGCGAACATCAGGTTCCAGAGACCTGGAATGTATCATGTCAATGGTGCAAAATTTAGCAGGAATCTTTATCCCAAGAGCAGAGAAGAAAAATGCGTAGAAGAGGCTTGAGATACAATGGAAGACTATCCATAGCAGCGGGGATGGAACTAGATGGTCTTCTAGGTCCCTTACAACTCTAATAATTTTATGATTCTATGATCATATTTAGAATACGTAGGCATTCTAAAAAAAAAAAAAAAAAGGCAAAACTACAGAGAAGCAAAGGAAGTTGTATCCTAAAATCAAGAAGTGAAGCGTAAATGTTGAATAGAGGTTGGAAGGAAATTACTTTCAAGGATAAGGCTTGAAATCAATCTTGCTTAATATTTTCATGATAACTTGTCACAAAATACAAGAACTTTCTGATGAAATCTGCCAATAAAAAACTGGAAGACATTAACAGAGAAGAAAGGGGATATCATGCGGGGGAAGCTGGATTTCCTTTAAGTCTAGAGTGTTATTAATGGGACAAAAATTATTTAAGCCATGCACTTGGGTACTAATAACAGAACCTCCTCCCAGAAACTAGAACCTCTATGTTTGGAAATGACTATGGAAGAGAAGTACCGAGTTCTAAAGGGTTATTCCAAAATTACTAGGAGCTTCTAATGGGACACAGCTGTGAATAAGGCACATGCTGTTCTGTGACATACCAAATGTGCAAAGACCTGGTAAAAATGTCAGTGTATGACGTGGTACAATTTTAATCACCCCTCTCCAAGGATACATAACTGAAACACAAAAGGAGAAGGGTTAGTGGGTTGATGAGAGAAATAGAAAGCGTATTTTACAAGGAAAACTGAAAAGTCCTTGATTGATTACAGCAGCAGGAGAACAGCACAGAAGGGATACGATGATTGTCTATAAATACATCTGAAGAACAAATGCCAGTTAAAGAAGTATTTAATCTAAATAATAATGCTGTCACAGAAAAAAAGGGACATATATCAACAATGAGTATGAATAGAAATCAGAGACACTAATATTAAAGCAAACAAGTTCTTGAACTGCCTTCCTTTGGGAGCAGTGGGGACAAAAAAAAATAATTGCTTTTAATGGACACAGTATGTTTATGAAAGGGAATATGTAACAAGTGATTGCAGGATTGAATTTGATGATCTAGAAAGACCTTTCCAGCCTTGTGTTTCTATGTTGTTATAAAAAAAATCATTAATTCTTTTTCTCTATTTCTACCAAATTAGGATATAAGAAGTTCAGTTTCATTCGCAGGTTAGAGAACAACATCAACTTTCTATTAAGACACTGAAGCACTGGAGCAAACTAGCTAAGAAACTTTTTGAGAACCACTTGAGCAAATATTTGACATGGCTTTTCTAGGTGTACTTGGACAGGCTTACAGAAGTGGGTTGGTCTTTTGATGTCCTTTCCAACCTTAAATTTCTATGAGAAAATATAGGCTCGTATCTTTCTGGACTCTGGCTTAGCAAAATAGCAAAGACCCCAAGTTATTTCTGAGAAAGCTGTTGAGTAATTTACGCTTTGTAACTTTTGGAGATATTTGCAGGGGTACATTATTTATTATTTTTCCAGTGTTCAAAGTGTTCTGGGAAATTCATAAAGCAAACCAAATTTCCAGCAGGAGATGGGAAGCTTTTGGCTTTCGTACCTGTGGAGTCTGGTATACACAAAACAAAATACCATTATTGTATTTAGCCTTCTCTAGCAGAGAAAATGCAGATTGGTGTGAACTCCATTGTAAAATGCTTTTCTTCTCTGAACTTCCTCTCAGAGTGGCAACAGGATTCTGTGTTCCATCATTCTGGACCACTACCAGGGACCATCAATAATAAACTACGATGACGAGAATGGCAAAACATGTATGCACATTGCCGCTGCTGCAGGCTACAGTGATATTATCAGTGAGCTGGCTAAAGTCCCAGAGTGCAACCTGCAAGCCCTTGATGTGGATGACAGGTAACCATGGAAACTCCAAAACGGAAATTGCTGCTTCCTTTCTATTAACCTAAGAAGAGCTCTGTTTATTCTATAATCATGTTTCCTGTTTCACAGGCCATGGCCTAGTTAATGAACTGCGCTTACAGAGAGCTGTGCTTGCTCAGAAACAATGCAAAGCAGTGCAGCTCACATGTATAATATCTAGTATAATAACTGACTTGTAGGAAAGTTGATTAACTTCGTGTTTCTGATAGGAAATGATAAGATTATGTGTGAAAGGACTTTGTCACCACTTGACTTAACTTCTTTCAATCACAAGTGAACATTCTTGTCAAAACAATAGAACAGGATCCTACAACTTGAAGCTGGGATCCTGCTGCTTTGTATTTAAGAAATGGCAATGCTTCCTTGTTGCATTTAAGGTGCAAACACAGCATTCTTATGGGACTAGGGGACCTTCACCTTCTATTCTGACAAAGTATTTGGTTCCTTCCAGGATGAAATCCCCATATAATAAAGTGCAGAAAAGTCATCCTTTTCCCTCTTTTTTCACACCACACCTACCTCCCTTGGAACTTTGCTCACAAATTTATTTAATGCAAACAGAACCAACTGGCTGTTCACATTGATTATTCTGTTCAGTGGAGCAAAAGCCGAGGTTTTCTTGGCTTAGTCCTTCAGGTACTTACAATAATAGCATTCTTCATGGAAAAGTGCGATAAAATGGAACAGAAATAAAAACAGGGTTCTTGAGAAGTTTCTAAACATCAGTAAAATGTAGTTGAGAAGGCTGTGTTTCTATGGAGAGAAGGGCGAAGGAAGGAGTTTAACTAGACTTAAGAGCTCTGTAAGGCACAACCTCCTATTACATGTTCTCAGGTATTTCCATAGAAGGTATTAGACTTGAAGAGGGGAAAAGATAAGCTGTTCACTCACTATAAATACACAGTAGATTTCCATTCTATTGTGTTCCTGAATGCACACATCTGAAATCACTGGCACTGGAAAGATAGAGGCAGAGAAAAGTAAATTTTATTTTTTTATTCTTGCAGTTTTCTTATGGTGTTTCCTGTGCTTTCAGATTTTTCACAAGAACAAAATATTACAATTTGAAAACTGGACAAAAGTTTCCAAAGGCAAGACACAAATCTCACAAAGCAGAAAATCAGTTTGATTCTCCTACACAGATTCAAGACAATTACATCAGCTCTAGTCTGGGCCCATCAAAAAACAGAAACAAACAAAGGGGCAATAACAGTCTGGTAGATGTGTCCAGTCCTTCTCATTTATCTGAGGGAAGCTCCTTCTCCTACCTTCATGGAGAGCCCTGAGCCAATCATTGCTACTTGTATTTGATGCAAAGATGAGAAGAGATTGTCCCTGTTTTTTATTTTTCTCTCTTTTTCTCCCTTCTCCTTTTTTCTCCCTTGTCCCTTTTTCTCCCGCTCTATACCACTTTGGTGAGACCTCACCTGGAGGTCCAGGTGAGGTCATCCAGCTCTGGGGACCCTGACACAAGAAGGACACAGACCTGTTGGAGCAAGTCCAGTGGAGGCCACAAAGATGATCAGAGGGCTGAGAGAGTTGGAGTTTTTCAGCCTGGAGAAGAGAAGGCTCCAGGGAGACCTTATAGCAGCCTGCCAGTGCCTAAAGGGGGCCTACAGAAAAGAGGGGAGGGACTCTTTATGAGGGAGTGTAATAGTGATAGGACAAGGGGTAATGGTTTTAAACTGAAAGAGGGTGGCTTTATATTAGATATCAGGAATAAATTGTTTCCTCTGAGGGTGGTGAGAACAGTTCCAAAACCTGGAACAGGTTGCCCAGGGAAGCTGTGGATGCCCCATCCCTGGAAGTGTTCAAGGCCAAGTTGGATGAGGCTTGGAGCAACCTTATCTCGTGGAAGGAACTAGATGATCATTAAGGTCCCTTGCAACCCAAACCATTCTATGGTTCTATGCAGTGGACACTACAAAGATTTTTTTCAAAATCTGCTCTGAAAACTTCAGGCACTTCTCCCACTCCACAATTCCAGCAGCGGAAGAGATGCTATTATATAGCAGGTATAGGCATTCCGCAGCCCCATATCTGCTTTATCTACAGCTAAATAGGTGCACATAGATAGATGCCAGTCTATGGTCCTATTACCACCACTGGCCACCACATCAGTGTAGGTTAAGTTGCTGGAGAATTCCTTAAAATGGACGAGTGAATCTGGACGAGTAGCATAGAAGCATACCTCATTATGTCACTAATAGTTTTGATAGTAAATTCATTCATCTATTCTAATGATACTCACGCTTTTCTGTAGGACGCCCTTGCACTGGGCTGCAGCAGCAGGGAAAGCTGACTGTGTGCAGACACTGCTAGAGCTGGGGATAGACAGCAGCCCTCGAGACATCAATGAAAACACCCCTCTGACATACGCAATGTACTGTGGGCACACAGCATGCATCAAGCTGCTGTCTCAGGAGAGCAGGTAAAGCAAAAGTTCACATCTTATTCACATGTTGCCACTGACTAGAAAACAAATGCATTGCTTTTTGTATGCTACTGTGGGGTTTGAGCCCTGGGTGATGTCTCCTTGATTCATATGCAATACTCAGTTCAAGTTTTCCACCAGAATAGCAACATTAGAATTAGTCATCTACTGAAGACTCATCACTGCGGTTACAGTGCTAGTCTGCCGATCAGCAGAAGGTTCTGAACCAAGAAGATGTGAGTATAGCTCTTGCTCAGTCACCTTCACGCAGAAAATTTATCTTACAGAATAATTTCAGCCCTCGGATATATGGCTTCCACTTTTTTGAAATCTCTGAGTACTATCTGTTTGTTCATGTAATCACACAGAGGGACAGACTGAACACAAAAGCAGCTTTTCCAGATAGATAATAAAATAAATTTCAAGTTTTCATCTGCAGGGTAAGGGTTTGGCCATGTTTTCTTAGCCTTCTTTAGTTCTCTACCTTGATTGTCTCTTTTTATTCTGAGTTTAGTTTTTTTCTGTTAAAAAGTGGGGTTTTTTTACCATTGCTTATGATCTTCCTCTCTTTGTATTTCTCATGTTTCAGCAGATGTCATTTAATTCATTTCAATTCTTCAATTTTGGTATATGAGCATGCACTTACAAAGACATTTATCATCACATTTCTTTGCACTTTCCCCTCCTTTCCAGTCAGCACTTAGTAGTATTTCCTGCATTGCAAACTGTAAGACAAGGGTGACAGTACCTCTTCTCCTCCTCCTCCTCCTCTTTCTCCTCTTCCTCCATTTCAGTAGCTCTGAAATGTTGATTAGTCAAAATCTCATCTAAAAACTACTACAGAAACACCACTGTAGGTATCTTGATAGATCTTCTGGAACTGTGCCAAGCCTCCTTAGTACAGGCAAGGCAAGGGAAAGGGAAGGGGAAAGGGGAAAGGGAAGGGGAAACAGGAGGGCAAGGGCAAGGGAAGGAGAAAGGGAAAGGGAAAAGGAAAGGGAAAGGGAGGGAAGGAATGATGAACTAGTGCCTTTGTTACACTGTTAGCAATGACTGTGCTGTTGGAAATACCATTTTCCAAATATGACATAATACAAAGACCACTTGGTTTTTAAGATCCCAGCATGTTCTTCTTGTTATTATTGGATCTTGCCTCACCATTCAGAATAATGATTCTGCAGCTGGTAGATGCTGAAGCCAGGAAAGTTTGTTTGTTTTTTTGCCTGATAGTTGCACTGAGCCTACATTAAGATGAGTGTAAGGCAATGAACCCCGCAAGAAAGAGTGAAATAACATGGTATCATTTTCAGTCCTAATTTTCTGTCTCCTTGAACCACCCTCCAAATCTATCGGAACCATATATACTCCATTTCATGGGCTAACACAGACAGGATTTCTTTCATCATTTGGCAATAATGACATCACATTGTGATTTGTACTTACAGTAGACCTGAGCCAGTCCATGAGTTTCCATCCCAGAACAACAGACTCCTAAAGAAAGAAGGACGATTCAGCATGTTGAATCACATCTTCTCTTGCAAAAAGAAGAAAGATGATCAGAAAACCAGTCAGAAGGAGAGAAGCAGAGATCGATATCCTAGAGAAGAGACCTCAGAAGTAGATGACATCGTCACCACTTTTGATTGCATTATGGACACAAACTGCAAAGACATTCCAGATGAGTGTGTGACTACTGCTGACTTGAAAAGAAGGAGCACGGACACAAAGTTCCTCATGCCAGAAAAGAAGCAACCAGAATGTCAGGGACTTCTGCCGGTCAGAACCCAGAGCCTTCCCCCAATCAATGCAGGAAATTCCTTCCTAACTGCTTCCCAGAGCACAACATCAAGCTTCTCCTCCAACACCAGCACCCACCATTTTACACACAAGTCTCAAAAAAGTAGGAGTGAACACAACTTGCTGGACCACAGAAGCAACTGCCAGGGTTTGTTGGATGCTCCCTGGAACACAGACTCTAACCATCTACTCTCCTACAAAGTCTGTACTAGGACTCCTTCAGACAAACTGATAAATGGCTTAAACTCTGATAGATCTCACCATGTGCTTTTGTGCCCTCCCCGCCTTCCCTCACTTCCCAGTTCTCCACCAGGTAATTTCTTTCTTCTCTATCTCCCAAACCCTACAGTCTCTACCGATGCGGAAAGCTGAGTCAGAAAAAAACCCAGTAAGTCTGACCCATGATATTTCTATTTCTTTAATAACTTTTTCAGTTTCTTCTCTCTGTATGTAGTAGGAGTCGCAGAAAGCATGTGGACAGGACATCAGCTGACAGCTGAAACAAGGTGCTTAGATGTGCTTTTGGTCTAATGTGCTGTTCTTATGGTCTCTACAAAGCTGAATTCGGGTTGCTAAATTTACAGAGATAGAGTAAAAGCTTTTATGTTGTGGTTTGGAAAGTGTAATGCAACAGTAATGAAGCAGAGCACCAGAATTCTGAAGTAAACTTGAAACCAGGGTTTGGCAGGATTTGGGATCTAGTACTCCGTTTGACTCATATCCATGTTTAAACAAATCTAGCTAGCTGGCCTGTGTGCTGGAGTTTACTTCAACATATCAGTGTCTCCAACTTCAACTCCCTTGGGATTACTCCCACGCCAAAATTAAACACATCTAGCATGCCTTCTGACCACTGTAATATCCAACTAAAAATGAAGCAAGAAAAAACAATCCCCAAACTTACCAGTACACCATTACAAGGAGTAAATGTTACACAATAGGTTAATTTGCCTTCACCCCGACAGACATGAGCCATTATCCTCCAGTAGAATGAGCAGTGAACAGAAGTCCTGCCTGAGAAGACCCCTCAGTTAGGTCAGGTCACTATCTGAGCTTGCATGATAATGCAAACTGTACTGACTCCTAAGCAAAGGGATCTATAAAACAGAAAATCTTTGTTCACATCCCTAATAATGAGAATAGAGACAAAAATTTCAGAATGACAGATCATTCTACATTGTGTAAATAAAGTCTGGAAATAATTTTTCAGGGGAAAAAGGAACTATTCAAAAAGTTCCACTTCCTGAACATCAGGACGCGTTCCTGAAAGCTTGATAGACCTGTTCGATAGGTGTCACCACTTTTCTACTGTGCACTCTTCAGCTATTCACTCAACCATACAAACCCCAAACTCCATGTGGCGAGCAATGATTGCTCCAGCACACTCTTTCTACACTGAACGCTGAAAGGTTCAGCTCACATGTGGAAGACAAGAAAACCTGCAGGGCTTCTTTANGAGCACAACATCAAGCTTCTCCTCCAACACCAGCACCCACCATTTTACACACAAGTCTCAAAAAAGTAGGAGTGAACACAACTTGCTGGACCACAGAAGCAACTGCCAGGGTTTGTTGGATGCTCCCTGGAACACAGACTCTAACCATCTACTCTCCTACAAAGTCTGTACTAGGACTCCTTCAGACAAACTGATAAATGGCTNAGAATTCTGAAGTAAACTTGAAACCAGGGTTTGGCAGGATTTGGGATCTAGTACTCCGTTTGACTCATATCCATGTTTAAACAAATCTAGCTAGCTGGCCTGTGTGCTGGAGTTTACTTCAACATATCAGTGTCTCCAACTTCAACTCCCTTGGGATTACTCCCACGCCAAAATTAAACACATCTAGCATGCCTTCTGACCACTGTAATATCCAACTAAAAATGAAGCAAGAAAAAACAATCCCCAAACTTACCAGTACACCATTACAAGGAGTAAATGTTACACAATAGGTTAATTTGCCTTCACCCCGACAGACATGAGCCATTATCCTCCAGTAGAATGAGCAGTGAACAGAAGTCCTGCCTGAGAAGACCCCTCAGTTAGGTCAGGTCACTATCTGAGCTTGCATGATAATGCAAACTGTACTGACTCCTAAGCAAAGGGATCTATAAAACAGAAAATCTTTGTTCACATCCCTAATAATGAGAATAGAGACAAAAATTTCAGAATGACAGATCATTCTACATTGTGTAAATAAAGTCTGGAAATAATTTTTCAGGGGAAAAAGGAACTATTCAAAAAGTTCCACTTCCTGAACATCAGGACGCGTTCCTGAAAGCTTGATAGACCTGTTCGATAGGTGTCACCACTTTTCTACTGTGCACTCTTCAGCTATTCACTCAACCATACAAACCCCAAACTCCATGTGGCGAGCAATGATTGCTCCAGCACACTCTTTCTACACTGAACGCTGAAAGGTTCAGCTCACATGTGGAAGACAAGAAAACCTGCAGGGCTTCTTTACAGCCTAAATATAATAGGGTACAGTGAGACTGACATATTTGAGATCATTCGTATTGACAGTAGGAGGATGAATGAACTCAAACTGGATACATGAAACCTGAGGACAACTATGGGGAAACATTTCTTGGTGGAATTATCTAGACTATGAATACATTTGATGTGGAAGTAACTACCATGTTATTTAAAATGTGATTATAGATTTTTCTTAAGACTGTAGTATACTGTATGGTTTAATCTTTGTTTGCTCTGGACAGAAGGACAGGTGGTTTTCTATGAACATCCTATGACAAAAAGCTGCAATCAGCTGAATCAGGACAAACCTTGTGCATCCACTCATCATGATCTGCACAGGGACTCGGTATAGGACCAGCAGTCTACATGCATGAATGAGGGCAAAATCACAACAGTTATGGGAAATCTTCTAATTGTTACAGTGTGAGCTGTCTTTGCATGTCCAAAGGAAGAGTAAGGCATTTTAAGACAGCTTATTATCTTCCTCAGAGAAAAAAAAAAGCCCGAGTCTGCTTTAAGCCCAGTTCGCTGTGACCAGCTCCCTTTAATGAAACTTTCCAACAATAAACAGAGTCCTGTAGATGACAAAAAGGGCTTCCACTGAGGTACGTGAATTAAAAGCTTGTAAGGAGGCAGAGAGCGTCTAACAGGAATACATTGCACAACCCAGATACTGCCTAACATTTTTTCACGATAAAAAATATCTGCTTATCCCTCTTCAGGCCTATGTGTGTGGTTTAAATCTGTCTGCCCCTGTAATTAAAGCCACCTGACTTGCTTTGAACTAGAACTGCATTTACTGTATGAGCTCCAGGGCTTCCAGGTCTCCAGTGCACTGCGCCTGCAGGACGTGGAGGGATGAGAAGCAAAGGAAGGCTGGCCCCAGCCCCGACGGCAGCACTGTGCAGGCAGCTCTCTTGGAGGAAAGATATTTCCTCATTGTTTTTTTTTCCTGCAGAAGGTCTGGCTAAGCGGAAAAAACCCAACCAGCTGGTCCTTGAAGGACACTGAAGTGTTAATACTCCATTTCTCAAGTCATGACTCGGGGGGGCTACACGTAATTTCCTAACCACTGAGCATCCAGGGCAGGACTATGAGTATCAATAATCTAGGGGAACTCAATCTGAAAATTATTTTCTCAGCTGACACACAGTGTTGATTGCCTTGCATGGCCATGCCTTTATTGAAGTCAGAGCTAATTTTTGTGCTTACTGCTACTAAGGCAGCTGGCACATAGATGGGGATTTTTGGAGGTTTTTTGTTCTGTTCTCTGTGCTCCTGGAAATTAAAGATGATCAAGTTACTAGCTGAGCCTTAGTGCTTACATAAAGGGGACAAGCTGCTGTAAGTAGCAATGAGACTTTCCTTACTATCATGCACTGATTTCTCTCAGAATAACTACTTTGTATTGCCCTCCGCTGGGGAAAGCAAAGATAGACTGTACCAAAAACTATTGTCGATATTGCATGAGTGCTTGCCAGCCACAGTGCTGAGCTGGCATCCACAATATGAAGCATTTTGTATTTATGAGCTTTGCAATCATCTCATTTTGCAAAACGTACTGCCATCTACTTTCCACAGGAAAAATGGTATAAGTAGAGAAACTCCAAGTGACATAGGTAAAAGGATGCCTGTGTCAAATGTAAGGCAGCTCTTAGCACTCTCTTACCAGATTTAGCCTCCTTCTATCACACACTCATGTTTTAGATTACCAACCTTCCAGGTCTAAGGAGACAGTTTATTACAGATTTTATTACAGCAACCCAGTACCTTTTATTTGCTTAAACAGATAATGTAAAAAATAGGCCACTATTAAGCTTATGTTGGCATAAGCAATGTGTTATAGTCCAACAGGAAGGAAGCACTTCTTGGCCAGGAAAGAGTAGAGCAAAGCTGATCAGTGAGGCTGTTTGTTTCTCAAACTGAAGGACTGATTTACAGGCGGACATTCATCATAACTTTTACAACTTTTCCACAAAACACACCACAACGTGGTTCACCTACCTAAATGCAACAGTAAATCAAGAACAACCTGTAAAAAATGTCAGTAAATAAAATGATACGCACAACAGTCCTGCATTTTATACTAATGAAATTGCCTCCTTTCCATTACATTCAAAAATGCCATCATAAATACACTCTTGGGGATGACAAAGTTGATGTCTTAAAGAAAGAAAAACGTTTTTCTCCAATGTTATGTGAAGCAGATAGAAAAGAAGAGCAGAAGAATACTTCCCCTGGATGCCAGAACTTTTAGACAGCAAGGATTCTTTTCCAAGCATTCGTATCAGCCTTGCAAAATATGATTGTGCTTTGCTGCCAGATACCCCCACTTAGGAAATAAACATATCTCTTGATAGAAAAAACAGCCTCCCATCATCAAAGCCATAATGGTACATACATAATAACCCATTAGTTCTCAGCATAAGCATCACTGAAACCAATATAACTTGAATTGCACTAATGGGAGCAGCAGGCTTGATTCTCTGCTATTTTGGAATAGATATATTTATTTCTTTGTGCACAGTGGATGTGATGTCTATAGAATAAACTTACCAACCTTAACACCCACTTTTTGATCACCCCGTAGAAGTGTTAAAGACTAAATAAAGAATAAATCATGGGAAAAGGAAACCAAAGTCTGTTTCTATTGGATACATCTCATCCATAAGAGATTGTTCACGCTTTAGCCCAATACATGTCAGCTTTACCCATGGGATCCAGTAGATTGAGTCAAACTCTATCAACTGCCATTGCCTTTGGACCAGAATCTTGCTCCATGCTGAGCTGAAGGCTGCACTATAACATGGGGTTTGTCTGACAAAACACTTTAGCTCCTTTCACACAGAATCCATTTAGTCAGTAACATAGTTACAGAAGTCTTGACAACTACTTCAGTGCACCTCTAGGAATCTGTTCTACACTATTTTCCTGTAGTTTTATCTTGCACAGCTCAGCAATACACAGGTATTTTCAAGTACCAACTATAAAGCCACAAAGGCATTTTATATCATTCCATTTCTTCCTATTGCTTAAGATGTCCTACTACATCCAGCCCACGTCTCCCCTCGTCTCTGCGTGCCAACAGAGCTTACGCTTGCTCTGCAATGAGCTATGTTGCAATGCCATGCTGAATGAGCAGCTGTTTGCAAGACAACTCAAGACTCCTTACAAAGCTCATCTCAGATCTGGTGATAACAAAAAAGAAAAATTTGAGGGACTCAAACATCACAGAATAAGACCAACTCGGGAAAAGGATCTGGGAAAAATGCGGATTTGGTGCTTGAGTTTCTACTTTTTCAATAGTATTTGATGTGTCATTTATGTAGTGAAATGCATTACACCATCTAACACATTGCCTTTTTTAATAATATGAGACTGAAGTTAACTTTAATCTTAGCCAGTGAAATGCCACAGTTAGCCAATTAACCTTTCATTTTCCAGTATCTATTCTTCTTGGTAAAAATTAAATTGCCATAAACGTAGTTTATTAAGAATCAGTATCAGTTTCTATCAGTTTTGCTGTTTTCATCTGCAGCAAAACCCTCTCAAAGCTCATCTTTACTGCTGATATACTCCCAATAGTCTCATTTTCCACTGAGCAGTTGAACTACATTTGTGTTCTAGTACATAGAAAGGCTGAGACCTTATTAGAAAAGCTTGTGAACTAAAACTTCGATGAAGAAATCAAATCCATCTAGTTGAATATTTCTACAAATTTTGTGTCCAAATATTCTTACATGGGCCTAGTTACTTGACTGTGCCTGTTTTAAGACCAATTACTATATTATATGAGAGGATATATGATAAGGGTACACATGAAGGTTATATTAAATCAGTCACTCTTTTTCATTAATGTAAAGAGAACAAAGCAACAGCTTTTTTCGGTTCGTGGTTTCTTGTTATTATATGTTTCTGAGAATTACTAAGTAAGTTTTCTTTTGTTCTAGAAGCCAGACATCTACAGTGCACCATATTATTTACAGTTATTTTCATATGGTAACATATTTTTCTTTCACAGGTAAAAATTTTCAACAGATGTCCAAAGATGAACCCAAAACGAAAAACCTTACTCCTGTACGGAACAGCCTAGCTCCCATACCCAACCACTGTGCTCACAAAAGTAAGTACAGGCAAGTCTCAGTTACAGTATCATTATGTGTGCACCCATCACTGGCATCTGAGTGCCTGAGAGAGGTTTCATGTTCCTTTTTCACAGCATCATAGAATGGCTGAGGTTGGAAGGCACCATTGGAGATTGTCTAGTCCAACCCACCTGCCCATGGAGAGGTCACCACCAGCAGGTTGCTTAGGATCACATCCACTTAGGTTTTAAATACCTCTAAGGATGGGGACTACACTACTTCTCTGGGAAACTGTTCTAGTGTTTGACCACCCCCAGAGTAAAAAAGTCTCTTCTAACCTATTTGTGCCCATTGATTCTTTCCCCATCATAGGACAGCACTGAGAAGAGTCTGGCTCCCTCTTCATTACTCCCCTCAGTCAGGCATTTATACATATTGACAAGATCCCCTGAGCCTTCTCTTCTCAAAGCTGAACTGTCCCGGCTCTTTCAGCCTCCCCTTTGAGGCTGGACACTCCAATCCCTTAATCACCTCCATTGTCTTTTTTTGGACTTGCCACAGTATGCCCATGTCTCTCTTATGCTGGGCCCGCAGAACGGGACACAGCACTCCAGATGTGTCTCACCAGTGCTAAGTAGAGGGGAAGGATCATCTCCCATGATCTGCTGGCAACAGTCCTCCTGATGCAGCCCCAGATACTGTTGGCTGTCTTTCCCACACAGGCACACTGCTGGCTCATGTTCAGCATGTTGTCTATCAGGGCCCTCAGGTTCCTCTCTGACAACCTCCATTCCAGCTGTTTGATCTTCAGCATGTATTGGTGCAGGGAGTTATTTCTCCCCAGGTGCAGGACTTCACATTTCCCACCTTCAGTTGGACTTTGTGGTGCTGATCACAACCCTGTTCTCCAATGAGTTTCATAGACTTGGCCCAGTAGAAGCGATATATGTCAACATAGAGGAGCGTTTGGTTCTACGTTTATTTTGCAGAGCAGAGGTGACTGGAATTCTCACAGACACAGGATTTTTCACTCTCGGTTTCACTCTTGATTGCATATGCCTGTATGACTCAGGTAGCTTTTCACAGGGGGCAGGACATGATGACTTACAGGAATGCAAAGAGATGGATGACAACAGCCTAATGACTGTATGGCAGAGAAAGGTTGGATATGTGAGATGAAAGCCAGGATAAGGAATGACTCTTCTGCAAACAGCATGAAAAATATCACACTGATTTTTGTGTCCTTTTGCTAGCAAAAGTTAGAGGGAAGAGGATTGGAACAAGATCATCAGGTTTCCAAAAACTTTGTCATTTTCTGAATGCTACATAGGTCAAAAGATGTCTCTCTGTCTTAATCACAGCAGACAGACTAGCTTTTACATGAAGGCAGGAATAATTCATTTCTCTCATTCTAACAGCAACTGGTTTGGGTTACCTTCTGTAACACAAGAGCTAAAATAAAGGGATTGAGAGAGCAGCAGGCTTTTTTTCCTCTGCACTTTTCAGACAGCTCTTCATTCCCAAGGCAGTAAGAAGCAAGGTCCCGAAAAGCAGGGAAAGCCTCACCCTGCTCCCACAGCCCCGGCAGAGTCTCAAGACTTAGTGAGTGTCCCAGGCTGGACCCAGCCAGCGTCTGGGGTGCTCTTCACATACAAACATAGCCCTACTCCCAGAAGCATCCTGCTCTCACAGCTTTGTGCTCTGCTAAGCGCAAATCCCCCAATGTATTTTGGATGAGGATTTGCAGTTTACTGTTTGTCATTCTGCAGATCAGCCAGGTCCCAAAGCGTTCACAATTCAGAGCTAAATTTAAGAGTCATTGTCTCTCGTGATCGGAGTTTCAGAAGCAATTCTGCAGCTATAACAATATTACTAAAACCGAAACAGCAGAGGTAGCTTTATAGGGAACATGGGATTGGGTAGGGGAAATACAGAATCCTGCACTGCTGCTGCACAGTAAATAATAGAGGAAGAAGAAAAGCAGAGATATGTGGAATACTGAGATAGTATTCTCTGTCTGCTCAGAGGAAAGAAAAGAATCTAACTGCTTTCAAAACCCCAGCTCCAAGTCTTCTATTTTGAAGCTTTCTACTAACGTTCTCTGGGTCTTCTAGTTAAAACATAGTTGTAAACAAAATCCTAAAAAAAAAAAATATTTCATAATCACTGGTGTTCTTGCAGTAATTCATACAAACAGCCAGGATTTTAGTTCTCATGCCAAAACCTGTGTTTTACGAATAAGATACAATAATCACAGTAAATAATCATGGTTCAATTAATGAACACAGCACATTTATCCAGGTGCCATTACTGCTTGAACATCAGTTCGGGCCAATAACAGAAAAACAAAGTTATTTGCAAAATAGATTAAATTTCTTCTTTGTTAACACAAATGACACATTTCATCCTGGAGCTTTCCGAATAACTGTTTCAGAGCCAAAATTTCACTCATCCTCCATCCAGCCCTAAAAATATTACTGTTATGGACACAGCCTTTATCCAGGCAAATGCCTCCAGCAATGAAGTTTGGAGATAAACATTTGTGTTTCTGTAGTATTTTCATTACACAAGATGTGTGCTAAAAACATGCAACAAAGCCAGTGGGGAAAAAAAAGCAATCAGGGAGCTAAAACAAAAAAATAAGTATAAATTAGAAAGAGAACTGAAACTACTCAGAGATTAACAGAAAGAAGAAACATCTCCCAAAAAAAGGAAGGGCAATGAAAAAAAGGAAGAGATGTTTTAATCTCTAAGCAAAAACATTTAAAATACAAGTTAGAAAGAGGATAATAGGAATGAAACAATAGCCTAGGAAAAGAGTACTGGAGTGACTTTAATCCTTAGTTTATAAACTCACACCCTCCAGGTGTTCCTAGGGCCAAAGAGGTCCCTCACATGGCTTCTTGAGTAGCCTCAGGACAGCCTGGCATCTCTTACTCTGCATGCTGCTGCTCCATCCCCAGCACACCCTTTCTATCTCATCATGCAACTCTCCCAAGGACCCCTGGAAAACAGGCTTACAACCATCACACACTGCTCACACAATGCCAGAATAACTTTCAAAAAAATATGGGACTTCTAGAGAACTCTCTGCTACTCTCACTTCTTCATGTGGCTTAGAAGGTCTGAAGCCAAAGAGACGTTACCACTTGCTGAACAACAAAAAAAGAAAAAAAAAAATATATATATATTTCTGCAGATCCTTTAACAATATTTTCTGGGGATCAGTAGTTGTTTTTGCTGTTATTCATCATGAGCTGAAGTTTCTTCTCTCCCAAGTTAACAGCAAAGGATTGCACAAAGCACCCTTCTCTGCAGAGGGCCACCATGGTCCACTGCCTAAGAGTACTCCCTTCTGCTGGAGTACATACCCCTTGGGCAATGCCTCCCGGGCAGCTTTATTCTTGCCTCCGCAGTAGACAATAGCAGCCCCTCAAGAGTCACTGCTGAGTGGAAAAGGCTCCATGAATGAGTTGCTCTTACTGTACCACTAGGTGCTGGGTAACTGTCTCTGCTCTCTGAACATGAATAATTACTGCTGCTTTCACTGTACATAGCTTCTGGCAACCAGCCTTAAGGGTTCTGTCTTTCACAGACCCCAGTGCTGTGTCCAGGCTCATGCATCTCAATACATAGCCTAATACCAGCCATCATATCTATTATTTCAAAGCCATCCATATACTCATCCTGAAATCCTTATTGACTATCCTAAATTGAGTACAGTATGTAGGACTAGATGGAAAGCATCAACGTTTGGATGCTGCTTTTTAGTTCTTTGAATGAGCATGGGTTTGTGATGGCTAGCCGGTCATGAGGGTGAAGTTAAATTACACTGCTTTTGCATTACTTAAACCCATAACTAAGGACTTAACCTAGTATGTAAAGTGTTCTGGAGATATTTTACACAGGTGTAAACTTTGAATGCACGAACATATATATGCCTATGCTCCAAAGAGGGAAACAAGCGAGCCTCTCAATATGCATTTGGTTTATGCACCAAAATTCCAATGAACAAAAAGCATTCTATCTTGTTGCAAAAAACAAATGGGCTCATTTATTGTATTTAGCCCTTCTGCCTGATTCACACAAATTCAATAGCAACTAAAGCAAAGTATTAATGGTTTGGGGTATTTTTTTCATGGAAAGGAAAACTAAGAGATTTCTTGAACATCTGAACACGAATGAACCTTGAACATGACCCATGAATTACACTACATTGCCAAAGGCCAGACAGCTCTAGTAAACACTGCCTGCTCAGGCCATCACAACTTGAATTGTACTGAAGTTAGCATTAAAATAAAAATAAATCTACGAATTTTTTAAATCCTCTCTATAAAGGTTCTGCTTTGCCCCAGATAGAAACCTGGTGAATCATAGACAATTACTGCTCCAGATAAATAAATAATGAATGATGAAACGAGTATATGGCAATGGTACAGGGTAATATGGCAAGAATAACTTCAGCCTCTTTTGCACAATGTATATAGTAAAAAATATATAGATGCAAAGCTTTTTCAGAGCCCACCGCAGACATTAGAGGTAACATTTGCTTTCAACAGGGCAAATTTCTGACTTATTAATTATATACTACATAAATCTACAGACACAGAAGGGCTTGCATGACAAGACTTGTGTGCTTCTGCTTTGCCGAAGCATGGAATCTGCAGGGTTTCTGCTTGAACTTCTTCATTATATTTCTGACTCAGGCTCAGTCTGTGTCCCCAGTTACCTGCAGGACTGTTACTGCCATAGCCAGTTATTCTCCATCTTTCATTTGGACTTTTGGTGGTTCGGGATTTCTTTGTGAGTTTGTTTTCCCTAAGTGTAGTGGTTTGCATTTGCCTTTGCTGACTTTCATTTGATGAATTTCTTACTGCTTCTCCAATTTATCAGGTCATTTTGCATTGTAAATCTGTTCTCCAGTAAATCACACCTTGAGTGCCTTTTTTTCATTAGGTGTGTGTCCACATTATAGTAATGGATCTACCTTATTTTTTACAAAAATTTGTGACAAAGTTAATAATCTGTCCTTATTAAAACCACATAATTTCTCACTTCTCCTGCATGCACTCCTCCAGTGTCCCAGTTGGTTTTTTTTGTTATGTTTCTTGATGAGCAGCGAGAAGGCAGACATCATAGGTTCAAAGATTCACTTCTGAGAAACACCAACTGTGGTCAGGATTTTAGGTTAGGTCAGGATTTAGGATTTTTTGGGTTAGGTTAACTGACGTTAAATTCCTTAAGTCCTTTTTTCTTATCTTTTTATTCTACAGCCGTCAAGAAACTCCATCCACTATTCTACCTATAAGTTCAGCTTGGTTTGGGGATTTTTTCAAAGAGCATAATTGATTTGTAAGGTCCAGTTTATCACAGATGCATTGACTGCAGTAGTTACTCAGTTCATACCAGTTCATTATATCATCTGTTATTTCTAATAAGAATTAGTTCATTTATCAGTTTATCCTCTATTAAAACAGTCCAAATCTAGATTAACTGCAGATGTTCCTCTGGTATTGCACAAGATTTTCATTGTGTTAAGAGAGAATGCTCTTCTCCATTCCTCATTTCTGTAGAATTTCCCTGAACCTGCACCAGGAAAATTCCTGTCAGAGATTACGAAAAGGGAAAAATCAAAGGGGCTGCCAGGAATAATGCAAACATGGACACCCAGGTTTTCACTGAACCTGACTAGGAAATGGAATGACAAGGACAGGCTGAGATGGTCACCTGTCAAGCAGAATGCTTTATAGCAGAATTCTTCCCACATGTAAAGAACAGGACACAAGCATAATACCAATCTGAGGACAAGTGGTTTGGCTCAGAGAATGGTTTTTAACACCTGACCACTAGGAAGTGTTTCTGGTTAGTTTCAAATGAGGAAGCCAGCAAAATAGAGAATCTGAATAACCTTCTGGAGACTGCCATGACTAGTAAGATGAAACTCAAGGTAAAACATCTCAGAGGAAAACGTTAATAGCCTCTCATATATTCATCACAACAGATGCAGATGGAAAGAAATGACAGATGGAATGAGAAATGCAACGAAGTAAAAATTAATGTGAAAAATTGCAAAGAAGATTCTGTAGCCAAAACAGAGATGGTGCTAACTCCAGTGAGGAGCTCTTCAAATGGTTAAACTGAAAACCTAAACTATTTGTATACAAAGAGCTTGTGAAAAAATGGAGAATTAAATGAAAATAAGCTAATGCAATTCACAATAAATTCCAAGGCAGAGAAAAATGGGTCTACAATTAAGGCTTCAAATTCTCCTTTTAAAAAATTAGGAAATTAGTTAGTCAGTTGCCTGAATCCTGGTTACTGAGTGACCATGAACCAGATTAGGCAAGCTAAAGCCCAGATAGAATTAAATCTGGCTAGGGGCATCAAGGATAACAAGAAAAACTTCTATAAGTACGTCAGGGGTAAAGGCAAGACTAGGGAAGACATGGGCCCTCTCAGGAAGGAGAGAGGAGACCTGGTTACCCAGGATATGGACAAGGCTGACATGCTGAATGACTTTTTTGCCTCAGTCTTCACCAGCAAGGGCTTCAACCACACCACACAAGTTGCAGAACGCAAAGCCAGGGGCTATGAGAATGAAGAACCGCCCAATGTAGGAGAAGATCAGGTTCAGGACCACCTGAGGAACCTGAAGGTGCATAAGTCCATGGGACCGGATGAAATCCACCCATGGGTCCTGAGGGAGCTGGCAGATGAAGTCACCAAGCCACTTTCCTTTATATTTGAAAAGTCATGGCAGTCTGGTGAAGTTCCNCTTCCCATGGATCGCTGTGGGGCGTTTCTCCCCCATCCACTGGGAGGGAGACATTGGGCTCCTTGGACAGAGAAAGGGGACAGTGCCACTGAGTGAGTGCCTGCGCCTGTGATCCCACCCCTGTGTGTTTGGTAGGAACTTCTTGTGAAGCATGAAGTCTTAGGTTATGTGATAAAAAGCTCATCTCCACAGATGTAAAGAGAACTAAGGAACAACACATTACAGGCTGAGAGAGTTGGAGTTGTTCAGCCTGGAGAAGAGAAGGCTCTGGAGAGACCTTATAGCAGCCTGCCAGTACCTGAAGGGGGCCTACAGGAGAGATGGGGAGGGACTTTTTATCATGGAGTGTTATGATAGGACGAGGGATAATGGCTTCAAACTGAAAGAGGGTAGATTTAGATTGGATATCAGGAAGAAATTCTTTACTGTGAGGGTGGTGAGGCACTGGAACAGGTTGCGCAGGGAAGCTGTGGATGCCCCATCCCTGGAGGTGTTCAAGGCCAGGCTGGATGGGGCTTTGAGCAGCCTGGTCTAGTGGAAAGTGTCCCTGCCCATGGCAGGGGGGTTGGAACTAGATGATCTTTTAGGTCTCTTCCAACACAAACCATTCTCTGATTCTGTGAATGAAGGAGCTTGATGATTTCAATTTAGAGAAGATATAGAACTATATCAACTTAAAGCACAAAAAATTTTACCCTGCTGAGTGTGAGGTGGAGATTAAGGATGATCTAAATCCACAGTTTCTTACAAGACTGCTGACACACACAAGACATACAGCAGCTGTGGCTCTTCTGTTTCAGTGTGGGTCTTAGGGTGCTACAGGATAATGGGCTACTTTTGTGGCCTGTGACTTGCAGAGCTTGTGTGGACCTACCTTCATGATTAACTGTCTCTAGAGTAACCCAGACACGGTGTCCCAGGTTCTTCCATTTCATCTTTCTAAGATTTTGAGCAGAATTTACCCTAGGAAATAGAGAATCCTCCCACAAAGGTTTTGTTAAATATAATATATTCCCATAGAACATTTCTGTTTCAGTCAGCCTGTGGTTTTTGATGAAAAAATGTCTTGTGGAAATCTCCCCAACCAGACCAAGTCTCCTTCAGTCAAACTATGGTTTTCCTGCTTATCAAAAGTGAACCTTTAAACTTACCAAGTCTTATTGATCATCAAACATAATGTAAATTGCTTAACACTGGAGTTTTCTTCAGTCGAAGCTTAGCCCTGACAGGCTTTAGTGACTTTTTACTGATATTTTTCAAATGCAGGTTTGCATACACACAACACAAAACAAACAGTTCAAAGAAAGTATCAGACTCGTTTGCAAAAATGTCATGCTTTTCACTTTCTGTGTACTCTTTCTCTCTTTTCCTTTTTCCTCTAGTTCAACTACCATCTCAGGGTGCCAAGAAGTTTAAGTCCCTACCTTTAAATTCCCTAAGGACTGATGCAGTTATTCTCCCACCAGCCCCAACCTCCAGATCCCAGAAAAAGGGACATTCTCAGAGTCATTTGCTCTATTCTCTCTTGCCTGGACTATCGGGAGAGCCTCTGAAACCAAGTCGTGTCCTACCTGCTATCCCAAGCCAGAAGAAATCTAATCCTGCAGAAGAGCTTGAGAGATCTCTCACCAAACCAGATGCTGAAAATTAACTCATTACACTGGCCTCAATCAGCTGAAATATATCTAAGAGCTTTTTACAAGATAAATGTAAAGTAAAATCTCATTAATTTGCACTAATGATGCTCTTGTGAACTGGAGTGTAAATGAAAAAAAACCAAGAAAGAGTAGCACATCACAAAAGCGACACTGTGTATTTATACAGGCATTTTCATTACAGTTTTCATTTATGATGAAATTACTAAATCAATATTTAATGTGCTGTAAGACTATTTTGTGAATGGAATCCTCATAATGTGCAATCCTGTTGCAGCAATGCGCTGTTAAGCCTTTCATAGAAAACAGGAACAAAGAATAAGATTTTCTGCATTATTTAAAAGCCAAAATTAGGGAAATATAAATTGTCAGAGATTTCCTGTAGTTTGTAAATGCAAAGGTGCTGATTCTGAGGCTGTGTGCCATCAAAAATATCTTTTTAAGATTAAAATGATAAGCTCAAAATAAAAGTCAATTTTAGCAAATGAGGAATTTTGACTCTCTTTTTCATGTATTTCCCATGTTGTAAGTTTGTGGGTTTTGTGAATTCAAAAAGCTAAAAAAGTACAATGAAACGCTAATCCCTGTGGGACAGACAGGACTACAGCACACATTGTTAAAAACTGTTCATTGCACTGACCGATTTATGTCTCTTCCATTTCATTCTTCATATTTCTCAGTGACAAAAATGCAATTGTGCATTGTTATCTTCATAGAACAAGGACTGCATGGTCCTGAGTTATTACGCATTATTTCATCACTTCGATCACCAAAACGAAGAAGGAAATCTAACTAGACTGCTGTTCAGTCAAAAGCCTTGATGAGTGCTAGAAGCCTTTGACTAAACATTTCACAAGACTGTCCTTTCCTAAAGGACGACAAAGACATCAACCTGTGCTTGCTTCAGGATTCTTATCTAAATCGTGCTGCTATTACTCGGGAGACTTCCCCACTTCTGATTACACAGGGGCTGTGGGCATTACTGTGGGCAGGGGGAGGGGGGCATCGTCCCCTTTTGTCACCCTGTCTATACCACCATTGCTAGTAAACCTGTCCTACATTAGATATACCTCAGCAGCTCATTCAGCCAGGACACAGCATTTCTGTTTATCTCTAGATAAATGTTTTATTAGCTGACAAACATTTCTTTTGCTGTGTCACAGTAAAAGACAAACCTGACATGAAAGAGAAGATAACCATGTTCCAGTAGCTGCAGTTTCCAATTTCCTTGCGGTAATGACTGTAAATAGAAGGATGGCTGGTGGCTGTCACAGACAGTCCCAGAAAGAAAAAGAGCAGAGCGCAACAGCAGCTGCTGTGACGCAACACAGGGAAGAGGAAACTTGTGCACACAAATAAAAGGCTATTTTATTTTTATATATCTAATCCAAATGTCTAGGTATAAAGCTCAAATTCAACAACTGATGTAAACCTCTTGCTTCTTGCTGAAGTCCACGAGAGTAAAAAGCTCATGTGCCTGGGCCTGACAGGCAACCTAGCCCCCAAGGCTAGATGGAAAAACTACTGCATGACAGAAGCATGCTCTGTTAAAGGAAAGATCAATGCTGGCATGCTCTGTCTTTGCACCTGACCAGTGCTGCCTGAGTCCAGCCTCACTGAAAAGTCCAGAGTCCCTCCTGCAGCGTAACAGACTGGTATCTGCTCCACAGGGTCACTGCCTGAGCTGGTCTCCCCCTAAGCTTCTCTGCCCTGGAACTCCACCAGTTGCAACCCACAAATTCTCTGACTTCCAGTCCTTTTGTACCTCTCCCTGTGGCCTCACACAAGAGGCAAGTGGTTCATAAGGCAGTTCCTAGAAATGTTCAAGCTTCAATGCAGACCAGTATAGAGCAGATGGTCTTGGTGCAGACTGCACAGAGGAGAAGGAAAAAACCAATTCATACAGCTCTGGCTGGCAGCAAATAGCCCCTATGTTACCTTAAGTGTCTGCGTAGACATCAGCATAGACATCACAAGAATGAGGTTGCTCTTCCCAGAGTGAGAACCCAAAGTAACCACTCTGGCAGAGATTAATTATCTTTAGTTTAACACACTGCTTGAATTGGTACAGGGTGTGGAAGGAAGACAAGACCAAATGGCACAGCAAGGAAATCCCAGTGAGGTCAAATATGTGTGACCCCCACCGCCACTCCAGACTTTGTGATTGGGTAAGAAAACTGAGATTTTTGCTACCAAAAAGAGGCAGGTCATGTCCTGCAACTCCATTTTTTCCTCAGTAGAAGGAGATCCTGGTTGCTGTTACGGACTTTGAGAGAGGGGGTGAATCTCTCTCATCTCTTGTGTTACCCAGCTGGTCCAGGGACCAGGAGAGTCCTGGTATGCCTAATGCAATCATATAAAAGCTGTGGTGGTGGCCATTTTTTTGCCAGCTGCAGTTCCATGCTGGAGACAAAGGTACAGGAGTAGTCTGTGTTGCTTCCCATAGAGGCTTGAACAAATTTCAAATGTTTCCAGTATTACAGCAAGAGAGAAAGGGAGAGACGTCCCCCACGCCTTAGGCTAGGCACTTCCATTCCCAGAAAGGAAGCAATCAGCTTCCTGGGTTTCCGTTTCAGCAGTGCTTTGTTAATGCAGCGTGGGTGGAAAAAGCTGAATAATGAACAATTTTAGATCAAAGATAACACTGTCTTTCAAATGAAAATCCTTCAAAAATGCAGAATTTCACATGCAGTCACTCAAAGCTAGAAACAAACATTACCACTGCCTCCGCTATACAAACATTTTGTGTGACAGGAGACATCTGCTACCTGATTTTTTCCTATCATTTCCCCCTTTTTTCCTCAACCTTTTCTGGGAAGGAATGGGTTTGTTTTTTTTTTTTTTCCAGGGGTCTCCAACCCAGGAAATAGACTTTTTCAGGAAAGGAATGCAAATCAAGTTGCCTGTTGAAAAGTAAGCTTAGAATATAGCACTTACCTGAACATAGGCAGTCTTAAATGCATGGTAATCTGAACTAAGATCCAGGTCACTTTTCTAATGTATTTCTTCTGTAGACTGTCAATAAAGTAGTTCATAATTCGTCAAATACAGAACTTTTAAAAATTAATGCTCATAGACAGCACTAATAATTACTCTCAGAAATGTTCCCACCAGGAACTATTCTTATCTTCTGCGTTTGATAAGCCAAATTCTACAATAAATAAACAAGTCAAATTAAGTTGAAGTCTTTCACGTTCAGAGGAGAGCAGACTGTTGACTGCAGTGTACTGCATGAAAGATAACAAATGAACCAATACCTACTTAAGCTACACTGACCTCTTGCTCAGACCTTTCCTGGAAGATAATGGCAGGAAAGACAATAAAAGGCTAACACAGTTGATGAGCAATTGCCAAGAAATGGCTGGTCAGTAGGTCATGACAGAGATTATTCTTTTTTCCTCTGTCTGGTGATTAAATATCTCTGGCACATTCTTCTGTGGCACTAGTTGAGTGTTAACTCGCAGAGTGTTGCAGTACTCAGGTGCCTGGGGAGTTTGGCTTGGCACAGAGAGCTAAGAAAATATATATACATACAGGATACATTTTCAGACCAAAACACAATATACTTCCCCACTGGAACACATTCTACATTCCATATATCATTCTTACGAATAGAATTTGAAAATGCTTTTTAAAATGGTGCAGCCTTTATTCCAGCGGACCATTTACTTACACATTGATACTGAGTGGAGAGGTCCGCTCTTCCAGTAAGCTGTGCAGGAGGTTAGCATTACTCCACTATTTAAAACAGAAAAATGTTCATACGTAAAACAAAGGATCACCCAGTATTATGGAGATCTTTCAAAGGCTACTGTATTGATGAGCTGAGTATCTGATGAGCAGGCTAATTTTCTTGTTTAAATACCTAAAGAGGAAGCAGTGTCATCTAAAATTTAGTTATAATAAAGCATTTTAAACACTGCCAAAGGTGGAGATCTCTGTCCCTTCACCCCACATACAGTGCATTCTTCTACCATCACCAATGAGGAGCCTGCGCAATTCATATGCTTTTCCACTGCGAAACATCAGAAGCATCCTAGTTACCACTTCAGGCCATAAAAGCATAGCAACTTTTCAAAAAATTCTAACAGGGCTATGAGAGCTCATCCGATCATACTGTCATCGTGAGTCATCAGAACTGTTACTCTGCATCCGCATCATAATGATGATTTAGAAGAAGACCAAAATATCAAAAGTGTACATTATTTACCTTTGTATTTTAAAAGTGGAATTTTTCTCTTAGTTTCAGAGAAAAGATTTTCCTGTGCTGTCCCTATTGGTGCAAAAGCTCAGCATGATGATAGAGGCAGTTTAGACCAGAGGTTCTCAGGTGTTCAGCATCAAAGCCACCTCTAACCAGGGCAGTGAGTAGTACTTGATGTGAAGCAGTTGACACAGAGCCAAGAAATAAACTCCAGGCCCATCAGGATCCTGAAGTCCAAGCCTTCCCTCCCTGCGAGCCAACACTGTCAAGGGCCTGCCTTCTGCAGACACCTACATGGTACAGCCTCCTGCAGTAATTTTCCATTCCCCATCTCAATGTTTGGGGTGCTCTAATGTACTTGGCATCACGGTGTGACCTTCTGCTGCTCTGCAAACACCAGGAAGAATGTGCAAAGTCAAGGGGGTGCTCACACCTATCCAGGAGGAGTACTTGACTCTTTGCACATGTACCTTCCTCCACCTTTGTGCATGTTGCCATGCTCAGCATGTGAGATCCCACCTTTTGGAAGAATGTGGTGGAGTTCTTTGTAGCACACAGCAGCAGACTGAAACTCTCTGAACACATCGATGCACCAAGAAAAGGCTCGGTCCAGCCCTCCCAATATGTCCCTGTAGCCATCAGCAAAAGGGATCAGTCATCAGCCACCACTACAAAAGACGTCATAGTCATAGTCATCCCTATCAAGATTACATCAGGAAGATTAGTTTGGTAAGAGGGCAACTGAGAGGAAAGAGCAGGAAAAGCAGATCCCCTGCTTACACTCAGTGCCACAAACTTCAGCTGTAATTTCAGCTTGTCAACTGAACTAAAAGTAGCTTTGCACACACAGTGAAAACTGTGAAGGGAGAACTTCCCACAGTGCATGAATAGCTGGCTGCACTCAAAGGATTGAAAATAAATGGGACTGTATCTTTCATACACTGAAGTTGAGGGTAAATATCATCCAAGAAAGGAAAAAATATGAGGTCTAACCAGAAAGGCTACACTAAATATACAATTGTAAAGACTGCATTTTCAGTTTCTAAATTTGCCAGTCCTGTTCTGTTTCTGAAGTGACTATTTGTAGTAGACTCTTCGAAATAAGGCAGAGATTTATTACTAAGAACAGCTAAACCAAACTGTTAAATGATGATTTAACCCGGAGGGAGGGTCCACCTCCCGTTCTGTCCAGCTCCTAGCACCAGACAGATGTTCTTTTTTCTGATATGGAGGACTGGAATTTCTTAAAGGTTCATTCACCCTCCAGCTGTTGATCCAAAGAGACATTCTGTGTAGGGAATTTATCAGAAAAGGATTGGATGCTTCTGAAATTTCTAATACTTGAAACTCTAAAAATATTTCTGTGCTTTGGCCTCTCCAGTTAGAGTGTCTAGTGTTTTTCCACAGTTAACTATGTTGTGATCTTACAGGAATTTTCCTCCCATTGTTGATTTGGGCATTTTTTTCAGTATGTCCTAGAAGCCACTTGAAGTTCACCATTGTCCCCATGGTCTTTCTCTCTCACCTTAATATTTTTAAAAGATTGATTTTCCTCTAAATAAATTTGCCATCTTATTTTCGTTGTGGGTTCCAAGACATATCTTGGGAAAGCTGCTTCTAATTTGCCATTGCTTAGGTTTATTCATGAGACACAAAATTATGCCCACTAAAAGGGTCATGGTAATAAATATGCATGGAAATTTCACCTCAGAGATGTCATGGCTTGTCAGTGGCATGAAAAGCAATTCGTGCCCTTGCTGTCCTTCTCCTTCTTTCTGTTCTGTTGGGATTTTTTTATGCCAAATGAATTTACATCAGGATTTTATTGTTTTCACTCTTACATACATGCCTACTGTACACTTAATCAAATGCTGCATTTATAGGCATTTTAAAAGCACGGCTCAAGTCTCCCCCCTACACTGTTTCTGATGCAGAGCTCAAACTAGTTAGTTTCAGAAATGCAAAAATCAATGTGTCAGGACTTTCAGCTATATTACTCCTTTCCTTGGAGTAGTCATTGAGAATTCAGATATCACATTCTTAACTTCAGTAACGGTGAGGTCCTAAGCCTCTAGGTTCACAACAGCAAGACAGACTTTTCCAAACTCTTTTCACAAAGAAAATTTCATTTGACATCAATACTGCCAGATCTATCAACATAAGTTTTCAAGGTTATTTTTGTAAACATAAGATCAGCACATGTCAGACAAGTGCCAAAAATAGACTGTAAAGTTGTGGCAGGAACCAGGGTTAGCTCTTTATCTAAATGGCAAAAAGCAAGTACCAGTTTTTGCACGCTTCTGGTGCTCTCTGGTAAGGTGGTAAACAGGAAGATAGTCTACTTTCACAGAGGTTTTATTCTCCTCTCAGCTTTTATGTGAGGATAGCACCTGGTTACTAAATCCACATAGATCTGGTAGCAAACTGGAGGACATTTTTACATGTTCTATCGAAATTTAGAACTTGAAAAAAATAATCACTCCATCACTGAAACCTTCCCAGTAGGCTAGTAAATATTATCCCAGTGACATATATAAAGAAGCAAGGGTAAAAAGATTAGACACTAAATTTCCGAAAGTGGCTTCTGTGAACTGGGGTTGGAGGGCTACCTTCAGTGCTCAGGTGTTAACCCTCCAAAACATGGCTTGTTTTCCCTCCTTACGGGAACTTGCTTGTGAGTGTTCAGTATTTATGACAGTCAGGTGGAGAAACGCAGGAAGTGAACTAAGGGCTGAAAAGTAAAGATTATAAATGGTTCTCCTCAGGGCACAGTGCAGAGAGTCAGAGTCTGACAGCAGGTCCTGGACACTGGTCTATGCTTATTCTTGGCCAAAAGCCACCTTGGCTAGCTTAGCTGCAAAGCTCCTGCTGGGGAGTGTGTAGTCGTCACAGTGCTATCCCTAACAGTCTGAAAAGTAACATTACCCACGGCTATGGACATACATATAGGACACTGGGGATGTTGGCCAGGAACTGCAGCCAGAGCAGTAGTAAAGGACTGACAAAGACCCTTTATCTTCAGGAAAATTAAGTGACAACCTTCTTCATGTCAGTTATTTTGTGTAATTACTGCCTGGGCTACGAAAGCCATAGATCTGCATTGGATAAATTATGTGCCAGCTAAGATTAGCTCTTCCTTTGTCTCCTTGATTCTCCGTGTCCTCTCGTCTCCTTAATCTCCTTAGAGGATGGAAGAGAACAGGCAGAGATTTTGGAGTCATAGTACCACTCTGCCATCCCAAACAACAGAAAGATTAGACAAGCTAATATGTAAAGAGCATGTTCCAGCTGCTCTCCTGACACGTTTTGTGAATTCTAACTGAAGTCATCATACAATACCTACAGCAGGTTTTCAGCAAGAGTCACTGAAAAATTACTGTTACCACACAGGAGAGATGCAGCCGTTCTTACAGAGAACAGTTTTGTTTCACATCCTCTGGCTGATCCAAATGAAAATGCTGCTGCCCGCAAGTACTGCCCATGGAGGGACCCCAAATATGGTACGTGAGGTCAGCACAACCTTTCTTGGGCAGCATCGCCAACAGTGCTTATAACTGTCTTCTGTGAGCTGAACCAAAATTATCAACTCAAACCATGGAGACCACTGGAGAGCTATAGCATGAGTTCAGTTATTATGGACACATTCTGTTTCAGCCAGCAACGTACTCTGAAAAGTTGCTTGTATTACTGTGCCACCCAGATACATGCAGCCATGGAAATGAAATCCACATTACCATAAACACTTTATGTTGTACATAATCCTAGCTTACTAACCCAAATGTTGGACTAAGTTCAATAGTTGGGGCAGTTCAAACTAACAGGTACGAATTGTTTCAAGTGATGATTTAAATTATCCTAACATAAAACATGAATAAAGCCTGTAGACTTTACTCTCTGCGCTAACCTTCACTTGTTTGCAGTTTTCTTTGAATATGCCATTACCTAAGTAGAAGCTTTACGTATCTCCTGGCCCATCTTCTCAGCTCTGTCAGAACATCAAGCTGATTCTCACATGTGTGTGCATTTCTGCAAGCTTATAATCTGCAAAAGCGTGACAAATTTTGCACTCCACACAAAAGTTTGGGTTTTTTTTCCTGTTGGTTGCTATGCATAACCACATTGTACTATTCAACTATGAAAGAGTATTGCATTGACAGTCGATTTTTCTATTCCAAACATTCTTCAAGAAAAATTTTAATTCCTCAGCTGCCTGAAGCTGAGAGATGTCAGAGATCTGTGTCAAAATGTTCTCTAAACAGAGACCTTCAAAGAAATGCCACATCAGGTGTGAACTACTTCCTTTCAAGCACATCTACCAACAATCTCAATCCTAGAGTTAGTCTGAGAAACCAACTCTCAAGCTATTTTTAAATGTATTTTCATAGCAGAAATCATATCTCAGCTCAAGAGAGAATTTGTAGAGAGAAAAACATCCTAGTGACATTTTTCATTTGGCAGCCATCTGGATTTTTTCAAGAGTCTGAATTCTGATGGGTAGTATTCCTTTCTTCTGTTTACAGGAGATCCCTGAAAGCAGCCAGCACTGCACTGACCCTCCAGCTGTTGAAATGCTATTCACATGGCAGGATGAGCAGTGTTAGCTCCTCAATGCCATCAACACACGGTAACGTGATGCATAATTGCAAATGATAACACACCACATTATGTGAACCCTCAAACAGCCAGGTCACAACATCAAATAGCTGTAATTAGTTCAAGTACATCCGGGTATGGTGTACCACCTCAGTGTAATGACGTGTATTTGTTCAGGCGTTATTTTTTTGGACTAAAACTGTCAGCCTGTCATTTTTAAACTGATTACCCAATCTTCCTGGGCAGGTCTCCCAGAGTGTGTAGTCTTGTCTGTACAGCAAGTAAGAAAACATAAGAATACTTGGTGATGTGGGGTGGTTGGGGTTTTTTTTGTTTTGTTTTCAATGGTAAAGGAGTGTCAGCTGAATGTTGAAATTCTAGGAAAACAAAACCAGCTATCTCAGTACCAGTTCATTTCTGCTGTGTATGTTTTCTTTATAAAAATAGTGTGTTACCTTCACAATGAATTAGGAAGATACATTATTTTTAAATCAGAACTTGGTTCCTGAGACTTACACTTGCCACACCAACCCTCTGCAAAGAGGAAACGGTAGTGCCTAGTTCGGCACAACAGAGCAGCACAGCAACAAAATGGAAGGAAAGATGACGATGTGTTGAGCTCTGAGTCCCACATGTTCATGCAGAGACACTCTGGAAAGCTGTTGCCAAGGGGGAAGGAAGGAATTGAGGAACAACCACAGGACGCCATGTTTCCAAGGTGAAGATCACAATGCGATTTGAGCTAAACCAAGAGCTTCAAGGAGGCATTCACAGTAGTTGTGAAAGCAACTCTTGCCACCGGCTCCTGAGCGACTAGCAAATAAATCAAAATAAGATAGTCACAAGAGGTAGCAGCATGACCTCTGACTTGACCTGACTATTTTTCAAGAATATCTGCAGGGTTATGCTTCCTACATACAAAGAAACAAACACCAGAATACAGTGTCAGTTTCCACATTCAAAAATGGGAACCCACTTTCCAGGCAGAGCCAGGGGACCTTATCCCTTCTCTTCCCAGAGTCATCCTAACAGTGACTCTCCCTTTTCTTCTCGATTCCTGGCCACCCCCCTGCTATGAATATACACTCATTCTCACACCACGCATTCATACTGACCAGCACCAACACAGCTGGCTCAGGCAGCACCTCAGGAATGTGTTCTGTATACATGCAAACTGTACAGCTGTGCCATACAGTGCCAAGACTGTGCTAACAGTTCTGACTTTCTGGGAATACTTATCCAATTTAAGTTAAGATCTTACTGGCAAGTACTCTTAATAGCCTCTAGCAAGAGTTTAAGAAAGTAACCAATAAATACGTTTATGAGAGAGTGGAATGTCACTGAGCAGCAGGGCACGTGACAGTAACTAGTACTGGGATCTATAAAAGAGAAACCATTTAGGGTGTGATTTGTGTGGTTGGCTTAAACTGCAAAAAAAAATGCAAATTCCATTATGCAAAATATTCTTTCACTTTGCAGACTTTGCAGTCAGCACAACTGGAAATACAGCTTGTGGCAGAAGCCTGCATTGCATCAGACTGTATCCATCCTCTCCCAAGCTCCAGGCAAATCTTTAGCTATTCATTCTTGTTTCATTAGACTCTAATTGCACCCATCTGTTATACATAGGACGTGACTACTTTTTTAACTGTTTGTAATTGATTTATTTTATCAAAGTAGCACCTGGACATTCCAGTGAAGATTTAAATCTTATTGTGCTTCTTACCATGCGAATACATTACAAGAAATCCACCGTGTAATCCCAAAATTTAGAACTGAAATAAGAAGGCTGCACATAGAGCAGCAAGAAGAATAGCAGTGGTGAAATGAAACAATTTGGTCAAGGTGATACAGCAGATGTCTTGGTTGGTTTCTTGATTCAGCTATACATATTGTTAGTAGCTTTCTGAAACTGAAAATATGATGTCCATTTGCAGTTAATGACCAAAAGTGGTGTTATTCTCATGTCATTATCCATTAATACCAGCCACTCTGTTTGGTTATCAAAATGTCTCAGCAGGAAATGAAGCTTACAGACTAGCATGGAGTGGTTTTTCCTTTTAACTCCTTGCTTCAGATCCTCCAGCTGTAAGAGAAAGATATGCTATTTGGAGACAGGAAGGCTAAGCTATATATTTCTAACATCCATGAATCAGAAAGAATATTTGCTGACAGCATGTTGTAAAATTCACCCATTTCTCCATAGAACTATGGTAAGAAAATCATAAACGTCATGAACTTCATTTCCCATTGTGTTTTTCTTTATGTGAGCTCTGTGAAACAACATCTACGAACTAAATAAATGGTGCTTTAAATGACATGTTGATGAAATCATTCAAGTGTGAAAGGTCTGCTTTCTCTTTCTTACACCTCTGGTGGTTTTTTTCCCTGTAGCACTACTCTCTTGGGGCCTTTAAATTCTAAAATAGACTGAAAGCCTTCATATTGTCCTTGCAACACAACACAGTCCTCCAAATAAGACTATCGTCCTTGCTATTTGATTTTCATAAGCTTATATTGTCTTATTCTTATTTTATCTGAATGTGGGATTTTATCAATGTCTTACAGACATTAGATATGCACTGCCTGTCTTTCGTAGTTATGTACTATGCATACAACTTTACCATTCTTGCTGTGAAATGACAGGATGGATCTATTAACACAGATACATACTACACCTGTAGTGCCGATAAGCCCTTTTCCACCCCAGGAGGAGGCTACATTAGCAGTGGATAAAATATAATCATCACATATGCAAAATTCCGTAGGTTTTCTCTAAGTATTAGCTATTTTTAAATTAATGATAATGGCCTGTGCTCCTCCAAACAATGTATATAATGTATATAAACTAATGTACATAAACTAAGAAATTCATGTTCTTTCAACAGTTGCATAGCTTCACTCTTTCAAAGGATCTTTTACAGAGAGTACTCTTTAATCCTTCTGCAGAGCATCTCTTACCCCTTACCTCATTCCCATTACTACTTTTAGAAGCCAGAGATTTAAATGTGTTCTCTAAGATGGAAGATTGCATTTGGTGTAGGACAGATACAACAAGGCCAGTTGAATAATACAGCTGCTTGGATTCTAGTATACGCTAGTGTGAAATCATTGTAGAGACGCATTGGGCGAGTCAGAATCAAGTAAGTGATGTACCTTCAAATGTTCCAGCCAACTTTACAATAACACTTGTAGAGCTCTGGGATGCTGCTGGACTGCAAAACATACCAGCGGATAAGGGCAGAAGGGCTCTCAGAACCCTTTTTGTCTCATGTCACAAGTGCCTCAAGATATATTCAGTATAAATTCTTGACGTTTTGTTAGTATTATAAAGCATGTTAAGCATTTTTCTCAATATTTTAAAACTTCAGAATTTTAAACCTCTTTTTTTAGGCTCATTTACACTCCTGAGGTAAAAAGAAAAAAGAAATATAATAGACCCATTTGCAGAAATGCTTACATGACTGTTTGTATTAGAGAAAAGCATTACAAGAAGTAAAGAGGAAATACTATAATCAACACCCACAAGCTCTGAATGATTTAATGTAGAAAGCGAAAATGGAAAGACAAACATCTTTTTCCCAAAATAAGTCTGTCTTCTTTAGGACAAACTCCAATTTATACCTGAACAATACTTCCAATGTAGTTCAAATGTTCATATAAATAAATCACAAAAAAATATATATTTTATGTTCACTGGTGCTTTTAGAAAAAAAAGTTTCTCTGTCACAGAGTTTGAGGTTTAAGGCCAGCTAGAAAGTGTGGCAGCTGCTCAACAACTATTTGAGGTGAACTGTAGACAGAGGTACTTTTATACATGGAAATTCACCCCTCCCTTTTCAAACCAGAAAAACAGGCAAGATGCCAGGGGCTACAGGCTAGGAGTATGTTTGTGAAGGGGGAATTCACCTGCCAAATCATGAACTCCTGGAGGACTGCACAACCTTCCACACCCTCTTTTCCAGAATACACTCTGAAACAGCTTCTGCCTGTGTTGCAGCCTGGAAAGATTAGAAACTGTGACTTATTCCCATGATCCTTCCCTGGACTTTCCCCATTAGTGTTATTTGAGCCTATTCTGTGTCCTGCATAATAATTCTCTATGCACATACAGAGAGTCCTATCATGTAACTACAATATCCACAGCCTCTCTTACCATAGATTTAAGAGGTTCAGAAACTCCCATGGCATCTTTCTAAATTGATATAAGACCTGATCTGGATGAATCAGCTGATAAAAAAAAACTGGGAAGGCAAATGTTCTAAATGTAAATGACGCCTAAACATTATTTAACCACAAAGTTTAGATTAATGTTTCTATTTTAGTTCTTATCTGTACTTCCTAGGCTTGGAACAGAATTGCTTCACTGCAAATGTAGTAATCTGGCTGCTGAGAACACTCCTTAAAACAATCTTACCTAGGTACAACTTGAGAATGGGCCACAAAACGTATACTGGAAAGCAGCAGTTTTTCTTATTTCTGACATTACATTACAAAGGTGAAGTATAGCACCATTTTCAGCACCCTTAACAGTAAAACCACTTCAATGTCAACGTAACTTCAATCTTCACTGGTTTCACAACTCTGATGAGTGCATGGAAAGTTTGTGCTTCTCAGCCTTGCAATTGTATTGATTCAAATATTTAGAATATAAAACCTGCATGTTTTAGCAGAGGGTGTGGAAGCCAGGTCACTCACACAGAGCACTACCAAAAACACAGAGTTGTCTTTCCAATTTAAACCTTCTACAAGTCCCCATAGCATGCAAATTGGGCACTCTTCCAAACCAGGAGAAAAACTGCACATAGCATTGTTTTGTTTTGCTTTTTTAACAATTCTTATTATCTTGGAATTGAGAACTATTTTGCTTTTCCTGTAAGCTGGAGCATTTGTTTGTTTTCTAAATTGTAATTGCGGACATGGTTATCATGGTTTTCATGAATGCAGAGCTGTTAGAGGCAGTAGAGAAGACTTGGAGTGCTTCTTCAGAGCAGACTGCCTCTCCAGACTGTGCTTCTGCTTTTATGGCATAGTCAAAGCAATACGAGGTAAGATGATAAACAGTGGCATCTAAGAGATCTCTGGGATCATCAAGAAATGCAACCATCAAAGAAACCCTTTATGAAACATATTATTTCAGTGGTATCTTGTTCCATTATAGCCCAAAAAAAGAAATCAGCATTCTTCGGAAATGTGCTGAATGTGAGGAAAATGGAACACTCCTCCCCATCTGCTGGAAATACTCTAAAGTAAATAAGGATGCTAAGTACTGGGCAGAAATACTGGAAGTAATTTTTTAAAATAACAAAAAAGCAGACGCCAATGGAGGCCCCTAGTCATCCTCCTAGGCTTAGCACTGGAAAGAAATTATGTTTTGGGAAACTAAATCTACAGATAGCTGCCAGATGGTTAATCATGGTTAGTGGAGAACACAGAGGTCTTTGCTTGACAATCGGGCTTAGCAAACAAACAGTGGTCCCAAAAACCTGAAAATTTTACAGATTCTGAAAGGTCTGGAGCCAGTAAATTTATACAGTCTGGCTCACAAATTCAAACCCTTCATTTAAATGCATGTCAGACCCCACTTAAAAGTTGATTGTTGCCTAGGATATGTAGTCTGCTAGGAAAAGCCTTAACAAACTTCTGAGGGGAATGCTGCAGGGTTTGACTCCACTATACCACAACATACCTTAGACTAAGATGATAAAACTATCAGATCTCATTCTCATGTTATTAGTTGCTGGGCAAGGAAGCATTTCCCATACCAACATCAGACAACACGTTTGCTGTACCTACTATAGTCACCTCAGGTCTTTAGATACTTCACAAAAGTAGGCTAGTACTATCATGGGCAAGAATTCAAAGAAGTAACCTAGGAAATACAACATATTCATAATAACTGGAGAAATATGTTTGTTTTTCACAGAAGAGCAAGTTTTAAAAACGTGGTCAAAAACTGACAGAAACCCCAGAGGTTTTAGTGCCAGAAATAGAGAAAACTGATATGTGGAAATTTGGTGGGGTTTTAAAGCAATTTATTGCTTAAAGCAACTTATTTTAAGCAATTTATAACATTTTTTGTGTAAGATATGTAACAAAATATATTGTTTTTCTTGCAGAAGCTAAAATTTACACACTACCCAAAACCCGGATGACAGAGCCACAATATGGTCTGTATCTCTTCAATAATCTTGTTACTTGCCTTTCCTCCTTTCTACCTTAACAATTTTTGCTTTTTTTCAGACAACTTTGCTCTTACTATCCCTAGTACTTTTTTTAGCACTAAGGTTAGGAAGTGGATTTGCTGTGTTTCCTTTCAAGCTGCGTGTATGTCAGTCAGTCATGCAGTAAGCATCCTGTCCTTGTTTTCTTGTTTTTCCATTTCACTTCCTGAATATATTGGAGCTTCATTTCATAAAGGAATTGACACTAGTGCGGTCAACAATGTTTCAAAAATCAACAGTAACTGAAAAGATATACACTGCAAACAATGCACTGCTAAAGGCTCAAAACCCAGAAGACCTCTGTTACCATGACTTTTCTTTACATTTTTAGTTATATCTCACTTATTCACCTATTTTTGGAAAACTGAAGATGAAAACTGACCTTGTAAAAGACAATGGAAAAAAATTAACTCCAGTGAGATCAGAACTTCCCTCTACTTCATCTTCTATACATTAAGCTTTTCCAAGCTTCTTTTTTAGTCTCCATTTGCCCATGCACAACTTACACAAAACATTATTTGGGCACTACATTTTTTGTGCACAGAGCAGATGAAAATCCCTTGCAGAAAATTAATTCTGTCTGATAGAAGAATGTCGTTTTTTGTCTGCATTTTAGACTCATCTGCAAAAGCACATATAGATCAATCTGATTTAACACAGATACACTGCATTAACAGTATGAAGTCTCATCTAGAGTAAGAAGGTTGCTCTGAAGTGAAGATTTCTTTTACCAGATACAGACTTTATATAATTTAGAACACTTTTTCTCCTCAGGTAACTTTAACAACATGTTAAAAAAAAAAAAA
>VXBH01005423.1:336352-377883 GCA_013400035.1 Rynchops niger
TTGCTGTTTAGCAGCATTTCTTGTGAATGATGGCGCTATGTTTTGAAGTTTTGGTATAGCTTATATGCGGGGTTTCTGCACCTGGGTGCCTTTATATGCTCAGATTAGAAAGCACTATTTTTCATAGAAGTATCTTCCTCACTCTAATCTNGTATTTTGACAGACTTTAATCCTTTGCCACTTTGTCAGACTTAACTATGAAAGTAACCTGACAAACTTCTAACATCAGTTTCTTTCTCTGTTGCCCTTTCCTCTTCACTCAGTTGCCCATAACAACTACATGTATAGATAAAATGTTGATTTTTCTTTTTTCTTTTTTTTTTTTAAACAAAAAGCTTTTGAACTGATTAGCTGCTTCAGTGTTTGTTCTGTGTCGGGTTGAACGTAGATTCCTAATACACTATACCAATCTGTAAAACAAGACTTTGGGCTGCATAATCGCTGAAATTACTGAATTTACTACTGCCCAGACTTGCAACTTAGTCTTACTTAAAGTAGTTAATGGTGAACAATTGCTGTTTANTAGTGTAACTCTGATTCTTTCTCCTAGAATTAAATTTCAGTTAAGAATCAGCCTTGTCAAAGGCAGAGACTAATGTTTTTAAAAATAGCACGCATTAGAAGGGATTCCTATAGCCCCTTTGTGGGTTTGGACGTATGTAGGTTGAGTCTTCTTCAGACTGGATTGATCATCAGTGGGTAAAAGGTAAAACACATCAGAATAGCCTAAAAGCAGATACATGCTGAACTGGACCTTGATTTTGGCACTATAGTCACAAATACTTGTTGCCCATGCTGTAGGTGGGTGGGCTTTCCGCCTAACTTCCCATTGCAGGTGATGGACCATGAGTCTCAGTTCTCATGCCTTTCAGGAGCTGAGTGCAGTGGAACGCACGATCAAATGTAGAGGGTTTCTTTGCTGCCTCAAAACAGGTACTAAACTTTCCGAAGTGCAAAGTGGTAGAGATTTGGACTTCAGCTTCCCAAGTGTAAATGAATCTGCTCAGGACAGTTAAAATGTTGTATTCCAAATCTAGAAGACAGTTGAATATAGAAATGGTCTTTATTTGAACAGATTAAGTCATCTTACTTTGATGTCTTACGGGGGAAAAAAAAAAACCTTTTAGCAAAATAGATGATAATGTTATGTTATTGTTTACTTCTATTGCATTGAGTTGCTGCTTTTTAAGTGTTGGCTTTTATGTTCCTTCAGGTGCTTCACAGTGTATTTTGTTAACCTGAGCCATACTTAATATGACTTCATATGATTTTAACACCATCAGTTCTTTAGCAGTTTTGTGGAAATACCGTTTAACCTGAAATAAATCATTACCAAAAAGAAATTGAATAACTTTGTAATGATGTAACACTTAGCGTAGCTGACACTGCCATTATTCTAATGTGGCACCAATAATGATACCAAATGAGAGAGAAATACTACACTGAACAGTTTTTTAAGCCTTTTTACATCTGCTTTACTCTTTCCTCTTCAGTGTGGAAGCTGCTTCTGCTGTTGTTCTGCAGCTTTTGGCAATTAGGAGGAAAGTGGAGCTGCTAGTTATTTCCACTTAACTTGTAATTGCTCAGGGTTTTCAGGAGTTTCATATATTTTGCAACTCAAATTGTTCCATTTAAATGGCTTTAAATGGATCTTGCTTAAAATAATGGCTTGTAAGGTCTATCCTTAATAGAGCACAACAAGCTTTAGGTAGCAAGCAGTATTTCTGATCAATGTTAGAGTAAGTCAAGACACTAAAATAGATTCCTGTGTGCTGATTTTATTCAGTGTCTGAAGACCTATTTAAAAGAGAACACTCTTCTGGGTTTGGTTGTATTCATTTCTATGAAAGTATTAAAATTTGTGAAACAAATTGGGATTTTAAAATTTAGAAAGGCATAGGTGGGTAGAAGCCTTATTTTAGAGATATTGGAAGACTATACATCCATAATAAGCAAAAGATCAATTGGTTTAGTTCTCTTACTGCATGCTTCTAATAAATATCTAGATGTATTGCACTTAAAACTGTGTAATGGTTTTCATATCCAGCCCAATGAGAGTACTTCAGTGTAGCATAGAAAAAATGAATAGCTTTTTGATTCTCAACTCCATACAACTACACTCTGATTATAAATAAGTCTTGTTATTTAGTTTAAACAAAAAACCCACCAACCTCTAGTGACACATATAAAAGCTTGTTAACATAATTGTCAAGTCTTCTAATCGGCAATATTTCTATTATAAAATTTCTATATAGGAAATTTTGGTGGGCTTTGAGTAAAGAACTCACAAGTATAGATGCAAATAAAGATAACTGCTGAGTGATTCTGATGGCTATTATTTTAGTCCGAACTGAAGCACGTCTGCGTTAGTGATCCCTATGAAGACTTTGCAGTAAAGGTTTGAGATTGGCTTTCATTTAATTGTTGTTTTCTAATTCTTGTGAATAGAGATTCTTTTTACATTATACTGTTTACCTTGATTAGTTAAAAAAAATGTGCTGATGCCTAAGGAATGAGGTTCTAGCTTGGTATTGATATATCAGGGCTAAATGTGTTATCTAGTTTTATCCATCTGCATGAAATGCCTTGCATCTTTCTGTCATTAGTATGAAGTAAACTACGTGCAACCAAAACAACAGAGTATTTCCTGTCATAAATTGCAGTTTCTTTTCCTTTTGGTAATAGTAAATATAGCTTTTAAATTTACCTTTATAGGGAATACCATGGAACTCCTGAAAACTTCCTAGTGAGTTGTCTTTTATAGGGGTTAAGCTCAGAATACCAGTTTCCAAATAAGTTTTGTCAGGTCAGTGAAAATAAGACTTCAGAAGCAGTGCTGCTAAAGGCAATTTCATCTCAAATCTTAGTAAATCTATAAATTCTATGTTTACTTTCTAGCTACAAGAACAGTACGAAGTCTGCTTCTAGAAATCAGGCTTTGGACTAAATGCCCTATTTGACTAAGTCAATCTACCTATTCCTGTAAAGGTGCATAAATGTAACTAAAAATAATATAGTTCATATGCTTAGTAGAGAATGGTCACTTTAGTAATTTAGGGCTGCTTTATAACTGCAGGTTCAGAAATCCAGAAGAGACTTTGTGGCTTCAAAACAACTGGAGTGGAAGTTACTCTGTGAATGCTTCAGTTCCTCTAAACTGTTTTGCAAAGTTGTCAAAACAGAGAATAAGTGAGCTCTGCTGCAATAGAGAAATAAGTAACTTGAGACATTAAAAAAACTTTTCCAACTTCTGAGGAATTACAAACTCCCTTGTATGGTTTGGAAGAATGAGGAAAGTTAATGCTTTTTCTATAGTGGTCAACAGTTCTTGATACAGAAGCATTGTGCTTCATAATTCTTAAATGTATTTTAAGTCATTCTTGTGAATGAGACACAGGGTTTTGTGGTGAGTTGTTCTGAACCTTGTGCAAAGCATTTATATCAGTGCCTTTGAAAGCTAGGTAAGTTTGGTAACCATAATCAAATTCATGGGGTTCTTTTTTAAAACATGAGCCACAGTGTTATGTTCTCTATTTGAACTGAACCTCACAGAGAAGTACCAGTGAAGCTTGTTTCCACATATGACACAAACACCTTAAGCTGTTGCGTTTCTAAAATTTGTAACTAAAGAGGCCTTAAACTGCATCAGTTGTCTTAAGTAGACGTTTGGATTTTGTCATAGCAGTAAGCAAAATGGAAACAATATGCCCATTCTTTTTCTAGAGTGAGAAGATACTAACTCTTTCTGGAAAGTAAATGTGCATACCTGAGAAATTGTCATAGATCAAATAGAAATCTGAATTTCTCAGTGATCTAAAGTGCAGAGTAATAGTTTAAATTATAAAAAATAACTTTTTTTCTGTGTTGCAGGAGTTCTGTGCAGCATGTTTTCTGGGTGGAACTGGGTGGCCTATGGCTTATATATACTCTTGAATTTTTGTTCTCTTGAAGGTAAGACTTTCTGTGTCTCAAACACAAGACATTTATAGAACTTCTTTAATCATATGCTTGAAGCACATAGTTGCTTTTAGTCTATATACTTGTGAGGTGGGGGCAGAAAGTAAGGTGTGTTAGGATAGAGAGTCCTAGTCTATGGTCTTAATACTGTGGTAAAATAATTAGTCAAATACTCACTTCTGTTCATGGCTCATCTGTGTACAGAGATAGCGAAGAGTGGCTTTGGTCAGTGGAAGGCTGCTTTGGTTCCACTGACATCACTGGATCTTGTCACTGTAGGAAACTGAAGTTTAATTTCACATATGCCAAATGGTACCTAAATGAAAGCATGTCTTGGTCAGACTAAATGCTATTAAAGCAATAAGCTAGCAGTGAACTGGTATAGTAGGCTCTGTGACCAAGTTAGAGCTGTGGCACACTGCTGTTGTGTAACAAATGATCATCCTCAAGATGTTTAGTATGGCTGTTGATTCAAGGCAGTATTTCAGTCATCTGTTTTGTCTTTAAAACTTCACACTTTTCTCTTTTTGTGTCTCTGTAGCAGTAGTCAATCTTATTGTTGTGTGGAAGTTCCTTTATAAAAAAAGAGTACTACCAAGTGTGCAGAGTTCGCTATAATTCCCAAATATGCATATTGTGTACACACTGAAGCTTTTGAAATGGGCAACTCAAGTATTTAACTGTTTGCGTGCAATTCTTGTAAAACTAGTCCACCACAACAAAGGTGTGCACTTACCCATTTTTTGTTAACTTTCTCAACAGAAAATACCTAATTGCAAGAGCAACCTCAAGTATATTACCTTCCTCCTTCAAAACGTACTAAACGTTCAGTCCTTGACTCTCCTGCCTCTCTAAAGGCCCCTCTTTATTAATAGAGCTTTTCTTGCATGGTAAAATACTTCTGCAAAGCCTGGGGAACGCTACTCTGATTTTGCCCCTTAAGTCTGCTTCGTGGTCCACTAATGCATTTCAGTTTTATAACGGTCAAGTAACTTATTCATTTCTTGCTTAGACACCTGTAGTATTTTTAACATTACACTAGTGGTGTATCAGAAATACTGATTATGGAATGCTCTGTAGTTATTAATAAAGATGCAATTCTTTTTCTTTTTAGTTTCAGGTGGACTTGTACAGTCATGTGGTCACATCATCCCAGAGTCTCCTGTATTGGCCCTTGGTTCCAATTTCACTGCATTATGCATTTTGAATGAGAGTTGTCTTGACTTTGGCAATATCTATGCTAATCAAATTATCTGGAAAATTAAAAATAGAGTGGTACCTAAAGAGCAGTATCGTGAAATAAACAGAACAGTTTCCAGCGTCACATTTAATGACACTTCTTCATTAGCTACTCCTCTGACATGCAACATTTTAGCAGATGGACAGATTGAGCAGAACATTTATGGAATTGCAGTTACAATAGGCTGTAAGTACCTTTTTTTTTTTTTTGCTTTTTATTCTGGTCTTAAGAAAATTACTTCTGAGAAACAGGGAAGAGAATGCAAACAGTAGAAAGTGTGCACATTTTGAAACGCTTATTTCCATTCCCTCCATTGCTGGAAATTGTATAAAAACACTGTCAAATTACATGCCATCAAAGCTGGTAAATATACACACAATAAAGTTTTCTGAAAAAATAGAAAATACTCTGGAGCATTTCAGTGTTGAAACAGGAAGAAAACAGAACAACAGAAAACAACAGAAAAATGTTGAAGCAGGAAGGTTTAAATTATGGAAAGACGACGTGAATTTAACTGAGATAGGTCTGGGAAGACAAACTAACTTTTCCTTCTTGCTCTTGTTTCAGTGTTCAAGGAAATGCAATAAACTCTTATGTCCTGCTTTTATAATAACACTATGAAATTAGTGTTTTCTTCATTAGTGGACTGAGAAGTATTTAGTCTGTCTGTATCACTAACTGCCTTAAGAATGGAACGTACTATTTAGATTACCTCTATATATAAGAAAATACTTTTAACTAATTATAAACTCCCCTTATTCAAGCATGATAGCACTTGCATAGTTCTGAGCAGGTGTTCTTTGAGACAAGACTGAGGTCTTGAGAAAGTAACACGAATAACTTAATATACTACTTAATTATTTGGCAGACCTTTTATAAGTGTTCAGGTGCTCTTGATAGTGGAGTGTGAATGGCTGATGAATTGTGTTGCCTCCTAGTGTTGGCAAAGGGTATTGCAGTTGTTGCATAGTCTGTGTATAAAAGGCTGGCTTGCATTCACAATTTAAACTAAGTGTGGTTCTAGCATGGGTTACAAAATACTTTCACAGAAAAACAATATTTTCTATGTCAACTTCTGATGAGTAAATTTCTTACCAAAAAAGACGTGACAGGCAAAATCTATGGAAATGTGAGGACAGATAACAGTATCCTAAGTTGGCAGACTGAATGACAGTACGGTTAAGATGCTACATTTGTGATTGACATATGAATCTTGAGATGTGTCTGTATTTCAAGCTACAGTATTGATGGTACTGTTTCATACTGTCAATTAAAGAAAAATTCTGTAAACAATAGCAGGCTTGAGAAGAACACAACTATTCGGGAACAGAACTATAAGGTTCATAAGGGAGTTCTGTTGAAAACAGCATTCTGGTTGAAAGGAAATAAGATCCATCAAGTACATTATAGTCTTGTAAATAGTGATATTCTAAAAGCTCAGAACAAACTTTGTATGCTATGATTTGAATTTAAGTAGTAAAATATAGTTCTACTGCGCTCTGAAAAAGTTACTTACATGCTTCTAAAGCGCATTGATGAAGATCCCATATCTTTCTTGTAGGTGTTTGCAGCTAAAGCATCTTTCTTCCATAGCTCAGTTGGGGGAGAACAGGCATATCACAATTGCCTTAGAGCTCAGGTTATTGGCAAAATCAGCATATGCCAATCCAGCTGTAGTGTTCCTTAGCGTTTTTTCAGTGTGAATTAAAACAAATTTAGATGAGAGGTGGTTGATACCAGATATTCTGCCTCAAAGAATGAGAAATCTTCCATGTGTTCCTTACTGTCAGATGCTTGTTCTTACACAGCCTGCTGTTTGGCAGAGCGGCTGGTTAAGCTGCTTGTCTTCCATTGCTGGGAGGTGTCAAGCACTTTTTGCGCCCTCCGTTAGTAATAAATCTGACTAAATATTTCTAATGTTCACTGAAATTGCTGTAACGAGAATTTAGCATGATTCTTACTGGGTTGAAATGTGTATATAGATTAATTATTGCTAACTTTTTCTGTGCAGTGCCCCCAGAGAAGCCCAAGAACTTAAGTTGCATTGTGCATCAGGTGTTAAAACTTACATATCCTATGACTTGTACCTGGAACCCTGGAAGGCATACTTTCCTGGACACTCACTTTAGGTTGAAATACAGATGGTAAGTAGCACTCTAAAACATCTAAATAATTTTGAAGAATATTTGTAGGCTATACCAAACTTCCTTGAAATTCCTTGATACTTCTGAGTTCCTAACTTAAATCCAATTTTCTGAAGCATTGCTGTCTATTTTGGGGGGAAGGGAAAAGTTAAAGAAGTTCACATTTAAAGTAGTTGAAATTTTGCTGCTGCCTGTGTTTTGGGGTAACAGCTATCTCTTAATTTTCCATTCTTCAAATATGTGATTATTGTGGCTTGAGTACAATACACCTAATCGTTAGCTGGCTAGACCCAAATTATATAGTTTACATTTTTCTGTGACAGTTCTGTCCAATTCTAAACTAGTAGAAGCCGTCCTGGTTCATTGCAGAGGGTTGCACTAAATGACCTTTCAAGGTCTCTTCCAACCCAACCATTTTATGATTCTAAGTAGAGAAACAAACATAGTGGATTTTGTAGAGGTATTATCTACTCTGTGTTTCCCAAGAACTCAGAAGGGTGTTTGTCCACAATTAATCCTAACATGAAAGCCGCAGCAAAAATATTTCTCCTGTGAAAGCAAATTAACTTCAGTATTTTTCAGACTCTTCAAATGGCCACTTGTAGTTTAAATGGAGTGGGTAGAAATGTTGCTCTGCTCTGGAGACAGGAATGACCGTCTACAGCTTTCAATCTACCCCATTCTTAAGGTGTTTTGGTAATGAGCGTAGTAGAAAGTATGGATAGGTAGAAAACTGTAATGCTTTGCAAATCTCTTGATGCCCCTAGAACTATCTGCTGTTAATGTAGCAGAAGATGGTGAACAGAAAAGATGATGTGTTGCAGCTGTAGCGCTGTACTCTTGAGGGGTATGCAGGTAATAATCTACCTTTTAGTGCATGAATATGCCTCTAGTTGCTAGCTATATCACTTTTCATCAGATGTGTCATACTTGATCTTTATTTTTTAAGCTAAATCAGTTTTGTATGCAACTTTATAGTTACAATACCGTGGGTTGTGCTTTTGAAATTATGTGACTTGAAGTCAAGCGATTTTATTCTCGTTTCTAGTCTAATGCAGTCATGCATTTGTGACTGAACAAGGTGTTCTAATCTCTTAATCTTTGCTTTCCACCTCTCTGTTTACAAAGATAGCAGCAGAAGGGAAATATACAAGCTAAGCTGATTGATCACTCTGATCAACTTAAAAAGATTCTCTCTTCTTATTTTTCCCTCTCTTTTATTTAGGCCACAGGAGAACTTTCCTGACTGTATACCAAAAGATGTAAACAATTCTTGTACGATTCCTGATGTTCAGTTCTTTGTTAACCTGGAGGTCTGGGTAGAAGCAGCAAATGCTCTTGGGAAGGCTGAATCTGATCCTCTTGTTCTTGATCCTATTGAAATTGGTAACTATATGTCTCTTAATAAAGCTTTAGTAGTTCATAATTGCTGCTTCTGTGCATATTGCTGAATCGTTTTGTTAATGTTTCTTCACTATAAAAATTAATATTACCAAAATATTGTTGACTAGAACTTCAACAGTGCTGGACAAAGGTAGGGAAGGTGAGAGATTTGATCACCCTCAGATAGCAAGTTCTTGTTGAGTAGTCTGCTTTAAAACTAGCATAAAATAGCAGCCGTTTGAGCATGTGAAAGGCTTTAATGGTAGTGTTACAGCATAGCATGCCAGCTGCTAGAGGCGTGGTAAAATACAGCTGTAGAGTTGACTCTAACTTCTCTTCTAGTTAAACCTCTGCCTCCACACAACTTATCAGTCAACTCAGGAATACTACCTACTGTTCTGAAGATTTCCTGGGAGAATCGGATTTCAGGATCTGTGATGAAGCTGAAATTCAATATTCGCTATAGAACCATTGGAGACACAAACTGGATGCAGGTAATATTACTAACATCCCTTGTCACTCTTCTGGTATAAAACCACCATTTGTCAAACTGCAGAAGTTCCCCACTGCTACAGTTCAGAGGATTCACTTTATTATCCTTAGGCCTTATATGACCTCCCAAGGTAGTTTACCTGGCCTGTTCACAGAGGCTGTGATCTAGGGATTTTTGGCACAATCTAGAGTACGGTGACCTTGTCTTTTCTTTGTGGACTGTTGTGCTGTCCTCCCTATCATGTTGCAGTATGTTTATTTTGAAATTTTATTCTATACATGCAACGTCTAGAACATTCATGAACTTTCATCTTCCCATGCACATGTAAAACTACTGATCTAAATGTCATTTAAAGCTTGGGCAAACACTGTATAGTGCTGATATTCTTTTTTGAACTTGCTGTACTTGCACTTTGGTCACAACAACTGCATGCAATGCTACAAGCCTGGGGAAGAGTGGCTGGAGAGCTGCCTGATGGAAAAGGACCTGAGGGTGTTGGTTGACCGCTGGTTGAATATGGGCCAGCAGTGTGCCCAGGTGGCCAAGAAGGCCAATAGCACCCTGGCTTGTATCAGAAATAGTGTGTCCCGCAGGACTAGGGAAGTGGTAATCCCCCTGTACTTGGCACTGGTGAGGCCCCACATCTGAATACTGTGTTCAGTTTTGGGCCCCTCACTACAAGAAAGACTGAGGTGCTGGAACGTGTCCAGCAAAAAAAGCTGGTGAGGTGTCTAGAGCACAAGCCTTATGAGGAGCAGCTGAGGTAAGTGGGGTTGTTTAGTCTGGAGTAAAGGAGGCTGAGAGAAGACCTTGTCACACTCTACAACTACCTGAAGGGAGCTTGAAATTGGGGTTGGTCTCTTCTCCCAAATAATAAGTGATAGGACAAGAGGAAATGTCCTCAAGTTGCGCCAGGGGAGGTTTAGATTGGATTTGAGGAAAAAATTCTTCACAGCTAGGGTTGTCAAGCGTTGGAAGCAGCTGCCCAGGGAAGTGGTGGAGTCACCATCCCTGGAGGTATTTAAAAGACATGTAAGTGTGGCACTTAGAGACATGGTTTAGTGGTGGACTTGTCAGTGTTAGTTTTACAGTTGGACTCTATGACCTTAAAGGTCTTGTCCAACCTAAACAATTCTGCGATTCTATACAGTATGGTTGTCCTGCATACATGCCTTTAGCCTGATGCAGTCAAGAACCTGTAAAAGAGTAAGGAATAGGCCTTCCTTGATATGTTTACATCATCAAGAGTTGTGGTTTTTTCTTCTATATTGGGCTATGAATATATTTTCAATAGCTTATCAGTTTTGCCTTTCTTTAAGCCTTCTCTGAGAGCAGCAGTATTCCAGAAACACTCTTTGCATCAAGATCTTCCCATATTTTGTTTCAATACAAAGGGCCAAAAGTATTCTGAATTTCATGACTTGTTGGAAGGAAGACTGCTTCTGACTTACCAAAATAATGGTGTTTGAAGCAGGTAACTTGTGTCTAATGTAGTGTATTCCTTTGGAGGAACTTTTCGAACTTTAGATGCAGAGACTAATTAAGGTCACGTATATGGATACTTGAAAGAGCCCTGCCCCACACAGCTTATTCTGCAACTCCAGGGTCTGTTGATACATTATCCTGTTAAATACCTTTAACTTGTCATGCCCTTTTAACATGAAGACAAGACTATTGAAATAGTAACTTTTAAAACAGCTGGGCCAGCTGATCAAGGGACCTGATTCTGCCCCTCTACTTCACTCTGGTGAGACCCCACCTGCAGTACTGTGTGCAGCTCTGGAGTCCTCAGCGCGAGAAGGGCATGGACCTGTTGGAGTGGGTCCAGCGAGGGCCATGAAGATGATCAGAGGGCTGGAGCACCTCTCCTATGAAGGCAGGCTGAGAGAGTTGGGGTTGTTCAGCCTGGAGAAGAGAAGGCTCCAGGGAGACCTTATAGCAGCCTTTCAGTACCTAAAGGGGGCCTACAGAAAAGATTGGGAGGGACTCTTTATTAGGGAGTGTAGTGATAGTATGAGGGGTCACGGTTTCAAACTGAAAGAGGGGAAATTTAGATTAGATATTAGGAAGAAATGCTTTACTGTGAGGGTGGTGAGGCACCGGAACAGGTTGCCCAGAGAAGTTGTGGCTGCCCCATCCCTTGAAATGTTCAAGTCCAGGCTGGATGGGGCTTTGAGCAGCCTGGTCAAGTGGGAGGTGTCCCTGCCCATGGCAGGGGGGTTAGAACTACATGATCTTTTAGTCCCTTCCAACCCAAACCATTCTGTGATTCTGTGACAACTGAAGCTTTTGGAAATAAGAGAGGACTAAAACTATGTTGTTTGTATTGAGTGTGTATGTGGTGGGGAGCCCTCTTGGATGGGAGCTGTAGTAGCACAGAACACAGCTTTACAATTCTTTTATCAGTGCCTCTAAAATGTTTCTTCCATTTACAGGTTCCTCCTGAAGATACAGCTTCACCAAGAACTTCATTCAGTGTTCAAGGGCTCAGACCCTACACAGAGTATGTCTTTTCAATTCGTTGCATGAAGGAAGATGGAGTGGGCTACTGGAGTGACTGGAGTGAAGAGAAAACTGGGGTCACCACTGAAGATAGTAAGTAATATATGAAAGTAGGTCACTGACTTTCAAAATAAGTGAATGCTCAGCAATTTGGCAGTAGCCAGCTGAAACTGAGTATCCACACTTGAGCTGTCTGATTATATGTGCAGCAAGGCGCCCCTGAGTTCCTTTCAGTACTGACCAACTTGACCTTTGCATTCCAAGGAGCATGAGAATAGCTTCCCATGAAGCTAGTCTAGAGGTGCTCCCTGCAAACAGCTAAAATGGGAGGTAGAGAAGAACAGCTGTCTTCACAGAAAGTTGTATTCTCAGAGTCTTTTAGAAGAGACATAGGCTTTTTGCTTGTTTTTTGTTCTGAAGGTTATACTGTGTAACAGAAGCTGTTCCTGCCTTTGTGAATATCTTTTTTCAGTAGACAGAATGCCTTAGTTTATGAACAGCTTCGTGTTCAAGAGGCCATTAGATAAAGTCATAGGTGAATAAGTATCAGTAAGTATGAAACAAAATATTTTAGTCATATAGGGTACTGTGGTGAGTTGACGTTGGCTGGACACCAGGTGCCCACCAAAGCTGCTCAATAACTCCCCCTCCTCCTCAGCTGGACAGGGGAGAGAGAATATAACGAAAGGCTCATGGGTCAAGATGAGGACAGGGAGATCACTCAACAGTTACTGTTACAGGCAAAAAGACTTGACCTGAGGAAGTTAATTTATTGCCAATTAGAAGTCAGAGTACGGTAATGAGAAAATAAAAACAAATCTTAAAACACCTTCCCGCCACCCTTCCCTCCTTCCCAGACTCAACTATACTCCTGATTTTCTCTACCTCCTCCCTGCCAAGTGGCAAAGGTGGGCGGAGAATGGGGGTTGTGGTCAGTTCATCACAAGTTGTCCTTCCTGCTGCTCCTTCCTTCTCAAAGGGAGGACTCCTCACACTCTTCCCTGGCTTCAGTGTGGGTTCCCTCCCACAGGCTGCAGTTCTTCATGAACTGCTCCAGCATGGATCCCTTCCACAGGGTGTAGTCCTTCAGTAACAGACTGCTCCAGCGTTGGTCCCTCTATGGGGTCAAAAGTCCTGCCAGCAAACCTGCTCCAGTGCAAGCTTCTCTCCACAGGTCCTGCCAGGAGCCTGTTCTAGCATGGGCCTTCTCATGGGGTCACAGCCTCCTTCAGGGCATCCACCTGCTCTGGGGTAGCAGATAGCCACAGGCTGCAAGTGGATATCTGCTCCACTGTGGACCTCCATGGGCTGCAGGGGGACAGCCTGCCTCACCATGGTCTTCACCATGCACTTCAGGGGAATCTCTGCTCCAGTGGCTGGAGCATCTCCTCCCCCTCCTTCTTCACTGACCTTAGTTTCTACATAGTTATTTCTCTCACTCCTCTCTCCTGGTTGCTGTTGCACAGGTTTTGTTTTCCTTATTAAATACGGTATCCCAGAGGCATGACCACCATCGCTCAGCGATGGGCTGAGCCTTGGCTGATGGTGGGTCTGTCTCGGAGCCAGCTGGCATTGGCTCTGTCAGACATAGGGGAAGTTTCTGGCACCTCGCAGAAGCCACCCCTGTAGCCCCCCTGCTACCAAAACGTTGCCATGCAAACCCAATACAGGTACACAGACCTATTCACAAAGTTAGTAAAGCAATGATATGAAGTAATGTGCATATGTGACGTGTAGCATCTTATGCACCATAGCATATAAATTAAACACTCTGGTTTACTCTTAACTTTTCCCAAGGTATTTTGAATCTACAACACTTTCTTGCTTGTCAGAGTCACTTAGAGCTGCTTCTGCACTGTCTTGTACCCACTTGTTTACAGTATTCTACACACAGTAATCAAGAGTCTTGCTGCTTATCACTGATGCAATTATCATCGTGGGAAGCATGTGAAAAAGAATGCCATCTATAAACTGCTGACTTTATGCAAGATTGAGTCTGTGTGGGAAGCGGGAAATGGTTTTGTTTTGGCTATATGTAATCACAAAAATCACTGTTTCCTTACGTTTCGTTTCTTGATGACATAATCATTGCATTTGTTGTCTTGTAGATCTGGGCTTGTAATACCCTGTCCCTTTGCAGTTACGGGTGAACACTGCATTGCTGGTATCATAATTTACTGAAGAAAACTTCTTAATCTGTTGTTAAGACCATTGGCTGTTTGGGAGCAGTATTTGGATCATGTTTAGTCTTGCACAAAAAGACTTTGCAAGCAGGATATATATATAACTTCCGACTATAACTGATTAATAATTGACACACAAAACACAGCAAACCACTAGTTAAAACTTTAAGTTCGTGGCTGTGGGGGGAAAAAAAGAAAAACTGCTTAAGAGCCTCAGTCAAGTGTCAGCCTTCACTGTTTTGTGGAACAAATCCTCAGCATTGCAAAGTTGCTGCCATGCACCGCTCTGTTCACATTACAACAATCTCAACTTGGCTAGCCTTTCAACTCCTTGTGATGCTCCAGTCAGCTGTCTCCACTGAACTGTCTGTTCTGCAGGTCTGCTACGTTGCCCTGGACTCATTCATATTCCTTCAGGACAGCGGCACTGAGACTGTTAACTGCACTCAGTGTCTAAGATCTGTGTCCACTCCATTCCACAGCATGTTTTTTAACTTCATTGATTGCTTCCAGTTGCTCATGAGCACATGCATTGCTTGGAAATGTACTGTGGCATTAAAGTAACTGCAATTCACCGTGTTATGAATTTAATATGCTTCATGGTTTATGAAAGTCATTGCAATATTTCCCCACTAGAGGCTCTACTGCAGGATTGCTCTTGAGTAGAGAGACTGCCTTCTGGCACTGAGTTGTGCCAAAACTATTAGCTGAGTATGTTTAGAATATTCTGGTACTGAATTTTTTTTTCTTATTTTCATTGGCTGGTTTGTTCTGCAGCAATTAATGACGAAGCCATTGTTGCAGCAACTGTAAACTTGTACAAAATGAAGTTGCATGACAATAACTGAGCAGTGATTATTGGAACACTAACATTGAAATCGTACCCTTATATTTGTTACTGTATGGAAAACATCCTGTTCTCAAATAACGGATTCTTAACATTTTTCATTAAGAGAACAAAAATACACGCAGTGCATATACAAACACGACCTTGACCTATGCATTTGGCCCTTTAATTTGCTCTCCAAGTAAAACCAGGCTTTGATGTTTAACTTACCTTTCTGTAATCTGTTTTCCTTTTGCCATTCTTCTTAACGGCCCACTTAGACTGAACTAGAACTAATTTAATGTCTTTAATAGAAGCTTGAGAGGTGCTATCTGGTATCTTCTTGAATCCGAACCTCTATTTGTGTCAGAACACCCTACGTTAGTGTCTCACTCTTGCTAAAGGGAAAAGGAACTAATTTCTGTGTGCAGTAAGCTTTTGAGGAATACCTGTGTCATTAGCTGTGATACACTCTACATGTAAATACTGTTTTCTGCTGGTCGAATAGCATTTTAACAAATTTTTGTAGCTACCCTGCCTAATCATAACAGGGCAATTACGCTTTTTCTGCATAGCTTGTTAATCAGTTGTAATTTTTGCTATTGTAGTAATAAGTTGACAGTATATTTCCTATTCTGAGTTTGCTTACCAGGGGTGTGGTCACCTCTTGTTACACTTGCAAGTTTAGGAGCTCATGAGTTCTGTAGTTTCCTGATCCTTTTTCTACCGAATATCAGGTTCACACAAGGGACTTCAGGTTGCAATTTCAGCAAAACCTGTACCAAAATTTTATTAATTTATTTATTTATTTATTTTTTACTGTACAGTTGCCTATTGCAAAGATTAAATGAAGCAAGCAGACACAGGACACTTAAGTGACTTATACCATTTTTAATGCCCTCAATCAAATTATATAAGTGACTTTCAAATGTTGTGCTTTGTCTAAGGCTGTTAGACTCATATCCCAGAAGATTCCACATCTGCTTGCCTCCTGCATTCGAAAGATTTTTCTCAGTAGCAAGCTACCAAGATAAAGGTGTATTTACTACTACTATATTTGGGAAGGTATAATTCTATATTTCCATATGGGTTTATCCAACTGATATATTTTCCAGTGTTAAGTACTGTAACTATTAAGTGAAGTTTCAACAGAATCCTTAAATGCAAAGTCACAAATGTACAGTCATGATGCTGAAGAGTAATGCAAGCATTCTGGCAATTTTGAAATCTTTTGGCAATTGTTTTATTGCCTTATTCTTATCAGGAAACATCTTTTGAACCTCCAAAGAGTGACTGTAGCTAAGGGTATTTTTATCCAGCAGACCAGGTTTGCTGCATAGCTGTGTATATAACAATAATACACACTGTGATTTATGGGGATTCTAGAATTAGTAAATTACCGTCAAAAGGATTTGATTTTAGAAGCTTGTTTTGTTTCCTCCTGAATCATCAGTTGCAGCAACATTTGTGAATCTCTTGCTGATTTCTGACTTGAATGAGAATTTAACAGTGTGGGGATTTAATTTCTTGTTTTTCCAGGAACATTGTTATTATCAGTTAGAAACCTTTCTCTTCCAATTCTAGCGTTGTGAGGAGTGAAACTACTTTAACGTGGTCCCATTTCCATTTCATTTCTACTTTGATAGCCTGCAAGGTCGTCTTTGTTTCTAGCCTATGCTGATCTTACCCCATATGGAGCCAACAAACGGACCTTCTGGTTGTGTGCTTGATACCCAGTAGGGAATCTATTCTTCCCTCCAACTACTGTAAATACTTTGTGATAGCTGTTTAGCTTCTAAGTGAGCGTGATTGATCTTTTTTTTTTAATGTGTTTTAGCCTTTCTTGCTTGCAGTCTTCCTGGTCTCCTTTCTGTAATAGCCTGTCTGTTCCTTAGCGCCTTCCAAGGTGCCCTCTTCTTAAGTAGTCTATTCAGTGCAACACTTCAGTGTATGTCTTTAAACAGAGTTAAACCCATACAGGTTTCACTGTCAAAACACCACTTTGCGCTTGAAGCTGAACTGCACTGGATCAGAAATCCTTCCTTATTTATCCTACTTGAGTCCCAGTAATGAGTTCTGATTGAATTCACATGTCATCTTACATTGGAGAAGTAAGAAAAAGATTGTAGTATATACCCTACTCGATTAAACAGAATGGAATTTATGTGTACATAATGGCATTGCTTCGGCTTTATGCAAAATTTACTTTCTCTGGGGGAGATACTGTAAATTGTTCTTTCAATATTCTAGTCACTTCTTTTCAACTCCTAATGACAGTATGGTTTTGTTTTCTTTGTTTACTGTCTCAACCTGAGCAATGAGGATTTCAGGACTGACTGCTTGTCTGTGTAGACTGCGTTGCTGTTCTGCGGTGACTGGTTTTGCAAAAATACTGCTATTAGTGATTAAATATCTATGTCATATTTTAGGCTCAGAACAAAGTTGTTATAGTAGGAAATGAACATGAGGCGGGTCATGTTGCATTCATGATCTATATTAGACAAGATGTACAATTTCTTCTGTTCCATGTGAATCAAATCAGGGTACTCAAAGAGTTGTTAAGATTGTTTGCTCCAATTCCCAGTTCTCCTTCCCTCCTGATGTAAAAGACAGGTGCACACTCTGCGCTTGATACTGTTTTTTGGAGGTAAAACAGCCAAAAACTGGTCATGATTAATATGAAAAAAAGCAATAAAAGAACTCCCAGAGAAAATATAGTCTAGCAAGATTATAAATGTAAACGTACTTTAAGATCATCTTTCTGTTAGGGCTAATGCCCTCAGAAAGGATTGGCCACTTTTTATTGCTTGGTGCACTGTAATAGATTGATTCATTCTATTTTGAAATTAAATTTGTAGTGGAAATACCACTTGAATTTTTACAGTACTGATGCCAGAAAATATTTTACTGTTGTACAAAAGTATTGCAGTTTTGTTACCCTTTTTAGCGTAAAGGATATGAGAAACTTGGGGAATTCTTGCAGGATAAATTAGTCCTCTTGTTAACTTTTCTGCACTTTCCTTTTTTAGGTGACTTGATACTGAGGGGTAGGGAGAGTGTTGCAGCTACTGACCATAGCAAGGTTTGCAGTATACAGACATGTAGGGCTGTGCCTCTGCACACAGGCTGCTCAGTATAGGTTCGATTGTGCCTCACTCAGCACTGTCATCATCAGCCTGTTGTTGCAGATGCTCAGCATGGTGACTCAGTTATTTTGGTACTGTACACTTAGAGCAGTACTGGTGTTTTGCTCATCCCTTCAGAAAATCTTTCCATGCAGGTGTTCCACGTAATGTATCAAGCATTTTTTTCACTGAGGAACTAAGGAAGCACTTTTTGTATACACCTTTATTTAAAAAAATAATTTAAAAAAAGGGTAAGCTTCTAATGATAGTCAAAGTATGAATTTAAACAGATTAAATAAAAATATTTCTACTCTTAAGGATTGTTTCTTTCATCAGAACCATCTAAAGGACCATCCGTATGGAGGATCATTGATGCTTCTCACTCACCAGCTTTCTGGACTGTGCGTCTGATGTGGAAGGTAAAGCAGCAGGATAACCTGCAGCCATTGAGCTTTCTTTTAAAAACATGAGGTTTTAAGTGGCAAAATTGACCTCAACAAACTTGAGTAGATAGCTGGGATAGTATAGGTTTTACTGATACAAGAAATGACTTTAGTATTCTTATTATAATAGTTACAAAAAATTAAAACTACAGATTTAAAGGCCATCAGTTAACTGACACGTATCTGTGATCCATAGTACACAGAATCCTTTTTCAGATTCCTGTTTGGGTGTCTTTAAGCTGTCTGTGGAATTGGAAACTTTCACTTGAAGAAAGTAAACCACGTTATGCCTTCTGCTGTATCCTAAAACTTTTCTAACGCTGTCTGGACAGGGGTACTCGTGTTGCAAAATCCATTAAGCCCAGAGACATTCATGAGTCAAAACTGACTAAATACAGCACTGCCCATTTGCATGGGGTAGCCTGTACCCTCTAGTTTGCCAATTAGTCCAAAGCTGAGAAAGTGAATGCAATTGTCGTCAGTCCCCATCTCATGCTTTCTTTTGATCTGTGAGCTTTCTCACATTTGTTTTGTCTTTTTATTATTACTTTTTCCCTATTACTAAGTGGCTTTTGTGAAGTTACATGTATATTGATAGGGCATCGTTTTCTGATGTAACTCATGACACATACCACTTCTGGCATTATTTAGCTTAGAGTTGGGAAACTGGTGCTACTTTACATTTCAACATTTTTTTTAAGTTATCTGAAAACTAATACTGTTACACAGAAACATAGTATTTTTCTGTGCTAGTAGATAAAACAGAAACAAGTATTTTTCCATGTGTAATAAAAAAAACCTACTCGGGCTGTTTCACATTCAGGTTCACCACAGTTTAAGATGTGAGATTCCCTTTATGTTGTTTTGTTGAAAAGCCACATAAAATGCAGGTTTTATCAACACATGTTCTTCAGTCTCTACAGAATAGGTTTTATTAAACTACTAGGTAGGACTATGAACGACGAAGAAAGAGGATTCAAATGAGCAATAACTATGAAGTTACTGCTTTATAGAAATGAACACAGGTTATTTGCGCTTTCCTTAAATACACAGCTGTTTGATCTGTGTAACTTTTCTTGCTCTCAGATTTTTAAATTATGCATCAAAGACAGTAAAGTTTGTCACATTTGTTCAGTATCGATTTAATCAAAAATGTGTTTCTAACAGGCATTGGAACCATTTGAAGCCAATGGAATAATCTTGCAGTATGAAGTGACTGTCAGAGCTAAATCATCTCTCTCCGGTCCACCAGAAAAATACAACGTTAATACCACCAACCTGATACTAAAACTGCCAAATGGAACTTACGAAGTAACTCTGATTGCCCATAACAGAGTTGGGGCATCCCCTCCATCAGTTTTACTTATCCCAGCAACTAATTCAAAAGGTTAGTGTCCTAGTAATCTGTCTTTTAACTGCATCTGCATGGGTTTTGTTATAAGAAATCTTCAGTGTTATAAAATGATACTTTTTACTCAGACACATAATTGAAGTATTAATGTATCTACAGTCTTATATAATTATGCTGCCTTTTATATATTCATAAACGTGGAATTATGTACTCACAGGTGTATTTGAAGCTACATGTGCTATTTTGATATTCTTTTTGGTCCTTGGAGCTACTGTGCATTACGTTTCCTATTCCTTAGCATAACAGGCATTTTTGGTTGGTTTTTTTTTTAAATATCAAAGAGCTGGGGAAGCAAGCATCCTTTAACCATCTCACCATTGTTCTTCTTCCTTCTGCTTTCTGATCCTCCCCACCCCACTTCTGTTGTCGCAGTCTCACTTTCCCCCATTTTCATTATCTTGCCTGGTTGCTTTGTCATCTGCTTCCACTGTTTCCCTACTGTTCATGTTCATTTTTATTATGTTCCTTTCGTTGTCCAGTAGGAGTAATAACTATAGGCTGGTTTCTCTTTACTTCCAGCCTCCTCTTAGACAGTCCAAACAACTACGAGGACAGGAAGCAAAAAAGAAGTATACAGTCAGGTGCTCCTTTTAGCGTAAACACCAAGGGATAGCCACAGGTTGTAAACTATTAGATGAGCTAATTAAGGATAGGTTTCAAACAGAGTAGCATTCCAGCCAGAAGCAGTTGACAAGGTACATGAATGTGAGGATTATAATGGGAATTTAGAAGCGTCTCAGGGTTTGATTTCTCTCTGAAATGGATGCTTTCTTTTGGAAGAAACCTAGTAGCTTTGAGCTTTTTAGGCTTTGAGCGACACAGTCAACCTCCTAGTGGGAGGGGTCCCTGGCCATGGCAGGGGGTTTGGAACTAGATGATCTTTAAGGTCCCTTCCAACCTAAACCATCCTATGATTCTATAATCTCTTTACTGTGCAATAAGGCAACTTATTGTGTTTGAGAACAGAGAAGCTGAGTCTAGTCTCCAATTTTTAAATAGCGTGATACTGCTTATTTTGGATTTTTGCTACAAGGATTCAAATGTAAGCTTCCAAATTTCGGAAGATGGCTTTTTCATTACGTTCTGTCAACTTGTCACCATTACAATAACCCAGAAATTGTCCACGTTTGACAAAATAACTATTATTACAAATATCTAGTGGAAGAATTGTCAATATTTATCACGTTTCTGTTTTCTTCCATCACAGCTCCTGTGAAGAACGTCAGAACACTACCTAAAGATGGCAAGTTGTGGGTAGGGTGGACTGCTCCTAACAGTTATGTTCTTAAATATGTGATCGAATGGTGTCTGGTGTCCAACAGCTCAGACTGCATCATAGAATGGCAGAACGAACCAGGAAATGTTCAAGGAACATACTTAAAAGGTATTTTGCTCATAGCTGTAAATACTTCATAGAACACCCTAAAAACCTAATAAGTATTCTCAAAGTGAGGAATAACCTTATGCTGACGAGAACTTTATTGTAGGACAGGAAGCTGGGGTAGTCCTGAGGGCTTCTCTCAGTTTATTCTAAGTGTGGAAGTATCTGTATATTTTTGTCAAATACAAAACTGTATCTAATTTTGCATTTTTAAATTTATATTATGTAACATCAAGGTTTTTATCTGTGTTTTGTTTAGTCTTCTTATTCTTGGAAACCATTAAAGTAGTGAAAAGGCATATTTCCTTCAGAATCAAATTCTCTTATCCCTCTTTCAGTTCAAACAATGAAACTTGATCAGCTTTACAGTTCCTTTCAGATTATTATCAGTAGCTCCAATCAATATTTTTGGGATTCAGTGCTGCGGACAGATAAAGGCTTTTTATTTAAAACAAATCAGAAAAAATCGAGACTTCTATGAAGTCTTTTTATTAAATTTAACACTTGAATGTGAACCATTATATTGTTCCTTTAGTTAATATTTCGGAGCAGTATGTCAGTGAGATCCAGAAAAAAAACAGTCAGTTGCATTAGATACAAGTTCATCTAATAAAACCCAGAGCCCTGTATGTGAAGTAAACAAGAAGGACGATGAGGAATTTGACTGTCTGTGAAACAACACATTTTAAATTCCTTTTATTAGGTGATATAAAGCCATTCAAGTGTTACTTGATAACTGTGTACTCTCTATATGCCGATGGTCAGGGAAGTGGACAGTCTGTGAAAGCTTATCTTCAGCAGGATCGTAAGTACAAAATAGTCATATAAACTAACTTTCTTGACTAAAAATAATGAAACCTTTGCTTTACTGTGGGCTTTGTAATGAAAAGTGGTCCTACATTTGAGGGTCATCTGAAATAATTGATCTTGTCCCTTCAATTAACATCCATTCTGTTCATTTACAGTATTAAGGAGTTAAACAGGTCTCTGTGCCTGTCTCTTTCCCTTTTCTCAAACTTCTATCAGACAATTTGGCATGAGTTTGTTATTTTATTGGTATAGTAAAATTTCTATGCTGATTTATTTTAAATCTCAAGTATGAGGCCAAGACCAATTAATTTTTGAAGATTTCTTGTGATCCGCTGATTACTGTTTTTCATATCTCTTTTCATGAAGGTTTCTCTTTTAAAACGTCTTTAAGGTTGCTATTTTGTCTGAAAAAAAATGCTTTGCAAATAAGTTAGTGCAGCTATTCCATTGAAGTTTTTATGGAATAAGAATTCACTGCTCATTAATACACTGCTTTTGTGGATGTGAAGGTGCCCAACGGAAACTAATCTTCATCTCCCATTACAGGCCCTTCAAAAGGACCAACTGTTCAGACAAAAAAAGTAGGAAAAGCTGAAGCTGTTTTGACATGGAACCATCTCACAGTGGATGAACAAAATGGATTTATCAGAAGTTACACCATATTTTACAAAACTGTTGATGGAAATGAAACAGGTAACGGAAAGCTGAGAAAGTGCTTTGTGCCATCGAAGTATTCCATCCGTCTCCTTCCTAATACATCTTCTGGAAAAACAACATACAGAGTAGAGTATGTCTGACAGTCTGTTCTAGTGACGTAAAGCTGATGTCTGAGGCCTAGCTCTCCTCCATACTGAACAGAAAAGTCCTTAATAAAGAATTCAGAGCATTCAGTCTATGTATAACAGGGTACTGAGTTTAGTTTCTGAAACCATATTTGCAGGTATTGTGCTCCCATGTTTCTATCTAAATACAGGGTGAGATCAAAAAGAAGGGATTTTTAATCCTTCTGGAACACCACATCAGTATATTACTGATGTAAAACATCTTGTTTGAAGTGCATTTTAGTTCTCAATAGTGTGTGTGACCTGCAGGAACAAGCAGGGAGCTAGCACTATTCAGAAGGTTTTCGTTTTTAGATTTGCGTAAATTGGAAGGGCTAATTACTTGCCTACCCTACTTTTTTGTTATTTCTAGTTAACCATGTTTTTTCTAGTTAGTAACTAGCAGTTTTTAGTAAGCCATGTAGTCTGCTTATTATAGATCTTTAAGTCGCAACTTTACTACTAGTTTAGTTTGTAGCTACATTCTGGGGGAAAAAACACACATGGGAAATTAACATAAAATATCATAAAGAAATAGACTAAATTCAAACACTTGAACAGAAACAAATTAATTTCAGCATTTCTTGTACCAGTTTGTAGTCTTTTTGTGTCTGTTTCATTTTCCATACATCCAGGCATTCTGCTAAAACTGTCTTGTACATCTGAGGACATGATGTCCTAATGCGATGGTGTTTGTACAGATCTAATTGTACAGAAAAGTAGTATAAATTTTTTCCTCTCTTTAGCTGTGACGGTGGATCCTTCCAAGACAGAGTATACTCTTTCTTCTCTAACCAGTGACACGCTGTATACTGTGCGGATGATGGCATACACAGATGAAGGAGGCAGGAGTGGTCCTGATTTTACATTTACTACACAAAAATTTGGTAAGGAAGAGTGGCATGATTAGTAGAAGTAGAAAGTAATGTTGCAGCAGTATAGCAAGTCTTTGTGCAAGATCTGATAGGAGGGGAAGATGATTTTATTTAAAAGAAAAAAAGTTTCAGTTGGATGATATCCAGGTAGCCTATCTAGTACTCAACCACAATGAGGTAGTTTAGCCAGGATTTCTTCTGATTGTACAGAGGACAAACTATCCTCTGCAGGTCTCTTGGATCACTCTTTTATGTTGGCAAACATGCTGGGTTTGGATGTGTTTTGTATATCCTTTAGGATTTACTTATTCCCCTTGCTTTCTCTTCTGGTGTCTGATGGATCTGACCATGGTCTTAAAGAGTCCAGAGTCTTTGTTTTAATCTGAAGTTCGGTTGGCCTTTATTATCCTGATACAGGTGTCCTGAGGAGCTGCAGAGGTATGCTGGGATCTTAATCTGCTCATCTAGGTGCCAGTCAGCACATGCCGTTCTTACAACCCTTCCTGAGGTTCTCATTCATATCACTATTAAAGTTTGTTCCAGTTTTCTTCAGAGAACTGAAGAGACTCATTTTGAAGAGATAAATTTATTGTACATTCAGCTTTAGAGAGTGCTTCCCATTTGTAATGGTAAGAGCAACAACATTAACTGAACTTAGTTGTGGAAAGCACTTTAGATCAAGCAGATTTTTATAATTTTTTTCTGTATTGTGTTGCTTTTCCTTAAGCATTCTGTAAGGTTTACTTAAGAATGCGTATAACATTGGAAGAAATGCATAACAGAGATGTTTGCGGGCAGAGGGTATTTTTGTGTGCAGAATAAACTGATGAATTACTAGTGACTTTGCTTACATTACTTATTTGACCATGATGTTGTTACAGCACCCAGTAGGCCACTGAAACACCTGGACCACAGATGAATTTACATAGATGTTACTGTCATATCTGCACAAACCATAAAATTACTTGCCTTGCCAGTATTACAGAGTCTAGAGCAACCTGTGTGTTTTGTTGATGCAAGGCATGAGATTGTTGGGACAGAGCTTTTCATCTTTTCACCAACAGGCTCTTTTCAGATGGTGAAGAGGTTCTTCTGAAGGTGAAGCTTAAGACTGAGCACTGTGGGCGTATTCAGTTTCAGATTCTCCCTCTCCCTTTGGGAATGTATGCGGCTATTGAGTTCTTCAAATGCCAAAGTAGGGTATAACTTCTTCTCTTCGTTTTCTTCAGGGAAAGGAGAAATTGAAGCCATAGTTGTACCTGTGTGTCTAGCGTTCCTGTTGATAGTGCTCCTTGGAGTTTTGTTTTGCTTCAACAAACGTGACTTGTAAGTATAAATGAAGTCTTTCTCTTAGGCTTCTGGTATTTCTGGGCATAAGAGACATGGCAATAACTCAATACAAACAAACATTCTGCAGATAGATCAGAAGAAGAAGGTAAAGCACACATACATTGATTGGTCATAAACATTTTTGTGTTTTCCTGGAGAAATCGGGGCTCTTCTGATACTAATTTCTTACTGTTAACAATTAGCACACAAACTAAATGTTCCATGACTCAATCCTACAAGGAAATTCCTGCTTTTCTTGCTAGAGTTGGTCAGGATTAGGTTTGTTAGGTTTTGATCAGGGTATACTGTCTGTGTTGTTTTCTTAGTCATTGTATGACAGTAGAATGATGATCCCTAGTTTGTGGAGCACAGAAGATCTGTTTACAGGCTGTGTTTGAGCTATATAATTACAGTGATAGTAAACATTAAGCTTTTCAGCAAGTTTTTCTTCAAATATTTTCCCTTCATTTTTAGCTGTGAAGTTGGCTTAGATTTTGACAAGCTGTGATGTTCGTAGTTACCTTAAAGAAGCAACAATGGATATTTATACTGACATGTCTCATAGACGTCACCTAAATAATTGCTCTGTAGATTCTAGAGTGGTATAAATGTGAAAATCCCTCACTAACCGTTACCATTTGTTGGTTTGCCTTTTGTTGGATAGCTACATCTAATGTGTGGAGGAGTTGTAAGTGCAGTGATGTGTTTTGCTAAGTAGTACAGCTTCCTACAAAGATGTAGATAAGTGCAGGAAGCATTCCTATTTGGAAATAAATACTCTTGCAAAATTGCTATGTAAGGGAGTGGTATCGTGGATTGTCCAGTACTTGCTATCAGCATAGGAATTTGGGGAGTGCATCTTGTAATTTTATTCTGTTTTTAATTCTTTACAGAATTAAAAAGCATATCTGGCCTATTGTCCCTGATCCATCCAAGAGTAACATTGCTCAGTGGTCTCCTCAGGTTCCAGCTAAGGTAATATTTTCTGCATCCTGTATCTTCCTAGTCTCCAAGGTTTCAGATAAACTAACCAGTAGGAGTTTTCTGTCTTGTAGCATGCACGGATTTCAAGGAAAAAAACATGGATGTTAAGTTTCATGACATTGTGATACAATATGGTTAGAAGACTTTAATGCATCAGTAGGTTCAGCATAAGAAATATGTTAGCACAAGTTCACAGCATAGAGCAGGCTTCAACATCGTGAATTATACTCAGATTACTAGTTGGAAGGGTCAAGTCCCTATTATTTTACTCATTCATGGGAAGTCAGGATTAACTAAACAGAATTCATGATTCCCATTCTTAAAACCTTGAAGGACTTGTTTGCCCAGTTGAGTCATGAATGAGAGAGAAAGCTCTATGAGTTCCTCATGGATGAGGAGATGGCAGAATTTATTCCCCAGGTGGGGTGAATGACATAGCAAATTCTGTTCAATAAACTGTGGCTAACTTCTGTGAAGAAGTGCAGTGATGTTGGACACGTTATTGGAAGTAATGTGTGTGTGGCCTCAATATATAATGTTCCTGTGCTGCACAGCAAATGGTTGTCTGTTTACGGCTCTTGAGAGTAATTACAATTAGAGCAAATCTTGCATATCTGCTATAGTTTTAGAATAGCTGCATAATTAAGACTTTGTCTTGGAAACAGAGCTACATCCTTCATTTTGTAACAGATACTTTACAGATATTGCCAAACTTAGTAAGAAGAAAACTTACATGAAGAAACTTGAAACAATTACAGAATAAAAATTCAGACGTTTAATGAGGGGTTTGATTTTTAACATTCCTCTTAGGCAACATTCATCTCTTTCTTTCAGCATAACTTTAGTTCCAAAGATCAGATGTACCCAGAAGGCAGCTTTACAGATGTAAGCGTCGTAGAAATAGAAGCTGATGACAAGAAGTCTTTTTCAGAACAAGATCTAAAACCCTTTGACTTGCTTAAAAAGGAAAAAAGTACTTCAGAAGGACACAGCAGTGGTATTGGAGGATCCTCGTGCATGTCTTCTCCTAGGCAAAGCGTCTCTGACAGCGATGAAGGTGAAACTACACAAAACACTTCAAGCACTGTACAGTATTCAACTGTAGTGCTTAATGGCTACAGAGACCAAACACCTGTACAAGTCTTTTCAAGGTCTGAGTCGACTCAGCCACTGCTAGATTCAGAAGAGAGATCAGAGGATCACTCTGGTGGGGGTGATAGTACATCACAGAGGCAACAGTATTTCAAACAAAATGGTGGTCAGGATGAAACCAACACAGACAGGCCATGCTTTGAAAGAACAAAGCAAATTACTCCAGCTAACGAGGGGGATCTTGTGGGATTTGCACAACTGCAGATCTCAGGTCAGAGTTCGCAGCTGCTGGGCCTTGGGCTAGAAAAAAATACCCAGGAAGCTGCTCTGCCAGATGTTTTACAGAGAAGTATCGAAGGACAAACTGTGAGACCTGATAAAGTGGAAGGAAATCCACCATCAGCTGATGAAATGCCAAAAAGTTACCTCCCACAGACTGTAAGACAAGGGGGCTATATGCCTCAGTGAGAGAAGAGACTGGCTCTGTTTAGGCCTTCATTAGTGCCTGTTCACACTTTCTCCTGTGTTTCCAATAAATTAAGCTAGGTATTTTTATCTGAGTGCAGATAGGAATATTGAAATTAAGTGAAGAACAATTTGACAAAGTACAAGGACCATGTTTGTGTGGAAAATTTGCAGTCCAGACCTACTGGAGAATCACCTTTATGCACTACACAAAATCTTGTGTCTGGATAGCTGAATAAGCCTTTGTGCTACCTTGGACTTTTTGTGTATTGTCATATCAGATCTACACGTGATTGAAAATGGCAAGTTTCAATTAATCACATCAGCCAATAGACCTCCCAGAAGAAATACTTCAATTTGTGGCAGTGTACAAGTCTAAAAAGCCAGCTTTAGTTGCTCGGGGCATCTTTGTGCAGACGTAAGACTGAAGCTTAGTATTCTAAAGTGGAAGAATACTTGTGTCATACACTTTTCAGTAGCTTGATTGACTTTCTGAATTTTGACTTGGCCCGGTGTCTCAGTTTCCAGTTTACCAGACATGCAAATCATGTTCGTCCACATTTAAAAACTATAAAAATTAAATAGAACTTGCTGTGGTATGCAAATAAGAAAACACCATGATTGCTTGATTCTGAATGCTACTATATTAATTGATATTCTGCCTATGTTTAGATATGCGTGCACATGAACTATATAATAATTTGGCCTAAAAATGTGCCTTGCAAATTGACGCACAACAATTTTATCTCATGTTCAAAAGTGTAAAAATTCAGAAGAAAACACAGACTAAGAGTTATATAAAGGTTTTCTATCCAAATCACTGTCTGATTATGTCATACCTCTTTGATCATATAAATTGCCTTTGTTTAATAAGTGCACCTTTGCCGTATACAGCTTGAGAGGCAAGTAACGAGCTCTAAGTTTTTACCATTTTTCTGGCTGCTCAGGAGAAAGGGAATATGACCTTCTTCCTGATTGCCTACAGCAATTAGTGTGCTGTAACTGCACCACTAATGCTGCAGGACTTCCATGAAACTGAAAGCAGCAAAATAACAAAGCATTGAAGTCACTAAAGCTTTTGGAAGAAAAAAAAAAAACCCTACACCCTGAATTTGAACATTACTGGTAGTATGTATCTATTAGCAATCATGAGCCACAAATAATGTGTCATTTTTAAAATTGATTACTTTTTTGTAGTGTCTCGCTTTTACCCTGTTTATACAGTTTGCCTTTTATTTCTTGGAGACTGTCTCTACCAGGGTTTAAAGAAAAGTGAAGTTAAATTAAAATAAAACCTTTCTCCAATGATAACTAGAAATTTTATGTCACTCTTGGAGATTATTTTTTTTAACCTCAATTTAGCCTAGTCAGCTTTCGATTCTGACACTACTAAAGCCTCAATTCAAAACACTAAATGCTGTGTGGTGAGAATAAAACAAGTGTTTTATTTCTCCTTCAGCAAAAGAACTATGTATTTTAAACTACCTGAAATCTTTTGTGCTGTCACCTCTGGTGCTGCTGTTCTGCAAAGCACTTGCTAAAGGCCCTGGAAAGGCAGGTGTCAGTATCTTTTCAGCTTCCCTTGTCCTTCTCTGCCAGCTTGCATGGAAGGACAGGTATGCATATAAATGTTCACGCATGTCTTCTGCTTTTGTTTCAAAGAAATTCAATGCTACAGTAAATTCATAAGATGACCTCTTGAAGTCTGGACTGTTTAGAACAGATAAAGAATGCAGAATCTTTAGTAACATTTCGGTATTCCACAGGTCCTTTCTCCCATTTTTTTTTTTGTGTCTAGGCACATTTTTCTAAACTAAAAGACCATGTTACAGCTTACTGTAACTACACCTTTGTTCAACCAGTCACTTTCCTTTTCTCCCCACTCCACTTCAGCACCTTCAAACTCCTTCCAGAGGGCGAGGGCATAATGAAGACTATGCTGTCACAAGACAGGAGAGACTCTCATTTTTTCAGAGATTGAGCGTTACTTTGTCAGAACACATTTCTCTTGGAAAATAATAGCTGTTACTTCACTGGGGGATGGGCCATCTTCTCTGTGCAAACTTCATAGTGACTGTAGAAACGCCAAGTAAAAGGGAAAGTCTCTGTTGAGCGATGTGCATCTAATCCACCTCCTGCTCTTCTCTGAAATATTGTGGGCCACAACCTGGCTATTTAGTCTGAACATTGCTTCAGAGTCATGGATTTTTGCAAAAACATGCTGATGATGATGTCTTCTTTTTTGTTTTTTTCTTCCCAATTATTTTTTGTGATCCAGTGATGCTAACTTCTGATAGCATATGTTTGTACTGAGGGACAACTTCATTTATTCCTGAAGTTGCTGTTTGCCTGTCTATTGTGTAAAAGGAAGGCATTTTGTTCTCAGTTGCTGTTAATCATGGACCATTTCCAACCTTAAACAAACAGCATCAAGAGATGGTCCTTCTTAAAGGTCTGTGCTAGCAAGAGTTCTGGCCCGTCACTTCTGGCATCCATCTTTGTTGTTTATGGGCCAGCGGTAATAAACTGACAGCACCGTACAGGAGTGTTTCCTAGACAGCATTCTGTCAGTCTGGCAGTTATATTCTATCTTTCAGGCTTGTGTGTTTATCTAGGGCTAAAATACTAAGGACTAAGCAGGAGATACTGGTGGGTTATAAATTACAGGTTTACAGCTTGTTTGTAAGCCTACGTGCCAAATACTATATCATGCAGTGTTCAGGGTTTGGCTTGATTTTATTCTTTGGATCATAACAATCTAATGGTATCAAACAGTTGCATGCAGGTTTTTAGAGTGTCTGTAATGTAATTGTAGGCAACCAACTGAAATTCTCTGAACTTGGCCCTAGCATAGTAATTAAAGAAAAAGCTTCCCACCCTCTCCCCAGTAACTATGGTGCACTTTACAAAATAAAGGTATTATTAAAATAAAATCACACTTCAGTATTGACACTTTCATGTCCATCTTAATTACCTGGACTGGAATTTTTCAAGTAGGGATGGGAGAATAGTTGTAAAGACCTTGTTAATTTGGTGGCAGAAAGGGAGGCTAGTAGAAATACAAAGTATTTTTCCTGCATTAGCATGTTTGAAACATCTCTTAAGTGCAGGCTGGCTAACTGCTTCTCTGTTTAGAAGAAAAGTAAATATATTTATCTCTGTAGATCTGTTGTGGTGGTTCTGTAAGAACAGGATGATGATGGTTTTGTTTTTTTTTTTTTCCTGAGATGTGTTGGCTTGCTTTCAGGGCAGTTAGTCTGGGAATATCCTCCCCACTGTAGTGAAAGTCTTGGGGTTACATTTCATACGCCCTACCGTAGTGTGAACTAAACTGCCTGTTAAGCCTTAACCTGGCAGCACAAAGCACAGCAGGGCAAAAATTTTTCCAGACTTGATGCTGGAGTGCTTGAGACAAGCATGTGCCTGTCTGTGCTACAGTAGCCTAGCAAAACGCTGATTATTAGGACTGGAAAAACTTGGCCCTGGGAGGAGGGCAGAGTTTTAGCGTGCGAGGGCTGAGTCCAGTTCTTGGGCGTGGGAGAAGCCCCATGGCCTGGGGTGGGATTTGCAGCTTCAGCTTGGACTGCAAACCATGGGCACCACCAGATCATTAAAACTTACATTAGTGTGCCCAATATGTGGGAATCGCCATGCTGATTTAACTTTAGTAATTGAACTTGTTTAATTAGTAACAGGTCTTGAATATCCAAGACCCACATCAATGTATGCTGCCATGGTATTGACTTCACAGTGGGATCTGAAACCCCGAAGACTCTCAGATTGTTAATAGTCAGCCCTGCTCCAGGACATACACATTTTAAATTGTAATTTATGTGCGTTAAATGGGACTAAATATACTAGTTTACTTTCCCTGAGGCAGTTGTTGTAATTAATTGTTATTTGGATACATTCCTTTAACTGTGTTAAAAAGTTCTCCTGACTGATGGATTGTAAAACTTCATTAATCCCCTGTAACCTGTTGTCTGTTTGCTAGGATGGATACATACAGGCATTTTAAATTCCAACAGTTGCTTTTAATATTATTTGGAAGCAGTTCATAACAAAAGGGTTGAGTGTCATAAAACATCCATTTGGGAATTACAACGAACCCCACAGTCTTCAGTTTAGCTCTTGATCCAGAAAATTGCAGTAAAGTGGAGGCATAAGTGCAAAAGTCTAGAGAAGGGTCAAATTAAGAGTTTTGCTTTGGAATCAAATTCCTATTTCTCTTCCTTTAAAAGGGAAAGGATCGGTTAAAAAAAAAAAAAAAAGCTAAAAAGCATATGTGTGTTTGCTTTCACTGCTGTTTCCTTTGTAGTATTTGTGCAATCTGAGCCATTCCTAGAAATTAAAACAGTGCTGACTTAATGCACAAGGATGCATTTTGAGGCCACAAGATTTGGTACAAACAAATTTAAAATTAATGGCTAAAGGCTAGATCTCAACAATTGTCCACTTCCCCCCCACCTTAATTTTAGTGCAGAGAGAGGGTGGGCAGTATGTGCCTCCCAGAATGCAACCTTAGCCAGTACTTGTGCTTATTTGCAACCTTGAAGGGGATATATGCAATAAAGTCATCGATACTCTGCAGAAGCACACTTCTGTAACAATAGGTGAAAAAACACATAATGGCACAACAGTCCGCACTCGGCAGGAAAGTTCCGCGTCCTCCTGCTCAGGCTGAAGCGTCTCCTGCACCCAGCACCGGCCCTTCTTCTCCGGTGACTGCAGGCATGGTGGACGAGCATTCTCTGCAACAGCCATCGCTTTTCTTCATATCAAAGCACATTCGTTAATGGATCCAGTCAGCTTGCCGTGTTTTTTTTAACACACCAGTCTTGTTTACAGTGTCACGTATGGGCTGACACTTCGATACAGCCATGGATTGCCTAGTAACCAAGTGCTTTTATTTGAGGTTAAGGTCACTGAATGTTGCTGTGTGCAGATACACGCGTCTAGCTTAGCGGAGGCATGGGACATGGGGATAAACATACTAACAAGGAAAGTGCCTTGATGCTGGATTGGATGGCTAGTGAATGTAAACATTAAGTAAAAATTTTACTATGTACTTAAAGTTATGTATCGCTGATTAACCTACTGGTAATTTGAATGCCAGCTTTAAAGGGCTTGCATACTCTGGCCGGAGGTTAAACTTGTAAATTGCTGCATAAGCTGTCTATACGTGGAAATGTGTTTTAATACCAGTACACTATTTTCATTCTTTTGCAAGCTGCATGTTTATTGTCATATAAACTCTGCTTTCTACAATTTACTTTATGGTCAGTGTTGAATGTCTTCTTCTTTGTTACCCAACTGAGCCTGAATGTTGCATTTGTCTAGTACATAATATAACAAAACAAAATTCCATACTTACCTTGTGTGCTGGAGTTGGTGTTTTGTAAGGCTGACTGACGTAGTAACCACAGAGGGAGAAGAGTCTGGGCGCTACCTAATAGGCTAGAAACGGAGAGATGTTCCCAAGGAGAGACGTGACCATGGTGTACCAGGACAAAAGGCTACCTCGCTGGGTGCACTGGGACAGTTCAGCAGCAGCTGGATGCTCTTTAGCCCCCCTCTTTGTAATTATTCCTGTAAATAGGTGTTGGCTGCAACTGGCTGCCGTTGATGGTGGGACAGGTCACTGTGCCAGGGCCCTGGTGCTTTTCCAGCTGCCAGACATGGTGTGTGTGTTCTGTGCCTGGGGTCTCACCAGGGGAGGGGTGGCCATGTCTGCCTGCGGCTCCATACGCTGAAGGGATAAGCTGGCGCTCTTAGCAGGCTTGTCCATGTCTGGTGAAAATGGGAAGAAGAGTGTCCAAAAATCCATTTCTAAGGAACAGCATGGGAGTGAGGAGTGGGGTATAATGCTGCCTACTCACACTAATTTCCAAGGAGTCAGACTGGACTATGTCTGATACTGCCCTCGGTCTCACCTGGGTTTGGTTCTCTTGTTTCTAATGGGTGGAGAACCCTCACTGGCCTTTAGTGAACTTACATCTCAGTGCTAAAAAAGCACAGTTTGATCTTCAAAGGATGGTCATATCCACAAAAGGCTTCAGGGGTGGTACCTGAGGAAAGACAGCTTCCCCTTCCTGGCTGAAGTTCTGATTTGTGTAGGCAGACTCAGGTAAAACTGAGTGAGGCTTGCGGGGGGAAACTGCGGGGTGAGGGGTTACCTCCAGCACCAAAAATCATTTCCGTCACTGCCACAGAAGAGCCATCCCAGACGCCTCATGCAACTTAACACTTTGGTGTTAAATTAGGTACAAACACAACATTAGACTCCTTTTCCAAAATGTTAATTCACTGCACAGTAGTTCACTGGCCACTGTTTCGCGTAAGGCCCCTGAAGTTTCTACAGGAGCGTGGTTTTTTTGCGTGTCCTCCTCGGCTGAGGCCGTAGCTGCTGAGCGTCAGCACCATTGGGCTTCACAACCACAGGGCAAAGCAGATGCAGAAGAGGTGGCAGCAGCTTCAGCTTCACAGCCTGCCTCCATGCTGGCAGAGCAAGGTTGCTTCCTGTAACTGTTAAACAAAGGAAATAAGGCTGGGCAGAAAATTATGGGAATGCCCCACTTCCCACAGGAAGCACATACTTGCACAGCATACACATCAGCGCACCAGAAGCCGGCAGGTTCCTGGAACAGCTCTCTGTCCCCGGGGCCAGGGGCCAGCAGAGCCCGCAGAGGAGATGGGGACCTGCCTATCTGTCTGCCAGCCCTGGGGCAGCCCCAGGTTGTCCAGCCAGGACGGGCATGGGGCAGCAACACAGCACAGCAGCCTCGGAGCAGCAGAGAGGTGCCCAGGAGCCCTCACAGCCCTGCACACCCCAGGGCTGTGTGTTTGGAGGGGTGCTGCGGGGTTACAGCTTCGTTTTGACCACCAATAATCACACTAACATCAAACCTCTCTGCAAAAGCATCTTACATGTGTAAGCATCTTTTCCAGGCATGTGTGCTGCTCATGGTAGAGCAATCCAGTGCCTCTGTCTTCCCAGCAGTCTCCAAACCACCATAAAATAACTGGCAGAGCCAAAATATGCCTCCCACCTGCTACAAATAGCTAGGAAATGCCTGTCTCAGCCAGGGAGGCTCTGAGCACAAAGGACCCAACGGGGAGGACAGAATTCAGAGGGAGCAGTCTGACTCCAGGGTTGCCAGCAAAATGGAAACAGGTTTTCCTCTTACGGTAAAATGCAAATCACACGGCGGGCTTGGGGCAGCGACAGGTTTCAGTGAGGGGGACAGCTCTGCCGGAGCCATACAGCCAGTCCTCTGCTCGTTATCCTGAGCCTACAATGTCATGCAGCAGGCTCTGGGGCACCAAAAATCCCAAATAAATCTCCGCAGAAAGTGCTCTTCTGGCATGGAGCACTCATTACCTCCAGGATCCAGCCAAGCAGCAGACACATGCCAGCAAAGCAACTGGAACCAGTTAGGGAGCAAGCTGGGGCTGGGGCTGTGGGCAGGAGCCTGGGCATCACCTGGGGACCCAGCACTCTCAGCAACACATCACGGCCCCACTCCCGGCTTTCACCGTGCCTTTCTGGGAGGTCGCGGGCAACCCCCAGCCCATCCCCAGCCCCCCCAGGGCCCGCTCAGCCCAGCAGGGCCATGCCAGGAGATGGCAGCGGCCTGTCACCGTTAGCAGCCAGGCAGGCTGACTGCTCCTGCCCCAGCTCCTACCCGTGGCCAAATTACTCATGTTTGCAGATTTTTTTTTTAATATTACTTTTCTGAAGCTCTAGCAAGTCCCCTCGGCATCTCTCCTGACTCTCCCTTTGCCAGCAAAAGCTCTGACCCTTGTTTCATGCTCCCATCACCCGGCATCACCAGTGGGACATTGGATCCAGACCCGTGGGCAGGCTCAGCGACCGGGTGCTGCCAGGCAGGTCACCATCCCAGTGCCCTCTGGCACACGGTCCCATCAGCCGGGGATGCACCATAGCTGGTCCGCATGCAACAGGCCCAGAAGGCTGGGTCCTCGCCCCTGCGGGCTGACTAACAGGCTGAGATTTGCTAATACGAAGCCTGTTCTCATGCATTGCTATGGCCTGAATCACTGCGCTGCACCATCCAGATAAGTAACCAGCACTGCCCCTCGTTTGTTGCCAACACACATTCCCATGCGCTTTGGGAACAAGCACGAGTTTCTTGAAGACCATTTTTGGACCAGACCTGTGGCAGCAAAACTCTTCCTGCTTGAATGGATGCAGTTTTTCCCACTGCTTTGAGGAAATCCAGCATTAGAGAAAGAATCTATGTGGCTGCATGTGCATCAAAGAGCCATGGAGCCCACCCCCATTCCCACAGCCTTTCTCCATCACCACTGCAGAACTTGGTTATGGACGAGGCAAGGGTGCTATTTTGATACTAAGACAAATTTTCCTAGATGGGGGTACTGTAATAACCTTTAAAACATAAGCTGACTGCCATTTATCATGTATTATGTGATGCTTGCCCTGTGTTGAGTCAGAGACACCTGAGGAGGCTCCCTCCTTCCCTCCTCACCTTCCTCTCCCAGACTTTTGTCTATCCAAGCACTTGCTGACAGCCCCAGGACAAAAGCAGATGCCTCCAGCATCTGCTCAGGACACGGCTTTTCAGCAAATCCCTATTATGCTCCATTTGCTGCATGCATTGGATATGCATCTGTTTGCTGGGTAACTTGCTTCTTTAAGTGAAACTAGTAACAATTCTGTCTGTGTCAGAGAGCCTCTTCATTTTACTAATCAATATTAATTAATGCCATCTAGATAGATAATGCATAGATACACATCTGTAAATGAAAACAAACTAAATCATTACTTAATTATGAAAAACAAGGGAAATTGTATCAGCCCTTAAAATTAGCCTGGATACAATGCAGGAAAAAGGTCGGACTGTCAGAGGGCAACAGTTAGAGTAATTTCAATTATAATGTCAACATAGAAACACCAAAAATAAACAAACACTGCCAGAGCACAAACTCCTTTAAAGGCAGTGAAACTGAGACTCATTCACAAAAGCTCAAGTAAACAGTGATACCTCACGTAACTGTGGAGAAAGAAACTCAAGATAGCCAGCCCTATCGTTAAAGAAAAAAATCAGTCCGTACAAGACCAAACCTCAGTGGTGGGAGCAGAAAAGCCACAAGCTGGAGACAAGACATCCAAGAATTTGCCTGAGGACGTGGCAACAAAAGCAGCCCACCACCAAGGAAGCAGGGATTCTCCCTGCACTCCTAAACTCCTCCCACGTTAGATGCAGCATTGCCAGCTCACTTTCACTGAGAAATGAGCCACCCCGCTTCTACCTTAAACTCAGGTGAGGAACCTGGGTCATATCTACAGACTAGCAGATGAACTAGTAAATACAAGGCTTAGGTAAATTCGGTGCAACTTGTTTGGTAGTTTTGCATCGAGAGAGTCACAGAAACATATGGCACAAGGAACTTACGTGTCCCTAGGTACATGGGGCTGGGGAAGGGGGAACGTGCACAGGGAGGGTGCAGAAGGCAGGGGGAAAGGATGGGGTCACCTCTCTTCCAGGTCAAGCATCTCCTATCCCTCGTAGCCCAGCGTATCAGGAGATGTAGCACATAGCTTATATTCAGGATCGTCCTTTGCTTTGTAAAGACAGCACTTACAGACACAGAACCTGCCCTGTGCACTGGAAGAAAGGTGAAAATTAGCAAAATCTAAACTCCTGTCTGTCCATTTTCACTCAAAAATCACTCAGTGCTCCCCTGCTGCCTTCCTCTTGCAGCTCAGATGGCGTGAAACCTTGCTAGTCTCATAAACTGCAGATACCGCTCATCAGCAGTGTAAAAGCTATTAAGCCCTTCCGAAAAGAAAAGCAAAAGCCAGAAGAGCAAAGCAGTCCCTAAAGACAAGCAAAACTCACGGCCTATTTGTGAGTCAAGCTATAAAACTGAAAAAAAAAATCACTGCAGATGAAAGCAAATGCAGGGAGGGTGTTTCAAGGAGCTGTAAACTCACGGGAGAAAGAAGCAGACAGCAAAGGCAGCAAGCCTTGAAGGCAGCTGGATATAAGCATCTCTGGGCAGTATGCTGGTTATGAAAAAGCTTTACTTTAAAAGCAAAGACACTGTCACCCACTGCTTAATGCTTCCTGTGTTCAGAGGAGTTTTAAACACATTTTGTAAATGAAAACGTCTGTAGTTCATGAACTAGTAATGCTAGCATAAATTCCTACTTCTAAAAGGGAAGAAAAAAAAAAAAACAACAAACAAACACAAAAAGGAAACAAAACCTAAACCACCTCCCAGCTCAACACCCCCCCTTCCCCCACCCCCTCAGGTAACTGCTTGGGTTAAAGACAGTAACAGAAATACAGCCTAGAAGCCATGCCCAGTCTTAGCAGACACTACGAGGAGATTCACTATGAGAAGTGTGCTGTGTTCATTTGGTAGAATTAAGGATAGGACAAAATTTCTTGCATTGTCTTGCATTAGCACATAATTTGCCATAGTATAATTTTAGAGAGCCTTTCAAGCTCCTTTTTTTTTCAGAATAAAGTGTTGGTTTTAGTTCAGTGATGCTCCAAGTGGGCATCCTAGAGCCTTTACCCTGATGATAATCTTAGGCTCATTGTTTCTGACATCGCTGAAGACTTACATAATCTTTCCATGATTATAAAACACGTTGACTTCTTCATCAAACTCCACTAGGCATACAATTGCTCATGTAATGGTGAAAATTCTGCAGAAGTTACCCTTGGCTGGGTCAACACTGTACTCTGAGGACAGCAATGGCAGATCCAGGAAATCTAAATAAGGCTGCTTTTCTGAGAAATTAAGTACTCACTTCGAAACTTCAGTTCTATCGAGTCAGACACTGAAATCTAGATAATATAAAAGTTGGCTCAGCAGGCTTTCAGCAATGATAAAGCTCTTGTAGCTCATCACTGTGGGGCTGATCAATGCCCGAAAATCAAGACAATCAAAGAGATTGAGAAAAATGCTGGTGGCAGACATCCAAACTTTGAAGTGTTGACCACATTACTCAATAGGGCTAGCCAATATTAAAACAGCACTTTGGAAATATAAAACATCATATTATAACAGAGTTTCTTTGGCTGCTTGAATTGGGAAACACAAGCCCACTGCAGGTTTGGGTGAACTATTTATTCTGTTCCGGGGCACCCGCCGGGCTACAGCAACTCTCAGAAAACCCTCATCCCCCAGCAAACGAGCGGCGGGTTAACTAACCTTCCACCCTCCTCCACGCTCCCAGAGCTCACCCGAATAACCCGAATCGCCTAGGACCCTGGGAACGGACATCATTAAGCTATAGCTAGGGCAGCTCAGGGCAGCCTGTGCCCCGGAGGACCAATCTTTTGGATAAACACCAGTTTGAAACTATTCCCCTTCATATTTGGGGCAAGCATTTTCTACAAAAGCCTTGTCTTTTAAGAGCTGAAGAAAGTAGAGCATAGGAAGGGCCGGTGTGAAATAATCACTCAGTGTATACTTTTCAAGAATCCTGTTTTCTGCAGAGTCGGAACAAATCTACACCATACGTATGCACATCTGCTTCTGTTCATGTTTTGGTATTCTATTAAAAGAATCTCATTTCACAGAAGAATATCTTAGTCAAACATCTGTTCCAACTTTTGGATTGTCACTCTTGTTCATATTCTGAGTTTGAAAGACCTCGATAAAACAACAGTTTGAAATAAATAGATACTCAGCTTTGGAGTTCCTCCTTTTCTTGTAATATTTCTAATCTCTGACAGCATAAGGCCAGAGGATTTGGTACCATTCAACTGCAAAAACCACCAGCTGAAACCTCATCAGGACTTTCATCACCACGTCACATCTCGTGCTGCAGGTCCGAGGCTGCAAAACAAACCTCCGGCATTTGTTCCACCCACCTTTTCAATGTTATTTTGAAATGTATGGAACATAGCCCAGCATTAGTGCCCTAAGATGTTTATGTCTGCAGAGATCTACTCGACCTACTCATGACAGTCGCCTTGTCTATCACAGCTGCAATCACTGGGCGTTTAAAGCCATTGTCTTACTATTGATCATAGTAATTATCTGTACCATGGGAGCACTGGAAAATATACCTACCCTGTCAGTGTAGTTCTGGACTTGACCCTGCCTGTGTCTCAAGCTTCTTGATCATCCGGACTGCTTAAATGCTGGTTTGGACTGAACTGCAAATGGAAGGAACTAGCCACCTCCTCACTTGGGAAACTCAGGTGTGAGGGCAATGCTCTGAAAGCTGAAATAAGGAGCGTCAATCTAAAAGTACAGCAACAAATACAGTAAAAACATAGATTAGGATTTCTGCTCAAGGGCCAGCATCTTGTGGGCCCTTATGCTGGACTCCATGCATAACATAAAACAGAAGATCCCAGCAGTGAAGCAGCTTGCAATGTCATCTGTGCTGATGAATGGGACTGAGCCGGAATATAAATTGTATAAACACCTTCCTCCTCTGCATGTCTTGCTGCACAAACATTAGCTGAATTATGGCACCTCACAGTGTCTGGGCTCAGGCAGACGCGTACACAGACAGACGTACATGAACACTTCAACAGGCGGTTTGTCAGAGAAGTCAATGTAGTTACATACATAATATATATCTGCAAAACTGCATCACTTCTCCTGAAGCTTGCAAATAAGCTACACCAACTTGCAGTGGCAACAGGGTCACCTCCTCTTCTCTTCTTTAAAGTCTACATCCAAGATACTCTGCTTGCACAAATTCTAAAGGAAGTAAACAGTGAACGTAACATTTGAACTTTCCTTACCTGTGAATGCCCAAAATACCGGAAAAATCATACTATGCACAGAAAGAGCACAATATGGTTTCCCTTGCATACATAATTTTGTTGTTCTTACAACAAGGATGCTTAAGTTTTCTCATACAGGCCAATTCAGAGAAGACTGGTATATTTGCATATTATGTGGTAACAGCGAAAACATCCTCATGTAAAGTCAACCAACCATTACGGAGACAACAAAGGGGTTGGGGCAGAAGATCTGCCTCATCTACCCATCCTTTAAATACCTGCAGGGATGGTGACTCCACCACTTCCCTGGGCAGCCAGTTCCAACGCTTGACAACACTAGCTGTGAGGACATTTTTCCTATATCCAGTCTAAACCTCCCCTGGCACAACTTGAGGCCATTTCCTCTTGTCCTATCACTTGTTACTTGGGAGAAGAGACCAACCCCCACCTCACTACAAACTGAGGAGCAGTAAGATTGCTCCTCAGCCTCCTTTTCTCCAGAGGAAAGAACCCCACTTCCCTCAGCTTCTCTTCATAAGGCTTGTGCTCTAGATACCTCAGCAGTTTTGTTGCCCTTCTCTGGACACACTCCAGCACCTCAATGTCCTTCCTGTAGTGAGGGGCCCAAAACTGAACACAGTATTTGGAGGTGGGGCCTCACCAGTGCCAAGTACAGGAGGACAATCACTCCCCTAGTCCTGCTGGCCACACTATTTCTGATCCAGGCCNGGACAAACTCGATTGCCTCCTCCAGATCACTGATAAAGATATTGAACAGAACTGGCTCAAATGCTGAGCCCTGGGGAACACCACTCATGACTGGCCACCAACTGGATTTAATCCCATTCACCACAATTCTTTGGGCCTGGCCCCACCTGCTGATGAACAATGGAAAGTAGCTTGGTGAGCACTTCTGGCAGCTCATTCCGTACCCTTGGTTGGATCCCATCCAGGCCCATAGATGTGTGTGTGCCCGCTTGCTAACCATTTTACCTTGGATTATGGAGGCTTTGTTCTGCTCCCCATCCCTGTCTTCCAGATCAGGGGGCTGGGTACCCTGAGAACAACTGGTTTTACTATTAAACACTGAGGCAAAGGCATCATTAAGCACCTCAGCATTTTCCTCATCCTTCATCACTATGTTTCCCCCTATCGTGGTTTAACCCCAGCCAGTAGCTAAGCACCACACAGTCGCTCTCTCACTCCCTGCCCCCCGTGGGATGGGAAAAGAATCAGAAGAGTAAAAGTGTGAAAACTCGTGGGTTGAGATAAAGACAATTTAATAAGCAAAGTAAAAGCTGCACACGCAAGCAAAGCAAAA
>VXBH01005423.1:380137-417285 GCA_013400035.1 Rynchops niger
CCTGCTCTGGGTGACCCTGCTCTGGCAGGGGGGTTGGACTAGATGATCTCCAGAGGTCCCTTCCAACCCCTACCATTCTGTGATTCTGTGATATTTCTAAATGAATACGGAAATCTAAAATGCCTAAATGGTGTATTTAGTATAAATTGATAAAAACTTTTCCATGTGCTCTCAGTTTTGGTTTTTTTCATGTTCATAGCATTAGTTTGAAAGACAAATTGTCAGAAAAAGTAAGACTCTGAATGCAAAACAAACCAAGTCCAAGAAGCTGGTGTTCCAAAGCATGGGCAAAAGGCAGCCCTAATTTCTGAGATGTACTGAGCCCACTTACTGCATTACTCTTTTTCAGATAAAATAATGGTCAAGAAAATCAGAAAACAGAAGAAAAGAGCAGAATAGCAACAGAAAAGGAAATAAAATGGGATGGAAAAGCAGGTTGTTACTTACCCTCCAGAAGCTAAGAGATGTTACAGGGAAACTCTACCCAAACCACCCATCAAGAAGCTCCCCTTTCTAATGATGCCTTAAAGGTGGCATTATTTTTATTTTTACCTGACTCAGTCATGCAACTCAGAGTATGAAGCTTCCATAAGGCTGCTAAACAATTCCTAGACAGGCCCCAAGATAGCTCTGTATTATTCTTAAATCTTGTGATATTAAATCAAATACTGAGATTTAAGGGGAAAAAAAAACCTGCTGTGAACAATTCAGTGACTTCTGCACCCTAGGAAAGGGCAAGGTGGATGGGAGCAGTAAGACCAGAAAGGAGTGAAGCAGCAGGAGCATTGACCCAACCAAAGCTGTGTCCCATGCTCATTTCAGAGCATGACTTACCTAATTAAGCAAGGGCTTTTAAGAACAGACATATATACATTTTGGCTTACAGGACTGTGGTTGGGAAAGTGGAAATCAGCATTCCTGTAGAAGGAACATTTGCAGAATTTTTTTTACCCTTTCTTGGAAACTAAACAAGCATTGCTATAAGTAAGAGCAGCTTCCAAACTATAGGTGAAAAACCTAAATAGAAACTTTACCCTGTCTTCCCCCGCATAATGCAAGTAACAGCCGATACATCCAGGGTAAGGCTCAGCCTCTTCATTCATGCTGGACAATATATTTTCCATTCTCCCACTCTTCTTCCTGCGCAGAAATGAAAGCCTTTCTATTCCTAGTCACATTTGTCTCTCACTTTTCTATCCCCATGACTCCTGTATCTTTCTCACCCCTAAAGGACTCTGTAGATATACACAAACAAGGCTGATGATGTCAAGCCTTTAAATACTGGGAAAATAGTTTTAAGTCTTAAAGCAACTATATGCCATATGTATGTCATACTCAACCCCTCCTTTTAACGCATTTTACTTAGCGTTGACTCTCCATCTCTTTTTTTTAACCTGGCATTTAACATAGTAAATATTTTGGTAGGAATTTTACAGTAATAGCCTCGTTCCTGCTGAAAAAAAAAAAATTAGCGTGATGGCAAGTTTCCTGCTTAATTGCTACTGTATAAAATGGAAACTACAAGTAGCTTTATGACTTATCAAGATCATAAAACAAATTACAAAAGTTACAGCCTTCATGTAGAAATCTTTAATCCTAAATCAGTTACCAGGGGATATCGGGGGATCTTTTGTAGACTTAGTGTTTTTTCAATACCTCCCAGAAAAATATTTCCTAAATATAAACTCGGGGCTTATTCCAACACAAGATGCTGTATTTAGTTGACTTTTTTTTTCAGTTCATAATATCAAAACCTCAACTGGGAAACACAGTTTTAACCTGGGAGAAATTAGAGGCAAAGGAACAAGAAGATATCCTGCAGACAAAGGTTATCTTCCTTTATATAAGAAGAGTTTTGAAAAGCAGCAAACAAACAGGAGACACAAAAGCAGCACAAAAATGCAAGAGAAAGGGAAGGAAGGAACAAAGCCAGAATAACCCTCCCTTTTCCAAAATTCAGATAAGTCAATAGCATACACATAACAAATATCCTCTCATTAAAGACAGGGAAACTATGAGCCAAACCACTGACTCAAGAGTCAGGATGCAAAAAAACAATTACTGAAATCTACCAAGTATTTGTAAAACTGGAGGAACACTACGCATAAAACCAGATACAAAACAATCGAGGGAAGTAAGAACAGGAAAGCAGTTCTACTCCATGTCACTTAATGAAGGATTTGTCAGATGCTGGCTGTGTTCACATCAGTCCACGTTTGCCCAGCAGTGCTCAGCCATGGGAACTGGTAGCCTGGGCAGAAACCAGTGAGCTGCTTCCACTGCTGGATGCTTCATCAGTAAAGATGAGTTTGCTTTAGCAGACTGATGTGTGAGAACACAGAAGACATAAGAAAAGCCAATTCCTTTGCCTCACTACTGGCACATCTACCTGGTTAGAAAAAAAAAAAAAAAACAAAAAAACAACCAAAAAAAACCCCAACCCACCCCACACTGAAAGTGAACCCTACAAGTATAAACACAGTGCAAAAATTTCACAGTTGCTCAGAGGAAAAGGGTGTTTTCATCCAAATTAACTGAGATCAGCCAGGCTAGAACATACGAATACATATGGGCAGCAGTGTCAATATACATCTCACAAGGGGACTTTACAAGGGAATGTTTCCTCCTGCTAATGAGCCGTAGACAGCCCAAACATGTCCAGTGTTATGTAGGATTGTCCTGCGGCATTTTGTTGAAAAGGTGGTAAAACAGTTGACTGGCTTTTGGATTCATTCTTATTGCACTCTGTCAAGTTCTCGGAAATAAGAAATTCCCTTGTTTTAACAGAATTTTTAAGGTATGGATTGAACAGTGTTTTTTCACTGAAATTTTCCAGCTTTAGAACTTCTTCATTATCATTTTTTTCATTTTTAATTGAAGTCTTTTGGAATTCACATAGATCTTCTTCCAACATTTCTATGGGTTGGATTTCCTTCGCTGGTATCAAAGCTGAATGCGTTTGACTTCCGATACCTTGGTCAGTAATTATGTAAGACATGGGTGGTGAAAAACATTTAGCAACTTCATTTTCTTCATTATACAGTATCTTTTTATCTCTGTTAATCATGCCTTTTGGATTAACATCCGTACATTCAGAAACATTGTTTTCACAATGCATTAGTAGTGATCCTTCCTGACTTTCTTCGGGAAAACAATGTTCCAAAACACTTAGGTCTTCAAAGTCTATGGTTTTAGCCTCAGACGTCACTCCCTTCAAAAATGAATTATTCTGTCAGTACAAAGACATACATTGGAAAGTTATACAGGGTTATGTATTACTTTATTTTTTTAACAGATAAAATATTGACATTTGAGATCAGTTTGACTCAATTTTAAAAGTGCATTAATAAAGAATTCATGTGCATTTCAACTGGGATGCAGTTACATGTGAATGAGTACTAAAAATTACGATGTTATTCTGTTCGCTTGTTAAACACTTTCATACTAGGTTTTCTGTGCTTAATAGGATAAGGTGAGGAATCAGGCTTGGACCGTTTCTATCCTTTCCACTCTAACCAGCCATTTTTCAGACTAAAGTTTAAATACCATTCTCTGCAGATTACACTTTCAGTGTAACCCTGATCAACTCCACTTCATTCAAATAAACATCAAAACTTTAATAAGGAATAAACACACAAAAATTAAAAAAGACAGAAATAATATACCAAATCTTATTGTATGCTGCACTACATATTTGTGGAGAAGGGAGGAGATACCCAGATGTGGGAACCCAACCTATTATGCTCAATAACCTGAGAAAATTTAATTTATTTTATTTAATAAGGCATGTCCACAGTCACTTTATAACTTCAAAACATTGTTTCTCTTTATCATGTAAGAATTAAATTAATATACTTTATGAAGATGCATCTTTCCTATTAGTTTGAAATCCAATGGAAAGCATTTTATAGCACTTAAACAGAAGAATGAAACCCAACAGTTTTTTTTTTTATTTAGACTTAAAATGGCTGTCAAAGAAGGACTTCTCTCCATTTGATCCCTTCTTTAATACATAAAGTTGCAAATTATTACCATAGATGCATCAAGAGGCCATTCCACTGCCATGCTCTCCGCAGGATTGGGTATATCAGGCCAGCAAACCTTTTTAAACCTATGATTGAGAACAGAATTTTAGTCACATGGTGAAAGAAAGAGATTATTAAAAATAAAATTAACAAACCCCCAGAAAGCCCCAATACTGCTAAAATACCAAACTTTCACAAAGGAACTCTTTCCTACATTAACACAATCTTTTTCACCAAAATTAATTTCCCTCACATTAATTTTTATTACAAAAGATCTCAACGAGTAAAAATCTTGGGTTACAGCAACATTGCAGAAAAATTACTAATGCACGAATGTGGGTTTTTAAAACTATTACTATATAGTAGATCAAATAGTAGCACAGCAAAATAAGACTGTATACAAAACCTGTTGTGATCATGTTTCAGGGTGGCTCTTCAGCGAAAAGCCACCTCAGGTAAACTTTGCCCTAGGAAAATGTCCCTAGCACTACACCAAACCAGAGCTACTCCAAGTATATGTGTTAACAGCAGATAAATGATGCTAACTGGCACTGTAGCTTATACCTGTCCAATATAGAAGTAAACAGGAAACAAAATTAATCAGTAATTGATACTGGGTATATATACAAGTGAACAAAAACCAGGCCAGAGCTTGTCTTTTCACATTGCAATTTGAGCTACACAAGAATATAAACCCTCAACTACATCTCAAACTATTCTCCAGAATTAAAACATAGTTTCTTACTGTTGTGAAAATTCAGAATACACAACACAGATGAAGATGTAAAAGAGCTGGAAATTATATTTACTACCTCAGCTATACTTACTCCCTGATGCTTCACATGACTACAATCTGGGTACTAATAGCTTAGAACACTCCAAAATAGTTAAGATTTTTAACTTTCTTATTAAGCTTCAGTAAAACAACCCATTCACTTTTCATGCTAAAGAAAAGCACATTTTATAACGTTAAAAATCCTCACAGTCACCTTTTGGATGTTATAACATCCCCAATGCTCTGAGGAAGCAATTGTCCTCTGGCAGGGGACATCTGTAACAGCAGATAAAAGGATTATGAATCATGGATCCATATGGATCCATACTCATGGATCAAGCATACAAATGCTTCCACATGGTGTAATTTCTAGTTTCTTCATGACTTCTTTACAGTTCAAGGGAAGTGTCACAAACTAATGAAAGTAATACTAATGTAGCTAAGGTAAGCAATAGGGGTTCTGTCAAATGTGTTCTTGTGGTTTACTAGCAGATAAGAGTGCCTGGGAAACTTTTTTTTTGGCGTTAACTTTTCAGTAACTGACTTAAAGTATGCTCCCCTCACTTGATTGACCATGGAATTGCAAATGGCATGTAGCGTTTTTGATAAATTGATACAGGTGATAGGTAAACCTGTTTCTCCTATTTCTTTTGCTCTGATTTACTGCATTTTCTAAAATTCACATTTATTTTTGGACTATAGCACATTAACAGCAGTTACAAGATGTATGTTCAGTTATTTGTTTCTCCAGTTGCTTATTTTCTTAATTTGACATTGGTTTGGAATGCAGCAAAAGCATCTATAATATATATAAAAGTTTGCCTTTTACAAGTCAAAACTAATGAACTGCATTTGGTTTTAGAAGGTAGAAAATGTACTCACGCGTGTTTTTTCAAAATGCATGTTATCCAAAGGCCTAACAGAAACAACATGCTTAATCCAACGGGTAGAGCAATGAAAATAACATCTTCTTTATCTTTAGAGGGGGGAGAAAAAAAACAACCCACAGATGTTTACCATTTCTTTACATATTCCCTTAAAACAGTTAATTTTCAACACCCAAGTCACCTAATTAGGACAATTGTAAAAAGCTCTGACAAAACTAGCTGTAATTACTCAGAATACTGTATGGTACTCATTGTACGACATGGCAGAAGATGAGTAATTTGAACCCAACTAGTCACAGTTACTGAGCCAGAAAAGCAGCTCATGATGATCAGAATATCTCAGAAACAGATGTCTTGCATTTTAAGATTCCCTTTATTTAAAAAGACATCTGCAGGTCACCTCGTCCAACTTTGAAATGACAATCAGGTTGGTTAGGGTCATACCAAGCTGACCTTTGAAAGTCACCTAGGGTGAAGAGTCTACCACCTCTCTGGACACATGTTGTTTTAGAGTCACTTAAATTTGCCATATAGTGCCACTTCTACCTATTACTACAAAATAAATAGTAAAATCAGTGCAGGATATAGGTTTTAAATATACAAAAAATGCAGTTACTCTGACTGAAACAGTGCATAGATTTCTGAGCTAGCTTCCAAACACCTGCCAGAGGTGGGTATTGACAGCAATAGAGACCAGACCTCAGTATAGCCTAACTTACCTTGCATTTGAGTTGCAAACTAGCAAATGAATTTACAGGCAAAAAATAAATTAGCTTCGAGTCCCATGACAAGTTTAAGGATAGCTCATTCACTTTTTTATATTTCAGTTTGGCCACCACTATGACATTTTATGTATGTATTGAAAACACTCTTCCAGAACTAAAAATGAGGAAGCGCCTGAACCTCTGACCCACAGCCATCATAACAGCCTCCTTGCTAAAATATGGCTGAAACAAATAGTAAGAGATAGGAAAAGGTATTTCCCCACACACACTGGCCACAACCTGTGCACTCATGCATTAGTTGAGTTTATGTAGAAGAAGGGATGCAACACATTGCACAGCTATTCTAAATCTAGTATCTCAGATGGAAATGTCTGCTTGTTAATAAGCTGTTAGGCACCCCATCCCATAATTGACAACATACAAACTGTTGCTCCCACAAACATCCATAGTATTCCACAGCTTTATTGACAGCAAAATAAAGATTTTGGGGTTTGACTTCTAAACCTCAGGTTTTAGTCTGTGAGATGATCAATGAAATTTAGTTAAATTCAGCTACTGTCGGTAATTCTTCCTTGTGTTGTTTAACACTAATAAGAAAGAAAGAAAGAAAGAAATGCCTAAACAAAAATGTCCTATATTTCTTACTCACAAATCTGTTGTTAAAATAGTAATAACTAAGCTGGAATATTACTTACTGAATTTCAAAGTCTTGAAGGTTTTGGGCTCTCCAATGGTTCCACCAGCTTCATTGCTTGCCATGATATAGACAGTATATTGCGTATTAGCCTGTAAGGACTTCAGTCTGTATTGCAGAACATCAGAGTTCACTGTCTCATCTTTTTACAAGAAGATTTATGTCAATAAACACATGAATTAGTGTTACATCAAGGAACTGTACACTTGTTTAGCATCTTTTACAATGATAGATCTCAAGGTATTTTAAAGACAACTTGAAACACAAAAGTGATCTTATCAGTCCTTTGAAAGAGGAAACTTAAATTACCAAACAATGTTTATCAATGCTACTTAAAAGTTTAGAGATAAAAATAAAACATTATGCATTTAGTTTTAAAGATAAATACACAATTATTTTTTGCTAATGTTAAAGATAGGCAAATTATTATCCCCTGTAGTTTATTTTGTCATTGAAAAAAGTGTTTTTGAGAACTTTATTTCCTGGAATCTAGGCTCAGAAATTAAGAACTTAAAATAGTTTCTCCAGCTCATGAAATTTAACATTACTAGTACATGCAGTTAGACACTGATCATCCAAAAGAACTCAATCTATCAGCACTGAGATATCACCCCAAAAAAGTCAGAGGAAAGCCAAAGTCAACAGGAACTTTTTTCCAAGTTTCAAAATGTTCTTCTGAATTGAGCTCAACATTTCCAATACCTTGTCCATTATTGGAGTTAGTATGATGCACTTCACTTCTAGAATTTTTTAAGCAGGGCACATATCATAACATTCTATGGCTACAAACAGTATTAAAAGCATGTTTATATTACGTAATTAAAGTCACTGAAACATTTTGTGGTGCATAAAGTCAAAGCCAACTCATGTCATGATTCAGTTCAGTCAAGAAACACTCAGGAAATAGGTATGCTGCAATATGCCCTGAAATTAAAGAGACTGAGTTTCTTTTAAATCAAGGAGGTGAAAGTGAAGTTTCAGAATTAAAAGGCCATCAGTGAAGTCACCCTGGCACAAAGTGTACATTCTGTTCTTATCAAAAAGATGTGACATCAGAGAAGCCTCAAAAAACATCAGTACAGTAGGGTTTCACCATCTAAATTTAACTCCCTTGAGGTGCTATTTAAAACTAATTTCCTAAAGAAACTAATCTGCACCCCTAAAACAGGCACAGTCTGCTTTACGTCAGAAGCAATATGCAGACATATGGCCCCATAACATGAGGCTGCATGTCTTCAGGATGACCTCATGCAAAGCAGTCAGCATTAAATTACTCAGAAACCAACATGGCAGAAAAAATTGCATGTAGAAGACTGAATCTGACAGAAGTTATCAGCTTCCTCTTTCTAATTTAAAAATTATCAAGATTACTCTTGCCTTGGCTCCATACTGGACACCCAGAAGCAACTGAAGACATCACAAGCTTTTTAAGTTTGAGATCTTTTTTTTAAAAAAGAGAGATTATGTTAGGTGTCTGCTAATAGTGACGTCTAAAACAAAGGAGGAAAAAGAAGCATTTCTGAAGCACTGAACAATCCAGTAGCATTCTTCATAAAGCATATAGGAAGAACAAATTTAGGTCACCAAAATGCTTCTCATAAAAGATTCTGCTGAGATTTATGCCAGAGAAGCCCTGAATAGGTAGGATTATACTGACACCTTGTAGAGATACTACTCCTGAAGTAGGAGAATAAGAATATGCTCAAAAAGTCATGCTATCAGCCCCCAGAACAGAAAAGCAATACCAAGCATAGAAAATCAAGCAATTAATCTAAAAACTTTGTCCAAAACCACTATTTCTTGGCAGCTTGTTTTAGCTTCTTGGCTATCATTTGCTATTTTGCTTTTATTACAAAACTGACTGTAAAAACATTTTTACCAGAAAATTTTCACCGTACTCTTCCAGAAGCTGAGGGCCTGGGAATGGCACCCTTCCAACGACAAGCATGGAACTTATAAATTCACCGAACCCTCCCAAAGTTCAAATTTATGAATTTGCACAGGATCTAAGACTCTCTAATATATTTTAGCTTCACTTCAGCTCTTCTACTTCTGTCTCAACTTTGCCCATTTTGCTTCAGAAGTGTGTCATGATGAAAGAGACATTTGAAGATTGTGGGAGACTAGTACATACGTAAATGGGGAAAACAGCAAGTATCTGACAAATAAAACTCTCTAATTTGGTATAATCCTTTAAATTTGACATTTTAATGGAGAACAATCTGCAAAAAGAAGAGGAAAGAGAAGAGGAATGATAGTACTGCCATATGCTGACTAAATTTATCACCTGGAGATCCACCGGATTTGCATCTGAGAAGCAGAAAGGATGATGTGGTCAACAGTCATGGCTGTACTATTATGGGTAGTGCAATACTAATGGTAAAAGAGATTGAGAGCAAACAGTGTTGTGCAAAATAAGTTCAGAACAAAGAAATTGAGCAAGAATACACACGCAGTATTAAAGCAGGGACTATTCACTAGAATACCCCATCATTTCAATTAAACCTAAAAAAATTTTTGATCTTTATGTAAGCCACATTTTAGTACCAGTATTTTCAGACATACTTATAACGTGCAAAGTGTGCTAATAACTATGAAAATAACTATCATCAGAGAGCAAATTGTCATAACCCTGTTGAAAGCGTTTATGTTTAACATATACTTACTCAATTCTTTTCCATCTTCAGGTTTATAAAATATTGTATAATTCCTGATAAATCCATTTCTTTTGTCCTTTGCAATCTCCTTCCATTTTATTGTAACTTCATTTTTCCCTGGAATATCTGTTTCAGCCACAGGTCCTTCTGATGGCTCTACACAGAAGCATTATAAATTAGAAAAAGTAGTACAACAATCTAAGTACCGCAAAGTTATCTATCCGTGATACTTCACACATACCAGGGACAACAAATGTACAAGTAAATATGTCATCTTAGTGCTCTGATATAGCCCTTAACATTTCTCACCCTCTTTAATGTGTGATTTCTTCTGATAATACTTCCCCTCACCTATTCTGGCATTTGCACCGTTCTCCGTGTCACTGCACCCAAATACCTCAAGACCATGAAAAGGCTCTATCCTCACAGCATCAGAGAGAGACTGAGAGGTAAGACATCCTTGTGCACCCATGGGGGAACTCAGGTGCAAGGTCTCTGTGTGTGCACACTTGCACAGACCTATACACGCACGCATACAAATTGATATTTTCACCCAAAATCTTAAATTTACCAGTAAACTACATTCTTTCAGCTGGCTGTATAAACCACTGAATTCAAATTAAACTTCTACAAATAAAGAAACCTCCCTCCTCTCCCCCCAGAATGCTATTTCATCCACAGTTTCTATCCAATCACAAATGTCATGGCTTCTTACCACTTTTTATACGCAGGACTGCAAATATTTTGTTACATTATAAAATTTAACAAAAAGCAAGCTTTTCAAACCATCCATTTTATACTGTCTGTAGACTTTCCTCCTATATTAGGACTGGTAAATGCACTCAAGCATTAAAATCAAGTTTAATTATATATCTAAATGAACTGTAACATTTAAGAGATAGCAAGTTTAAAAAACTGTGATGTTTGTAGCTATACTCTTTTCAAGTGCTTTGTATACAGTATGTAAACTTTACAACAAATGAGTGGATTCAAGCAGCACAGGATACAAATTTTCTTTACTGAACAATTCAGTAGCTGATCTATGAGCAGAAATCAGGAAAATGAAACCCTGGTTTTTTTGGCATCTACATCTTTTCCTTAGTAATGTCAGTATCAAATTGCTCAAAGATAATACACCCTGAGAGACAGTCCACAACACACCTTTCACAATATTATTAGTTTAAAATACATACTTTTTTCTTGAACATAACTTTGTATGGAATACGGAGCTGCTACTTTATTTCCATAGAGAGGATACACCGAGATGTTATAGCATATAAATGGTTTAAAGTTTCCTGTAAAGGGAAAACAGGAATATTTACAGACAATTCTCTGTGTGAGATTAATACAATGGAAGTAGAGTAAATCAGAGTACAGTTCTAAATATACTGTTACAGACCTGTATTTTCTTCAACTTTTTAGCAAGCACAACATATATTCATTGCTTCACATGCTCATTACTGCCCTTAATGCAATGTATTTATTTAGTAGTATTCATAAGAGCACTTGGTTTCTGACTCATTTTTCACTAGAAATACTTTGAATGGGTACTTATACTTCAGCCTTAAGTAGCTTCTCTACATGAAGCCACTTATTCATCTCATAAAAGTTTAAGGTTTTGGAGAAAGCTTTTGTTTTCAAATAACCCGTATTATATGATACTTCCTAGAATACTTTTAATTTCACATATCTGTAGGCTTACTGCCCTGCAGAAGAGAGTTTTGTGTCATGCATCAAGCAACTTAAAAGGCACGGCAGAGCCCCAGCTCTTAACTCTACGTCGATGTTCCGGTTATGCCAACTGCAGATCTGCTGCTAACCAGCTGGACTCAAAAGCACAATTGTCCAAGTGAAATCTCTGCAGTAGAATTTTACGTGTTGCAACACACAGTCCAAGCTTCTGTAAATGAAGTTTCGAACTCTGAACAATCCAGCAGCCAAGCAACCAACACGGCGCATGCCCTACTTACAAGCAACCGTCATCAACTCTGAGAGGACACAGCTGTGGCTTTACACCCCATGGGACAAAACCAGGGTAAAGGGTTTCCTAGACCATTCCTCCTCAAGATCCACAGCTTGTTCAGCAAGAATAATGGCTATCAGCAGGTACTTGCATTGTATCGGCTATCTGCTGCTTTTTCAGTCCCTTACACTTATTTGCAACCCAGTAAAAGTTATGATGGACCATGTGTCGACCTTAAAATAATTCTACAAAAGAATGCCAGAACCAGACCTGAATAACAGTAAGTCTGAATTTGCCTTGACATTTCTGATGTGACATGCTTAGGGTAAAAAAAGATCTCCTGATAATGCTGAGGAGGAAAGCTGGGTTTTTTAGAAATATTGAGAACAGCTATAAATAACATTTATTCCTCACAGTAAATTGCTAAAATAGTGTAACTTTCAGCATAAGACTCCAGACTGACCCTTCTCAGTTCAATGTGTAATAAACTGCTCTTGAATTTTACTTCAAGCAGATTTTTGTTTAATTTTACTGTAGCATAGAAACAGTATTTAAATCACTGTTATCTGAGCCAGTAAGACAAATTTCATGAGCAAGCTAGCTATATTCATTATTAACAGCTCATTTTCACTTCAGCAAATGCAGGGTACTTGTTTTCTGAAAACTTTAGACATTCTTTTTCCCTGATGTAGGATTCAGGAAGATCCTTGTATGAACAAGAACCACTTTCAAATTTGATAAACTTAATTTCACTAGTGAAGAACCAAAGAACTAATGATCCAAAATCCACTTACAGGATATATTACATATATTATATGAAACATTTTCACAATTATTTCTGTGTTTGTACAAAGAAAAATATCCAAACATATAAAGAACAGTAGATGCATTTCACTAAATGTAATGTGTGTGGGATATTCACAATGACATCAACATACACTGCTTTGCCTTTGCACCTATCTCTCGAATGCTGTACGTTTTTTGGTTTTTCATAGAAACTATACATAGCAAAAATATTACTTCTTAGAGAGATTATCTGTTAAAAAAAAGTCAGCCTCTAAAACAAAAAAAAGTGAGCAGATCCTCACCTATTTGTACCTGCATCACAAGGTCACTGAAATCTCTTAGAAATGCCTTAGGTCATAATTCAAATGTCATTATGTGACACTGAACATACCAGATCAACCAATCACTCCACTTGCTTATTTTTAAGCAGAATTCTCCCTCAAATCCTTTTTCAGGTTTCTCGTTCTCTCTCTAACATATATAATGGCACATGATCTTTTCCTGTCTTCAAATTCATTTTTTTGGTTCTACATTTCTCTGCTAAAATAGTGTACATCTGTTGTTGGCCTCCCTACTGGAAGATTCATGGTGTAAGATCAAGCCACAGAAGTGCTTAAACATGAAATCTGTAGCTTAATCTTACATCCCATATAAAATGGGATATATAAGCATACATATAAGCAAATACCACCTTTCATGTTGCATGAAAATTGCAGAGTTAAAATTACTGTTAAATTACATGCAAGGATTTCAATAAAGCATACAATACTGTTATCTTTGAGAACAGTCTGAGAAAAGTTGAATAAATTGATCCTTGTTGTTCTTTACAGTCTACTTATAAATAAATATACATAAATACATATATATGTACATTGTTACAGCTGTAACTGATAAATGAACATACCTCTGTTAGTTTTCCAGTTTGTAGAATTCGATACATATTGCCATGATCTACTAAAAGGGTCTGTCTCCAATTCTTCATACCACTCCACTACATATTCGGTTACTTCTGGTTCGGAGGCTATCCAGACCACAACCACTTCTTCATCTGTTGTAAAGGTCTTCACTGTTCCAATAATCTGAGGAGCTAAAAATTTAACACAAAGTGTCATCAATTCTATCTTCATAACAACTGAAGCAAAAAAGCAAGCTGAGATTGCTTTGTTAGAAGATTGTGGGACTTAGTCAAGGTTAAAAAAAAAGTTTAAAAGGTAACTTTACATTTATGTTCACGCGTATGTACTCAACATACTTTAAAATTAAGCACGTAAGAATTGTTACAATGAAAAGGGCAGGGGGGATTGAGGCAATGATACTCAAGGAGATTTACATACAGAGACTCAAAGACCAGTCTCTCTTTTAAGATCTGAATTTTACAAACCAGTTTACTACCAACTTTACAGTTGGTGCAGATAAGACAGTGAAGCAAAAGCGAACCATCAACCTGCAGATCAGAGGTAATGAAAGTCTGAGTGAAAACCCGACCTGGCAAAGCAGAGGGAAAAAGCTTGCTGGTGAAGCAGAGGGAAAAGAGACGTATGTAGGGGGGAAAAAAGCATGTCACAGCATGGAAAAATCAGAACAACATTTATTGTGGTGTACAGAAGCAGACAGCAACCTCCAGGACAAAATGACATCATGTCTATCTATCCAGTTTTCCGATTAGACTGGAATTTGATTGAGCAATTCCAGGGGAATGCTTACACTTATGTCATGAGCTACTGCTGTAGGAGTACTGACTGAAGTGTGTCAAATGCAACCTCTCTTAGGGATCATGGGCAGGCAGCAGGATGTTGCAATACAAGGCTCACAGAGATATCAGGATTAAACCTAAGATTCAACGAGCACAACTGTTGTGCAAGAGCGGACAAGCTTCCTGACCCTGGCAGTGGCTGGGGTGGGGCACTTTGGGAATGCAAGTGAAATGAAAAGAAACACAATGTTTCTCCCTTTGCTTCCACTGATGCATCTTATGGACTTCTATTAAACACATCTTTGAATGATGTTATTAAGGGCACTACAATTAATGCCCTGTGGTAACCAATTTTATGACCTAGTAAAGGCATGAGAAAGAATTGGATGGGGTTCTATAAATTTATTTGGGAGACCCAAGGTTAAAGAAAAAAACAAAACCAAAAAATCCTCAGAAGGCAATAAAATAGATATTCTAATAAGACATAAGAAATTGCTGATATCTCAGCAACTGTATCTCAAAACAAAAACCCCATCGATAATCACCTACAACAAAAACATGATATGTGATAGCAAATTACAACCACCAGATAATATCATTCTGACTACAGAGCTTTGTACGTAATACAGTTCAGTATAGAAAGAGATCTATGACAAAAGTGCTTAGCACAACTTTGCTTCCATTGTAACAGAAGTTAAACAGATGTCAGGAAGATAATTTTTTGTTAATGATAAAAACATATCACAATACTGAGAAATCTTACTTTTTTCATCAGTGGATGGAATCCTCAAAATAGCTTCAGGAGAATTTCCAGCAGAGTTATAGGCAGTAATAGATACAATATACGCCTCTTCATTTAAAAGTAAAACAATTTTTGTATCAGCGGCGGTGCTTGTCATTTTAAGCGCAGCATTGTTTTCTGGAAAATACTGTATTTTGTAGCCTAGAATTCTCCCGGAAGGTGGAAAGCTGTTTAATGGCTATTATAAAAAAATATGCAGTAGTAAGTCTTTCACAGTGTTATTTGCACAATCAAAAGTATATACTTTATTAAAGAGTCCAGATCAAATTACAAAATAATTATACTACATTTAGAAGAGCAAGGTACTTTCTTCGGTCCTATCTTCAGGACAGTCAGCTGAAGTGATTTCATTGAAGGAAAGGTTCAAAAGTCAAATACTGAGATTTGAAACACAAAGAGCCTCTCATCACTCTACTGGACTTTGGTAAGCTGTAATATTTAAGAGCAGTTGTAAGGACTTTATATCAGATTTTCCAGTGATCTGAACATAAAACTCTATCCATTTGCCATTCAGAAAACAAAAGCCTTTTAAATTCTGCTTTAGTTCAGTGAGGATTTTTTCTGATGACAGCAAAACCCCCTGGCAGTCATATGTCCTACAACACTAAAATACTTCAACACAATACCAGCTGCAGGTTATTGATATGATTATCAATTCGCAACAAGAATATATACCTTCCACATAAGATGTACAGATCTGCTTCCAGCTGAGTGTGAAGACTCAATTACCCTCCACAAATCCACTTTTTCTGATGGAGCTATTTAAAGACATAAAAACATCTTCAGATCTGTTGTTATATTACAAAGCTAGTGTAATATGGTAAGAACAATCAAAACATTTCAAAAGTACAGTTGGAGAACAACTTACTGAAAAATTTTCCCTTGTGTAATGTTGTGCTTTTTTTCCCTGATTAGTACAGCTTCTCTCTTTCCATAAGTTTCTTTCTGCTTTCTTTTATTTGTTAAGTTCTGGAAGAGATTTTCTAGTCTTGTTTTATAACTGGCAATTTAATTTCTCTACTTATAACTAATTTTACTGGACATACTTGCTACATTACATATCTACTACTTCGCAATGTTAGGTCTCCATCTACCCTCTTAATATTTCCTCTCTTCACTGTCTGTCTATTCACCCCTCTTCTTCCATAGCCCTATGTTGTTTGTATCACCTTTCAAATCTACACTCCTTTATGTTGTCTTTCAGATTTCCCTCTTCTACATTTAAACAAAATACATGGGTTTTTTTAAACAACAAAATTCTGAATTCAATGGACAGATAATATGCTGAAATACAGTTTTCCATTATTAAATCCTAAAGCCCCAAAGAGTAACCAAAGAAAATCTTATTAAATAGTTAGCCTACCTTTCTCTTCTGTGCTTGCTGTTTTCGCTCTACTCCATTCACTCCAGAATATTGACACAACACTGATACACCGAATGGCAACTGAATATTCTGTGGAGTCCCACAGACCTGTGAGATTCCATGATCCTGTTTTCTCTGCAGAATTCAGACGGACAGTGACAAGTTCCTGAAAGTAGATACGTGAAGAAAAATTACTTACTAGAAAATTGCATACAGATATATGATGTAGTTTTTAAAAATAACACAGAGGATGTTATTTCACATTTCCCACCTCACTTCTCTGAAATTCAGAATTACTTGTTCCATCTTTCATTTATCTGTGTGGCATCTTTGTTCTTCCTGTACAACTGAAGGGTTTGAAAAACTTGAGACCAAACTAGGTCTACACTGACTGACCTGTGGCTTGAACTGTGTGCAGTTCACGTGCAATTCTAGAGCAGCCGTGCTGGCACAGGAGGTGCCGGATGACGGCATTTCCCACTGGTGGGAAGCAAGTGGACATTGCTAAAGCCAATACCACCATCATGTCCTGGATACAGCTCCAACTCACAGCAGGAGCACCCCTGGGGAAGTAGTGACCAACTGCAGCTTGTGACCCAGCTGGGTACTTGTTTCTTTTCTTGTTTTTTGTTCCTGGATTACAGGGTCCTCTATCTCTTAGCAATATAACAGTGTGTATGGCTGTAGGCCATCCCAAAGATTATCAGCACACGACTAAAATGAAAAGACCAATGAAAACACAGAAAATTCTGGTACCAAGAGAAAAAAAAGATGGGGCCTTTAAGTGGCACAGGAAGATAAGAGTACGAAAAAATAATTGATGCAATATCTTCTTGGAAAAGTAATGATAAGGACAGTAATTTCCTCGTCTTAAAAGGATCCCACTCAGATCTCACTGATAGAAGTCAGAAGCTAGGTTGTTGTTCCAAAACAAAAGGTGAAAGAAGACATGAACACCAGGAACTGGAGCTGATGCATCAACTCAACTGGACTGACAGTGGGAAGTAGAAGAAAATGAATTATAAAAAGATTTAAGTGTCTGTGTACAGAATGATTGATATAAACACTACACCAACATAACATCTTCTCTTCCAAATTGCAAAAATAAATCAATAATTAACAAGTCTCCTCCTCTCAGATTTCAGATATTTGAAACAGAAAAACACTAAAATAAATGTTCAAGCTGTCTAATTCTAACAAGGTCAGCAAAGGTAAGTTTTAGAATAAGGAAGTTTCCTTCTTGAGAGCCAATCTGAAGTAGTAACATCATGTGGATTTACAACAACAAAGGCAAAAACTTGTGCAGAAATTCTTGTCTTCCACCAGTTGAACCTTCAAATGAAAAGTGAATCATACTATAACAATACAAAATGCAGACGTCCACTCCTTTGAACACCATAATAGGATGTTTGCTGCCTAACAAAACTGAAAATTTTAGTCCATTCTGATCTGAAGACACTCAATGTCAAAACCAGAAAACTGCTTCTATAAGAATGAACTCAGGGATCTACAAAACCACTGCTAGGTGACAGATTCTTCAGCCTACCTGCAATAGAAAGGGCTTCAAATAGTTATCAACCTTCTGCAGAATCTGGCATAGAATTGCAGACGCCCCATACTAGCTTTTAGTTACTTGCCAAAAGGCTCTTAAGAATATTTAATTATAACTAGAAACTTAGTATATGCAAGTAGAAAAAAAGGTCATCTGTTTCTCACTCAGTAAAAAGGGTTCACAGCAAACTATTTAGATTGTTTCGGTAGCAAGGCTTATAAAGTCAAGAAAATATTTGGTATTTGCTCAAACAACTTTTTTTTGGTTTTGGCATATATGTACTGACAGACAGAAAAACAGCTCCTATATCTAACTGATGGTTTGAGACTGCCTTTGTTGGCTGTTGGCACTGGATTGGGTACTGACAAAACTACGAATCATGTCTGTCTAACATCCTACAGAACTAAACTCACTGGATTTTTTTTACTGATCATGGTTACTATTTTTTCTCTAGAATGTCTGTGGAAAAACGCAGGTAGGTTCTGAGAAAGAAACTGGATGTAGACTGTATTTGATAGGGAAAAAGTAGACAAGTGATTTCTTATGCAGTTGCCAACAAATAGACATAATATACAATAATGTTGTATTTTCAAAAAAACATTCATGTCTTCAACATTTGGGACGGATCTCATATGCATGGAAGCATCATAAGGACACGGGTATCTTGACTCCAAAAAGATAAACATCTTGAGCAGGTATTTTGAATATATATTAGTTCAGTTTCTAAGACCCCGTGTGGACCTGAGGCATCCTTCCCATCAGGTCATCCCAAATACTATATCCTGAAGCCAACAATTAATATGTCATATCTACAGTAAAGATGCTTGCCATGAGAATGTGAGAAGGATGCTAATTAGAAACATCTTTAGTATTGGGAACTTTTTTAAGCCCTGAGGACTGCTTTAGGTTACCTTGATTAATTCTTATCTCCTAGAATTACACATTTAATGCATAAAATAGTAAGGTCAAGGCAGACATCTCAGTTTAATGAACTTAGAAATACAAGCCAATCAACCTGGTGCATTATTAAGTCTGGAAGAGGAAACAGTAAGACCGCAAACAGAGTCACTTCCATACTGAGGAGCATTGGAATAGGCCATCTGAAAGAAGGAAATCACTAAATACTGTTTTTTTTTCTATAACAGTTCAATTTAAGTATCAGAAAGACAAACTTGGAAAAATAACTTCCCTTATTTCCCATCTTGCAAAATTTATACTTTGATTCACTTGAAAATTAATGTATCGTTAGTACATCTCAATCCGACTCAACTATTGTGGTTAGGAGTAAATGCTGTTTTCATCACCAGAATGTGACAACAAAATAAAATATTTTGGCTGACTGTGTGTGTAAACCCTTAGCCTAAGATCCCCCTTAGCCTTTCACAAAAATATAGTCAGAAGTATGGTATGTACCAAAACAGACTTTTACCAAAAGGAAGAGAACAATTCATTCTAGATAACAAGACCATGACCTTTAGGTCATGCATACCTAATTATGCTCCACTAAAATAACAAGGTTATAATCATTATTTCCAACTACTTGTTGCCTTTTTTTTTTTCCTATTTAGCCTATTATAACATTAAGAAATCAGTCATAAATTCAGAAGAAACTTAATGTAGCTTACCGAAGAGTTTGAATACAAGTTTCTGTATTGAACCTCACAAAATAAGTCTTGTGAAGGGATAATCTTCTCAGGCATTTTCCAGGTTACTGTAAGCAACTGCCTTATACCAGTGATTTTTTTAACTGAAAGTATTTCAGGAGGTTCAAATTTTTCTAGAATGGAGAAACAAAAACATATAAACAGGGGAAAATTCTTCTATAAAAGTTCAGAATTGCTCCATCCATGTATGTTTCAAGAAGTTTATTATCCCAATAGTGTATATCCTATCAGGGTACTCACATGATGGTCTATTTTATAGAAATAACCCTACATATGGGAAGTTATTTACACAAGACATTGCACCCATAACTGATTTAAAGCAGACAAACTCACTGTCAAACAGATGCACAGATTTCTTTCATCTGTATCAACACTGAAGCATACTACTCAGAGACAACGTCAAGGGAAAGAAATGAAGTGGAGCTGGGATGCCAAAGTCCAAACAGCAGAAGAGGGAAGAATTCAGCTGAAAAGGATTTGAGGGGGAGAGAAGCTTCTGGGAATTGCAGAACAGGTGTTTTTTTAACTTTCCTAACCAGAAAGTGGAATAGCAGACTTACTGCCATCATTTACAATGGGTGGATCTGGAGAAATTGTAATATCACTATGCATTTACAGACAGATATTGCACTGACATCTAGTACCACTCAAAAGTACAAAAGTACAGTCCAAGTACCACTTAGTTTGACAAAAAGTTTTAGTATACAGCCTTTACTTGTCAATAATTAAAAACTTAGTAATTTATAATGGATACATCAGACATTAGCTTAAAAAATATTGTTGTAGTTAGACGTTTGATAGCATTTTTCACCACCTCTCAGTAAGACCAAGAAATTTCTGAAAATTGATGCTGTACCATCAATCAGTTCAAAGAATTTTACATGAATAGGCCAACAATTAAAACATAACAAGAGACTTGTTCAACTAAATTGGAAGCGTCCAAATTTTGATGAAAAAAAATTGGAAAGGATGAAACATTTTATTAAGCCCTCAATGTAATTTCAGAGACTTTGTCATTTTAGCTAACAATTAAAATTAGATGGCATTTCATAACTGAAACCAATTTAAATCCAAATGACTTTAAAACCAAATGACTTTAAAACCAAATGCCTTCTGCATAAGCTAACTTGGATGACAAAATTTGTTTCAGCATTTTCCAACCTGTATGCTATAGGGAGAGAAAAAGGACTAGGGAGGGTGCAGTCAGTTCAACATACACCGCTTTATCTTTATTATTTCACTCTTTTTTTTAATTACCTATTTTTTCCATAGGTATAGGAACACAATCTGATGAGGCTTCACCCAAAACATTTTCAGCTTTCGCCTGAAAACAAAAAGAACGACTATATGGAATATCTGGATAATAAAACGAACACGACTCCGTTTTGCTTCTGCAGGAGCTCACTGTATTAGGAACAGTCACCTTTCCTTCTGTCATCCTAAAAAGAAAGGAGAAAAAAAAAAAAAAGAGTTAGAGGATTTTCTTAGAATAACTCAAACTGATTGTTGGATTTCTTTTCTATAAACGTATAAATTATTATTTATATGTTTTTGAGGTGGCAGGTTACATTTTTACTGGTAAACATCTCCTTAGATTATATGTTTGTGCAAATGAATACTCTCTGCTAATTGTACTGCTCCTGCAAATGCATAAAAATAGCCTGCACAGACTCAATTAGTTTTAATTGCAATGAGTAAGACAACTTTCCATTAGCAGTAATGGAGAGTAAAAATGCATTAATAGGGGATCCACATGATATTGTTATTTTCGATTAAAATCCCAAAGAGAAGTGAAATCAAGTAACTCCACACAAGACCTCCTTTAAAAATACAGATAGATATACTTGTAACACATGCTGCATGGAACTACTTGATAACAAGCTGTTATACGTATTTTAGAATATGGGAAAAATAAAAGCCAAGTTGTACCACTCCCAAGCTATTACAAAGTAATAGAAATTTGTCAGACTTTCCTGAAGGAACACACTGATAATACGCTGCCTGTACAGCATATACTTTTATAATAAGTAGTACAGAATGCCAAGCTAACAAAATTAATTTTACTGACCCACAGAGAAGTTCTTCAACAAATAAAAACTCACATATGGGGCCTGTGCTAAATATTTCACATTATGCAGTAAGCAAGCAGATCAAAAAGCATCTTGAGGCTGGTGTTTCATGAACATTTTTAAGCTTGTGTAAGCCTGCAGTGCTGCAAGAGGGAGCAGTCCTACCTTCCCCAACACGCATAGCTGTTTGTTCCCATCCACAGATCCCTGTCCCCTGGTACCAGTGCTTTTCTAGTCATATGGTAAACTCAGCTGGGGAGTTATCTGGATTAAAATTAATCGTTAGATTTTACTGGAAATAGTTCCGCAATCCAGTTCACTGAGTGGTTAAAGAAGAATTTGTGCTGGTATGGGAAGGAACAATATTGAAACTCACTTTCAATAGCTGTTCTAGTTTACAGTTTCACAAACTCAGCTAAATTATAAAATGTGGAAACACCAGAAGGAGTAAGGAAGTTCCACCTAATGAAGGTGGAAGCCTGATATGTCAAGCCTAAAATGGAGATAAAACTAATGCTCTCCCGCCCTACCATTTAAATAAAAAAAGATACCATATGATAGTACAACTTATAATAAGAAAATGTCTCCTTTGGAGTCTGAAACCTTCCAGTTTTCAAGAACAATTTCAGACATTTTAGAAAACTCTTCATGAAATCATATTACCTATGGTCATGATTAGGCAGAAAAAGAGCACTACAAGAAGCACTATTATGAAGAATAGATTGACGAGTATACTTGGGCCAAAATCTGTGCTATTGGTTCCAAAATTTTACCTGAGATCTGCTTTGGAACAACACTGATTTCACCATTTTCACAGTAACTTACGAAAAAGTAAGATCCTAAATAATATTTAAAATTTATTTGAAGGAATCAAGTATTTATGCTTCTATAATGGGGTCACAAAAATGCCAAAAAGCAGGAGACAACATAATTTGTATTTGTAAATACAAATCCCCAGATGCGAGCAATCCAAAAAGGACTGAAACCTTGTGACTCCAAAGGTCCTTAGGTTAAACCCTACTGGTGTCAAGCAGAGTAGCAGGGGCTCAGATAGTTTTAACTGGGAATTGTTTAAAGTAGAGGAGGAATTCATCTTTTTTACCCATCCAAAACAAGGCTCGTTAGTAACACTGAAAGTTTCTGGGTAACACTCCCACAAAGTGCCTCCATTCTCCATTTGTACCCGGGCTCACACAGCTTTTGATCTAATTGGTAATGTTACTTCAAGGAAACAAGGGTTGAGAATTCTCATTTCTTTTATACAGTGTACTAAAAAGTTACCAGATAGTAACTTTTTTCAACCATTACTAACCACAAATTAATTGAATTTACTGAGGAAATACCATGACTCTGAACTCGGTGATGTTTCCAGGTTCTCTTTAAAGAGAAGTCAGGATATAAGAAGAAGGGAGCTGGTGGTCCCACCCCAGCAATCCAGTTCCAAATACACCCTATACTTACATTTTCCTGTAAAGAGTATAGTTTGTCCTAAGATTTGTTTCTCTTCCTGATGTCCAGGTGCAGCTAAGTTTGGCTTCAAAGTAATAAATACAGGAAATATTTCCTGGTGTGTCTGGTGGAACTACAATGACACAGGTTAAAAAAAAAAAAAAAAAAAAAAGTAAGTAACTTTAACATACAACTGATTTTGTTGGTCAAAAAGCAGATTATGGCAAACTTCACCAAATTTCTTGCATAGCACTTCATTTTATAATTCTTTACTGCCCTCAAAACTCCTCACAAAACCAAAATCAAAGCCACATTTTCTCCATCTACCTCTCAGAAGTACTTAACTAAGTGGGCCTGAAGGTATTTTTGCAGTAACTCATTAACAACCTTATATCAAACCACTACATACATTGTCCTGAACCTCTAAGTATACGCACTGCTACAAACCTGTAGCTCAAGGCCAGTGCAGAGAGTAAGAGGGAAATAAAGAAACAGCACAAAAGTTCAGGAAAAGGCATTCTCTGAAAGATAAAACTCCTCGTGGTTTCCTTCTCAGGGTGTCTAACCACATATCTTATGGAAACCCCTAATCTGAGGAGCCTGCATGACCTCAAAGTGTGGAAGACAACTTCCTGGGAAACTAATCCATATGACCTTGAAGAGATCACTAATTCTGGACTCTCTTTATCTTATAAGCAAGATTACACAAAAGAAACAATCCTCTGCCATCTCTGTAGTCTGAAATCATCCATAACAATGTGACACTGTCAAAGAATTCTTTGTTAAAGCCAGACTTCTTCACTTTATAGAAGAAATTTGAGTTGAAAGGAAGATAACTGCACCCAGTGGAATAAACTGGTTGAAAAAGCCCTCTGTCGAAATTAGTACTTTTCTGTCCCACCTAATATAACACTCAAAAGATCTTTCTCTTATGGACAAGCACGCTAGACTTTGCAGACAGGCAACACCTTCTGATTGTTTTTATTCCACAGATGTATTTTTCTGCCTTTATTGTTTCTTTACTAGAACGGGACCCCCAGGCATACATTACTATGATCTGGTCTTAATCTGTTCAATAAATTAGGGAATTTGCATACATATTTATCCTGTAACCTTCTCCATGAGAAATTGTAATTATAATTTCTTTGGAACAGAGCATTTCTCCCCCCCCGGAGAAAGCTCAAGTTGGCTAGGGTAGACAAAAGACATAACCAAAGGGACAGACAGAGCACACTCTAAACTCAACAGAAAACCTCCACTCACACTGGCCAGAAGTCAGGGTCAGAGAAGCTATGGACCAGTGTCCGTAAGGAATGATTGCAATTTCATGCTTTATTTCAGGGGGAGAGAAAAAAAAAAAAAGTTGTTTTAAAAGTATTTTTTTACAGGAAGTTATTGAAAAGTGTTACATTTCATTTTTTACACATTTCTACTTACAGCCAGATTTAACTTCGGTGTGAACCAAAAGCTGTTCCTTGCCCAAGTACTTAGTGAAACATTTCACATGAGCTTTGCTGTAAGTGAAATTATGGATGGTTATACTAGATACAGTCTCATTCACAATGTTATAATTTTCCTGGGCAATCAGTTCATGATTCAATTTCCAGATGATGTGGCTTGCATTTCTGTGAGGTGTGTAGCGTTTTCCAAGAACACAAAACAGTTTCAGGGTGGATCCTCTTTCAATTTCAGGAGATGAAGGGAAAATGTCAGCATCTCTGATAAAGTTCTCATCTAAAAACAAAATCAAAGATAACACATAACCTAATTCCTTTTAAAACACCAGTGGGAAAATGATAACTTATCTTGTTGTCTACAGATCATTTAATTAGTTTTTTTTCATATGGAGTTCAAATAAAACGCTCAGTCACTTGAATCAGATTTTGCTATTTGGAAACTCACTTCACATTGTTTAATATATTAACATAGGTATTATATAAGAATGATGTTTCTATGCCTTCCCAGAAATTTCAACTTCAGTGTTTTTTAATAGCTGAAAATTAAAAAAGAGACTCTTGTCTTTTAAATCTGTTGTTAAAAATATTCCTGTAAAAGGTATGTAAAATGCATACCGTTTAGATGTTATCATTACTAATTGCTGTATCAGAAAATACATCAAACTGAGCAGTTGTAAATTTACAACTAAGCTGAAATATATTTAATATCTCATTAGTACTTTTACCCCTCATAGAATTTATATTCCCAGATACAGAGCAGGAATTGCATACAAAATGCATGTAAAAGGAAAACCCAGAAGCAGGCTGAATGAATGAATTCAGAAACAAAGTTATCAAACAGTGCATGAATCACCCATTAGAGTCCTGCATGGACCCAGCTGTTTATTTTTTTGCTGCTACTTATTTCTTGAGGCTAAGTTTCATAAATAATCTGTTAAATAAAATAAAATAAAAAATAATAGTAAAAAAAAACCAACTACAGATAGAATTTCTTTACTAGAATGTAGGAATGAAAGGGAATCAAGTATTAAACTTTCTTCTTGTTTTCTGGCAATTCTCTCCTTTTGGGTGTATTAACAGTAAATTGCTTCCTATGTTTCTTTTTGTGTCCTTTTTGTTTCTAAGTAATTTCTTTGTGTTTCAAAGCTATACTAATGGCTGTTTTACACTCTACTGCACAAATTTTACTGTATATCAGTTGCAAGCAATTACCTGCACTGTTTCATGTATTGTCCAAGCCCCTACAAACATATGCCCCGCTCTTCCACGTAATCCCCAAACAATTTAAGCCACAAATACCACTATATAATAAATTTATGTTCTGTGTTAGGTTGCATATGATAAATTGCACGTGAAATGTCAATTATTGTCCTTGTGATTTCCTATTCCAACTTATACTATTCAACATAATCAGTTTATAGTGCCACCACACAAGGGGCATTTTTAACCCTCAACCACTCCCTCGCTGCTGTCATCCCCTTTGCATGCCGCAAGTGCCTGCATAGTAAACCAAAAGGAAACTGATACAGATGAGAAATAACAACCTCTCAAAAAATAACATCGTTCTCCCTCCAGATCAGATTTCTCGCCACTTCACAACTAGCCACACAAACATGCGCTCCAGCAGAAGGAGAGGGAGACGAGAGGCAGAGGAAGCGCAGAACTACCTGCTCTTCCAACTTCAGAAGTTAGCTGCACTGGCTTAAACTGACTGTGATACTACCACATAAAAAAAAAAAAAAAAAAAANNNNAAAAAAAACAAACCAAAACCAAAACAAAAACAAAAACAAAAAAAAAACCAAATTGAAAAAATCAATAGTCACATGTTAGGTGACATTTAAAATTAGGAATGACAACATTAGTAGTCATTGCATCAATCTCTGAATAGGTAATATTTGACTTAAAACAGTCCAAAACCAGCAGACATTAGCTGCATTTTAAGTGTTCATGTTTTACACAAACATTAATTTGATCCATCAGCAGATCTCCAAAGTTACCACCTTTGCAAGCCAACAAGAAGTGAACTACGATATGACTTCCAGATGCAGATTACCCTTCTATATCCTATGCAACAGGGAAACAAAGTAAGTTTTACAATACTTTTCTTTTTTAATACTTTAAATACAAAAGAAAACAAATGCATCACAAATAACATTCCACAGGAGGACATCAAGACTGATATAAATTGATCTTTCTCTCTATACTGTACACTACTTAGTCAATCACCTATTCACTTCTATTTTTAAAATACATTTTTTTCATTTGAGAACTCTTTTACTTTTCATTTGGAGAAGGTCACCTTTTGGAAAACTTTCTTATGGCAAGACAGGTGCTAATAATCAGGAAACATACCTGCTACAGAGCTGTAGAGCAGGACGAACATCCAAATCAAACCGTTGAACATTTCCTCTTCAGGAACTATGGGCAGGAAATGCTGTCGTAAAAACAAAAATAACATACATCAAGCAAAGATGCCCCTGTAATACTTCATAAGCATTTGTATAGGAGTTAATAAGGCTATTCAGCATTTCTTACTTGTGTTCAAGTTAAGTACTGCTTTGTCTAAGTGTTACTGTCCTGCACGATGGGAGAAATTTGATGCCATTTTCCAAAGATACGTGTATACGTATGCTATAAAGAAGAGAGAGGTAAGTGCACCTGAAATCCTTCTGAGGACAATCCAATCCACCTAAATAATTTACTTTCCAAGGCCCATGTAAAGAATTGGTAAGAAATATATCTATGTCCACTTGAAATCTGGCCTGCTGAGCCATCTTCTGAGCGGATTCACTCAACAGAGGGAATTCTTTTGAAAAGAAAGGCTGTTGCAGGAGAAGAAATGATTCATGTCTCTTGCGCATCACCTCCTAATACAATAATTGTTCAGGAAGTGGGCAACAGTTCCATGCCATCATCCACCCAAGAGAGGGTGAATTCACGTTGGTTTTATCCCAGCTAAGTGCCCCAGGCACCAGACTTGACGACACTGCAGAGGCAAGGGAAGGCTTTGCCCTTTGAAGCTGAACTGACGTGCAGCCAAAAAAACCCAAAACTCTGAGGTAAGAAGGAGGAAAGCAAAGAAGTAGAGTGATTTCTTCTAAAGGTACAGCTGAGTCTAGGGTTCCAGGGGAAAAATTACAGAAATCAAACACTCCCCTCACCTTCTCCCAGTCCCTTAATCATCATTGTGGCCATTCATTGGACAGTACATCCATGTCTCTCGTGTACTGGGGAGTCCAGAACTGGACACAGTACTCCACCAGTGCTGAGCAGGGAGGAAGGATCACCTCCCTTGACTTGCTGGTTACACTCCTCCTGATGCAGCCCAGGATACCACTTGCCACAAGGGCACAGTGCTAGTTCATGTTCTACCTGGTGTCCACCAAGATGCCCAGGGCCTTTTCTGCAAAACTGCCCTCCAGATGGTCAGTCTCCTGTACTGGTGTCTGGGCGTTGTTCCTCAACAGGTGCAGGATTTGGCACTTCTCCTTGTTGAAATTCATGAGGTTCCAGGCAGACCATCTCTCCAGCTTGCCGAGGTCCCTCCCTCCCAGTTTTGTGTCATCAGTAAACTTGCTGAGGGTATGCTCTGCACCGTCATCCAGATCATTAATGAAGATGATAAACAGGACTGGATCCAGTATTGACCCCTGGGGTACACTACTAGTCACTGGCCTCCAACTAGGCTTTGTGCCACTGATCACCACTCTCTGGGCCCAATTGTTCAGACAGTTTTCAATCATAGAATTGTCTAGGTTGGAAAAGACCTTTAAGATCATCAAGTCCAACCATTAACCTAGCACTGCCGAGTCCACCACTAAACCACGTCCCTAAGCGCCACACCTACACGTCTTTTAAATACCTGCAGGGATGGTAATTCAACCACTTCCCTGGGCCACCTCGCCATCTGCCCATACTTCATCAGCTTGTCTGTAACAACCCCTGTCTGTAAAGCAGTCCGACTCCAACATGAAGGGCAGAGTATGTTGCAATCCAGGCAACTCCTTTGGCTAGTAAGCAGGAGATCTGCCTGTAGAAAACAGGTTTCAGATCCCCTTCAGCAGATGAGGGCCTAGGAACCCAGTATTCCTACTTAATGGACAGGTAGCTCTAGATACTATGTTCATAAGCAAAAGGCGGGCATTACCATTGCTGCAGTTAGTTAGGGTCCCTGTTTCACATAAGGTTTTCAGATTTATCCGAGTAGCTTCTGGAATTTTGGCTCTCCATGCAAACCTGTATCTCAGGAGGGGACCAAGTGAGAGGCGAGTGCTATCTCCCTAGACAGGACACGAACACCAGGAGCTTTTAGACCAAAAAAGGCATGTCTTTCTCCCACAAGTCTGGACAATGCTAGGAAGCAGGTGTGCTCCACGTCACTGTTTGGGACAGAGATCTATAGGTGGGATATAGGCAGAGGGGTTCTACTCTACGTTATTCCATTCCACTAAAACCTCTTGGTTTTGCTATAAAATGAAGTTTTTCAGTTATCTAAACCAGAAAACCATCGTATAAAAATACTTTGTGCTCAGTTTCTGTCAGAATTCATCTTAAACATTATTTTCAGTCTATTTCAGGAAGTATTTTTTACACTTTGAGGCTATGACAGTGCAAAACAGGAGAAAAAAACTTGAAAGGACACATGGGATAAAAAGAGAAATGAGGGAGTTTACGCAGTGACACACTCCTGAAATACAGCTGTAGCAAGATGTGTACCAACAAGAAACAAAGCAATTACAAAAAGAGAATCTATTACTACTTTAATTACCTAGGGTGTAAGTTCTTTTTCTCAAAGCAGTAAAGATGAATTACGCTATTGACAGCAATGAAAGCAAAGAACCTTAAGCAATTGCTCTAAACATTCTGCACCAGCAGGTGCAGAATTAAGAATAGATGCAGATTTGAAAATGTTTAGATAGCTCTTTCTATATTTTAGAATTCATATTGTCCATAGCAATGTTGATGAGATACTAGAAGTTCTACTGTGTTAAAGCTAAGAATATATTTAGTAGGCACTAAAGTGTGTGTTTATTCCTATTATATTTTTTAAAGTTTAAGAAAGATACCAAAGTAAAAAACTCAGTCCCATAGTTATGGCTACAAGAAAACTACATTCCATTCAAAAATAAAGAAAAATCATAATGAAGGCTCAAAAAAGTCTTTGACAACTTCACACATCCATGATTGCTATACAGCAGTGGTAAACACTGATGTAGCCAGTAGTCCATTAGCTAGGAGACTAATAGCTGCACAAAACCAACGTGCTTTAAAGGTGATTATCAACATCAACAAAACCAAGCAAAAAAACCAAGCGCACTACAAGATGATGTGCCTAATCAAAACTAAGAAGAATGGTAAGCCAAAACCAAATCAATAATGAGTTACAGATGCTACACTGGCACAAGCTTTTTTTAAAAAACTTTAAATAATTTTATTGGTCAAGTAAAATGTTTTTGCAACAGGTCTATGAATATGGCTTTACTCTTGGAGGATATACTCATTCGTGAGAATACCAAATGCTCTGTGTGGCATGTGAAGATAAGCACACATTTAATTGTTTACAGGAAAGAGCTTAGGCACATAACATAAAAAATAAAGTTATATTCTTTCTTTTCTGTAGACTTAACTGCTAGCAACATGTAATAAAATCTCACCGTGTACTCTGTGTTGTAAAGACTTCATGATTTAAAACCAATAGCTCAAAGCACAGGCTTTCCACTTGTCTGCATCAATCATATAACGCAAGGTTTACATTTTATGGCCGTGACTAATTAAATTTCCCCCAGTGATTGACTTCTTCCTTAGATACACTGAACGTAACTACACAGTAACAAAATCCAGTAAAAGTTGCTGTAAGATTAGATAAGTGTGCCAAGACACAACTGCTTCCAGATCATATAGGCAGAGTCATCATGTCAAATATAGGCAACTATGAAAGAATCGAGCAAAAAGAGAGAAAAGCACTGTCACCACAGAGCAGCTGTCAATACTGAACTTAATTACACTGCTCTAGGTAAAAAGTGCTAATAGGTTTTCGTACTTGATGGACAAAAAAATAAATCAGATAATACCAAGAACAAAACGAAGATCATGGTTCTCCCCAGGTAGGACATACAAAGTCCCTTCCAGCCTAGGAAAGAATCGATTTATGAAATGTTTTAATAAAATTAACAGCCTATTTCAATAGAAGACCCGGTGCCAAAAAAACAGCCATGAGCTGACATGGACACTGACTTTATCTGGGAACCATTACCCTTCTTCCGGAAATTAAATTATTTTATAGATTTTTCCTGTGGGTTTGTGAGAAAAAAATAAAAGACAGTATGAGCAGAAGCATGGCCTTGGTTAAAGCACAGAACACTTCAAAGGGTGCAAAAACTCTGTCAGGGAGTTGAAGAACAATCGGCTATTAAAAAAAAAAAAAAAAGAAAAAAGGAAACAAAACCACAACAATAAAAAATGAAAAAGCCTATCAAGTTTATCAAACATTTTCCACTGTCTTTTTTTGCTTACAGCTTTGCAAAGCTCTAAAAGTTTCTGCTGATATTCTACATATGCTGGTTCACTATTCTGGGGGGACATGAGACAGAAGAGGCTTCATTTCAGCCAAATGCAATAGTTCAGCTATTTCCACAAATAAGGAAAACATTTTTTTAAATCATATTCCTTTGATTAGCTCCAGAAATCCCACACTTTTTTAGTAAGGAATTGGAACTCAAAAGCATTGGAAAATCGTAAAAACATTTCTGAATTATGCTTGTGCCAAAAAAATATCACATACCGCCGCATACCCCACCACAGTGGAGCGCAGCACTGAAAGATCAGGCACAGCAAATCTAGCCGCAATGCCAAGTTACAAGCCTTCAAAAAGTTCTAGTTCCACACGCTCACCAGAAAGCCTGAGCAGCCAAAGACCCACACGCAGTGAGCACTCCTTGTCCTGGGCCCATACATACCTTTTCCCACTCTTCTAGTGGTCCTCTAGTGCTCATCACACAATCACTAAAACAGGAGAAAACTAAGCAAAAAAACCCTGTATTTGTGCTACATTAGCAAATGTAAGCAACTTGCTATGTGATTTGACAGGCATCCAAGTTGGTGAAATAGACGAGAGCTGCTATGAGCTGCTAATTTGGCTCAGTCCTGATGCTATGTTGCATCTCCTTCCACTTTCTCCAATACCAATTAGCAGCCAGTAATTTGACATGCCAGCTGCTCGTCACTAGATGTCAGAGACTAGGGTTCAGCAGGTTACAACCCCGCTCATGTCTTGTCGTGGTTGTCGCTATATTGATAACGTCACTAAGCAGCTCTCTGGCCATTTACTTAAGAGAACACGCATGTGAAAGTGAAGAAAGAACATTCCTGAGTGAAAGTCACACCATAAATTCAGGAGTGCTTCACTTCAATATACCTATAAAAGCTAAATTCTGACAACTAAACAAATAGCATGAACAGAACTGTCTTCTTCAGCTACTTAAAAAAGTAATTCACCAAAGCCAGATTTCTTGCAGGAAGTGGCAATCTCAATGAAGGTGTCATTAAATGAATAAAAAAATTGTGTAACATAGTTGATGAAACAAGGAACAAGGCTTTCTCAATATCAAAACCTTTAGTTTTCCATTTTCATTTTGAAATGTAAGTTCTTTGGAAGAGCTATGGTTTAAAAATTTAAAGAAGTCAGAGGAAAAAATTACCCAAAGTAATTTTTCCCCATACTCTATTTAGGACTATTTCTTAATCACCCTTCTCCCCTGTTTCAGGACAGGAAAGCTTTTTCCATTCAGACACAATTGTAAGATTGTTTTTAACTACACCAACACGTATTTCTGCATGCAGCATAGCTGTTACACCATGAATAAGGAACATGGTACGTCTATAAATGGGAAGGCAGTCTGACTTTAGACTATATAAAACATAAGCCCAGTCATCTTCAAGAATTTATAACATCATAGAATCATCTAGGTTGGAAGGGCCTTTTAAAATCATTGAGTCCAACCATTAACCTAACACTGCCAAGTCCATCACTTAAACCATGTCCCACAGCATCACTTCTACCTGTCTTCTAAATACCTCCAGGGGTAGTGACTGCACCACTTCCATGGGCAGCCTGTTCCAATGCTTGACAACCCTTTTGGTGAAGAAATTTTTCCTAATATCCATCCTAAATGTTCCCTGGTGCAACCTGAGGCCATTTCCTATTGTCCTATCACTTGTTACTTGTAAGAAGAGAGCGACCATGCCTCAACACCTTTGCTAGAACCTGACAGGGCATCCTTTCCTACTAAGCCTGACGCTCTTCTAACAGCTATGAAAGAGGAAAGAAAATGAATAGCTGTTGCTGTCTTTTATTTAGTGTTTAGTAGCAATTGCTACTGCTCTGCCAAGCCAGGTACTATAGGGAGAGACAGACCTTGCCCTACACGAGACCAGCCAACGCTGAATGTCAGGAGACCTCTCTGAGACAACTGCGATGTTATGCACAGATGCAACTGGAATAGCCATAACCTCCAGTTTTCAGAACTCCAAGACTGAATTGCATCAGCATTTACACAAATCCTAGAGGAAAGAGGACATTTCAGGCAAACGACCCAAATATGTCCTTCAGTCTCCTTCCTAGAAAACAGGGTGTAGAAGCATCAGCTTCCAGGATTGGTCAGGATGCCATCAAGGGCAACTACCAGCGAGCACCAGAAGAAGAAAACAGAGGTTTCTCCACATAGGTCAGAGAAGAGAATGTCATGTAAATATACTGAAGGAAGGAGCAAATATGAGGGATAGCTAATGGCTTTTCCCAACATTCTAATGCCTATAAATCATGCCGTGACAAGCTCATCCATAGGAAAAATGACAGACACTGGAGTGGAAGATCCTGAGGACACTGGTTTCATAACCCACAGTCCTTAACGGAGCTAAAAATAGTCAACTGTACCTCAGACTAGGATGAATAAGCTTTAAATTTTTAACGTTTAAATAGAACTTGATTTAAACAGGACTTAGGTGCATTTTCTTTTGAAAAATAAACCAATTTAGATTTGAAATTATGACAGCCTACTTTAAAGTGTAATGTTATCATAATCTACTAAAATCACTTGAACTAAATAAATTCAACAATACATATTTATGGGGAAAAGCAAAACCAGTAAATATATTCAACAATACTTATTTATGGAGAAAACAGAAACCACTAAGCTTACGGACACATTTGAATGACGAGTATGGAGCAGAGCCCCTTGAAATGCTGTGCCAAATTTTGACCGCAGAAACTTCTTATAAAGATGTTACAGTGGACAAANTATTCATCAAGTTCAATGACTTGTTAATTTAAAAGCTGCAAATCAACTGGAAACTTAAAAAGCAGGAAAGCCATTTTCCTCTTTCAGTCTCTAAATAAAAAAAAAATAGGCAGAAAAGGATAAGATACTTTTGTTCTAAAATCCTGAAGGACATAGCGACCAGGAAAGGTCAGCTCAGTCAACAACTGCTGGTAACAGTTATTTTGTTTAGTATTCCCTAGCGTTACAGATGCAAAACATGTTTGGATGAACCCTTTCTTTTGTTATAGAACAATATTTAACAGCATACTGAATATTAATATATTTTAATATGAAATGCTGTGTATTGTATTTAAATTCCAATTTTTACCTCAATGCAGCTTGATAATAATACAGAAAAATAATTAATACATAGCTAGTAAATAGAATATAGTTCATTGTTCTCTGAGCAGGGATAACAAATAAGCCTCTAAATATGTCTCAAGGTACAAAATGCTCAGCTAGATAAAAAAGCTGCAAAACAAATATATATTTGCTAATTAATACATTATATCTCCTAATAAAAACTTGATTTTTAGGGAAAAGGCTTAAAGCTACAAACACAAAACAAGACTTCATTTCTTGATTTTTACATATTGGTCCCTTTTTTCATGGAAACTACATCCAATATTTCGGTTACATTGGCTACAATATTACATCATATATTTTAGAAAACATTACAAACTCAGACTCACTGCAGACTCACCCAACAGTGAGGTTTGCGTTTATACTACTATTGCATCGCTTATTCTTGCTTTTAGGATTTAATTTGGAATATAGAAAATACCTACACAGCCTTTCATGTCATACCTTTTTCACAGTGATTAAGAAGCATGCTTACACTCCCACTGTCAAATATCCTTCCGTATATTCATCTCAACCTTACATAAAGGTAGAGAGTATATATTAAGTCCTCTTTTCACCTGTTCATTACCACCTTTCACTGCTGGATGCTGTGAACACCTCACGTACTTTGTTAGAGGAACGTAAGAGCAGTATCAGGCACTTACCTGCTACTCCTGTTACTGTGCATCTAAACAGAACGTTAGCCCTTTTTTTCCCCAACAGAGGACACAGTCATCTAAAACGGTCTTTACCTTACTACTTTCCAAGAATTTTTTGTCCTGTTGAGCACCCTCTGTATTCTTTGATCCCAAATATATTTATCTCAGTGTTGACTTGCATAAGATGATTCAGATTGTCTCATAGAGGTTATATATCCAGTTTTTCTTTAGTCTACTACCTATACTGTAAACTTTGGAAAAAATATTTTTATATCTGTCAAAACTGCTAGGTGAAACATGGCACAATAGTGCGAAACCAGGCTCCATAGGACCTACTTAAAACAGCTATGTTTTGAGATCTCCCTGAGATCTCCCTATGAAATCTCCCTGAGTACAGCATTTTTTAATTGAAAATAAAAAATGTTTCAATTTTTTGAAAATAAATTAAAAAAAAAATTAAAATCCCTACAAGCACCAAATAATGCAAAAAATTACCAGACTTACATGATTTTCATAGAAAAATAAAGATCTTTAAGTTCAGTACTGCAACCTTTATGGTATAAACCTAAAGCTTTTCCTCACACACATTTTTATACCTTTCAAGACCTGTTGTTACTGATAAGCCTCTATCTGACAGAAAAATCTGAACTGACCATTCCGTTCTTTTGCCCAATACATGGAGCTTTCTTCAAGCATGAACACATTCTCTTGCCCAGTGTCTTAATTCACAGATGGAGGACAGAAGTTGGATTTCAACTATTTTAGACAATCATCATCAAAAGAGAACAGTCACACAGACCATTACAGACGAGAAGTTCAGTGCAGCGTCCCAAACTTAAGCATGAGCGACACTCATGACAGACGTGTACACAAGCATAATACAGAATTATTTTTTTTCCAGGAGGCAAAAACTGTGCAAGCATAGAAACGGCATGGGGCCAGTGTATTTAAATCTGATGTGCCACTTTGAGAAAATTTGCGTGAATACAAACAATCCAAGCAGCCAGCAGTTAGGAAAGAGCTCTTAATGCCTTTGATGATTGCATATATTTGCAAACATTNTTATATATCCAGTTTTTCTTTAGTCTACTACCTATACTGTAAACTTTGGAAAAAATATTTTTATATCTGTCAAAACTGCTAGGTGAAACATGGCACAATAGTGCGAAACCAGGCTCCATAGGACCTACTTAAAACAGCTATGTTTTGAGATCTCCCTGAGATCTCCCTATGAAATCTCCCTGAGTACAGCATTTTTTAATTGAAAATAAAAAATGTTTCAATTTTTTGAAAATAAATTAAAAAAAAAATTAAAATCCCTACAAGCACCAAATAATGCAAAAAATTACCAGACTTACATGATTTTCATAGAAAAATAAAGATCTTTAAGTTCAGTACTGCAACCTTTATGGTATAAACCTAAAGCTTTTCCTCACACACATTTTTATACCTTTCAAGACCTGTTGTTACTGATAAGCCTCTATCTGACAGAAAAATCTGAACTGACCATTCCGTTCTTTTGCCCAATACATGGAGCTTTCTTCAAGCATGAACACATTCTCTTGCCCAGTGTCTTAATTCACAGATGGAGGACAGAAGTTGGATTTCAACTATTTTAGACAATCATCATCAAAAGAGAACAGTCACACAGACCATTACAGACGAGAAGTTCAGTGCAGCGTCCCAAACTTAAGCATGAGCGACACTCATGACAGACGTGTACACAAGCATAATACAGAATTATTTTTTTTCCAGGAGGCAAAAACTGTGCAAGCATAGAAACGGCATGGGGCCAGTGTATTTAAATCTGATGTGCCACTTTGAGAAAATTTGCGTGAATACAAACAATCCAAGCAGCCAGCAGTTAGGAAAGAGCTCTTAATGCCTTTGATGATTGCATATATTTGCAAACATTTTGAGAACTAACTCTTACCACTGCACATACAAAGAAAAACACTGCCAAGCATCTGTATCATATTCTTCCCAAAAAAAGACAAATGCAAACAGATAAACTGGAAGTTCCAACTCTTATTGTCTCATAGACTTGGAAGAAAGAAACCGAAAGAAGCTGCTTGGCCCGGGGAGACACAGAAGCATGCACTGCCTCAAGATTGGGATGAACATCTGGAGAGATGTGAATGCAAGCACGCATCACCGCTGGTGAAGATCCACCCCAGCAACACTCCGGGGAAGAATTACACACTTTCCCATGCTCCATCTTAACAAAAAAGAGCAGAGACAGTTCTGCTTAAAAAAGAAAAGAAAAAA
>VXBH01005423.1:423392-441509 GCA_013400035.1 Rynchops niger
TGAGGAAAGGCTGAGAGACCTGGGTCTGTTTAGCCTGGAGATGACTGAGAAGGGACCTCATCAATGGTTATAAATATCTAAAGGACAGGTGTCAAGAGGATGGGGCCAGGCTGTTTTCAGTGCTGCCCAGTGACAGGACAAGAGGCAACAGGCACAAACTGGAACACAGGAAACTGCATCTGAACATAAGGAAAAACTTCTTTACTTTGAGGGTGGCAGAGCACTGGAACAGGCTGCCCAGAGAGAGTGTGTTGTCTCCTTCTCTGGAGATACTCAAAACCCACCTGGATGCAGTCCTGTCCTGCTCTGGCAGGAGTGCTGGACTAGATGTTCTCCAGAGGTCCCTTCCAACCCCTTCCATTCTGTGATTCCGTGAAAGCAGTTCTAGGCTAAACATCCCTACCAGCCCAATCATCAGTGAACTGAAAGCAGAAATGAGTGAATCAGGGAGATCTATATGAATGGGCAAAACAGTAATGACCAGGAGAATCAAACTGGCCTTGTCCACATTAACTGTTTCACCAGCATCCTGAAAAGCCATTGCTCATTGCTGTTGGCAAAGAAGAAGTCAAGACATATGTGACAGTGACATATGTTGAGAAGGTGGTATTGCCTGAGCTGCTCTGATGAATTTATTACCTTGCTTCACAAACATCTAGCCAAAGCAAGATCAAACCTAGCTCTTCTTTTAACTCTGCCTGTGGCTCCCCAAGCCACACAGGGTCCCCCCCAGTCCTTACAGCAATACTTTTTTCTTTTTACTATCTTTCTACGAAGTCTTCAGTCAGATCTTGCTGAGGCATCCTCTTCAAAAAAAGACACTTTCCCCACACTTGACACAAAGTACTGACTAAGTCAAATACCAAAGCCATAACTTTATTTTCCTGTAGTCTTGTAATTGCAATGTAGTTGTGAAAGGAAGCAGAAAAAAACCTACATCTTTGGTTTCTAAACCGAAGACTTTTATAATGAGTCTTTTTGTTTACATTCTCTAGTCTACTTTAATGCTAATGTTAATAAAGCCTGCAAAAGACCACCTGGTTAATTGAGACTTGAATTTATTTTTACAGAAGTTCAAAGGTAGCCAGGCCACATTTTTTGTGGACAGGTTTTGTAGCTAAAAAAAGGATTAATGTAAAAGCAATCTGTAACTTCTACTGCATTTTTATTTAACTATTTTAATTATTTCTATAAAAACATAGTTCTTAAATGTTATCTATATTTCCAACTACTGAAGGGATAGCAGCACATCTTTGAAAAAAAGGCGTTCCTGATATGCACAAGAGCAAATAAAATTAATAGTGTGCATTCACATTTGGAAGTTCTAACTGCTTCAGAACCTACAGCTTCCTCGCACAGTAACATTAAAACTGCTGTGACTTCAGATCTGGCAGGTTAATGTCACAGGAGATGAGCAGCACGGTTTTAAAGCTACATTGCAAACTGAGCCATGTTGTGACTGCTTTACAATATCACCAAATACACATAATCGTGATGCTATACCATACAGTGGAAACTATCATTGGAAGAATATTTTTTTTTCCCTGTCAGTAGCAGGATAAAACTTTCTTCTGCATACGAAGATGCATTGTTACCAGTTCTGCAGCAACACCAGCCTGTAACAGCTGGCACTGCCCCGTCCCTCCTTAACCTCATTGACATTCCTGACTTGTCTCTTAGGCCAGTGCTCCCGCTCACCAGACCCCATATAAACTAACTCGCTCCTACATCACTTGTTAGGATGTTTTTTTTTTTCCTGTGCCAATGACCTGAATCACCTCATTCCCTTAAATGTAAAGGGGAGGGGCTGGGGAGTGACTTTCATTGATTTAAGCCATTGCAGAACAACACACAAATAAAAACCATTAATGCCCTTGTATTCCCTATTGATTTAGCTTGTNNATTGATTTAGCTTGTGAGTGGGGAAAATCCAGTGAAAATAGTTAGATTCTGTTATCAGTTTCTGAGTATATACAGCTCTGCTTTTCAGTAAATAACTTGTCAGCAGAAACCTACTGGCATCAACCTCCACGCAAGGCTGCATTTAAGGGGTGAAAAATTAACTATGTTCTTCTTAAATTTCATTTTAGGATAACACAAAAATTCCACAACAGCAGCACACTCAAAACCATGCTCTTAAATTATTGATTTATGACTATAGCCTTTGTTTCAATACAATACATCAGCAAAGCTTATAACTAACTTATCACTGAATACAGAACAATAACTTGCAACAACTGTATCACNAACTGTATCACTCTGATTTGACATAGTTTTAGAGGCAGACCTACAAACTGTCAGAACTAACAGAAGGGGTAAGAAATGTGCCAACTGCTATGCTGTGCAGTGAGCAACTGTTCATATTTAATATAAGCAGAAAAGTTTTAATGGTTAAGTGTAATTATTTGTGAATCTTCTTAATCTCTAGAGAGGATTTATTCCTTAAGAAAAGAATCAGGTGTTTTCCTAAGAAGGCCACAAAGCCGTTATCTATTTCAGAATAAGGAACTATGCAATACTTCCTTCCTGTCACATCTTCCTTCACGGTATTGCAACACCGTAACATCATCTGCAACTGCAATCTGTTAAAACGCTCCAAAGAAGGGACGCTTTATCCCCAGAGTGCTGCTTTCGGAGGTTTACTACAGAAGTTTTTAAAATGTTTTCATCCTATGGTAGATGAAGCTTCCCAAACCTTTTACTACAATTACAAAGACAGAGAAACATAATCAAACCCATTTGTACAAACAGACTAAGAGAATCACTGACAATCTCATGTGGCTTTAATAGCAGGAGTACAAGATGTCATTTCCTATAGTTTTCCCTCCCAAGGCCACAGAAAGCAGGCTCCCAATGATGACCACAACCAGCATGAGTTACTCCCAACAAAGTCGCAGTGATTTATAGTAACCACCTGCACTGAAAGCTAGTGTCTCACAAATGTACATTTTAACAAAGATCAAAAGAAGAAGAGCTACATAGCTGAGAATGGCTTATCATACAGATACTCCTCTCTGCCCACACACACCACATTTGGCTTTGAATAGATTCACATTTTTTCTGGAGCTGGCATCTTTCAAAGGCAGTACATCCACCAGCACACTTCTCCAAATTAAAGGATAGGATGCGGAACACCACACAGGTGATACGTACAAAGCTTCCAAGAGCTGAAATAGCCTCCTCAAAGGCAAATTGTGTTAATTATCAGATGTGCAAACTTCTGAATCTCTGGTAAGCAAAGCTCCTTGCTCAGCTGGCTCTGAAAGGACAGTGGGGCTGTTACTTCTTGGCTTTCTTACCTTAAAGCAACATGGCTCCTGCTGCACCACATGCCACCCCAGGCTGGCTGCGGGGTTTAGGTGTCAGGGGTGAGGAGAGGCCATGGCTGCCCAGTAACAGAGCCAGCCAGTGCCAGCCAGTCCAGCAGGGCCATCACAGGGCACAGCTGAGACCCTCAGCAGAGCTGCTGGTGCCTCAGGGAAAGTCTGTTTAAGAAAGGGCAAAAACATCAAGATGGGCAGAGGAAGAGGAATCAAAGAGGAGGAAGAAGCAGCAGAGGCAACACCAGGGTCAGAGAAGGAGGAGCTCCATGGCAGAGTGGGTGTTTCCTGCAGCCCACAGAGGACCCAAATCAGAGGACGGCCTCTACAGCCTGTGGAGAACCTGGGCCCCAGCAAAGGAAAGGTGGGAGCAGTAAGGAACAGTGAAACCCCTACATACTGATCACAATGCCCCCTCCTCAGTCCTCCCACGCCCCTCATTGCTGCTCTAAAGGGTGCAAGTGTAACCTGCGGCGATAACAGGGCAAGAAGTCCCTGGAGTAAAGCTGAGCTTGGAAAAGGGGGACAAAAGGTGTCTTCCCTGTTATGATGTTTGTCTTTTTGGTTCCTACTATCTGAATCAGTAATTAAAGATATATGTATTCATTGGCAATAAAGTTAGTTTTCCCCTAGTCAAGTCTGTTTTGCCTGCAATGGCAACTAGTACACAATTTGTCTTCATCTTGATGAGCCTTCTTGTTCCTGTTCCTCATTATTCTTGCCTACTATAGAGTGGCAAGGCAGTGAGCGAGCAGCTGGGTAGGAATTCGGCTGTTAGCTTGGGCCAACACATCATATTCATATGTATTCCACTTTCTGCTGCCTCTCAAATTAACTGTGTGACATATGCTGATAAAAGTGAGGGCACTTCAGACATGAAGCTTCGCTGCCAATCCTGAAACCACCTTGTCTGTACAGAAAAACTCACGGGAGGTTCAGCTATGACCTCTTCATACTGAAGGGGCAGCGCCCAGAAACAAAGCTACGGGTAAGCTGGTACGATCAAGCAGCAGCCCACCAAGAACAACTCTGGCATCTCAGCAAGAGCAGCAACAGGGCAGTGCCATTTTGCCTGGCAGCCCCAGACATATGCTGAATTTAGCATCTGTTGACATTAACAGCTGACCGTGAGTGCTACAAACTGTTCACTGGTGTTGACATTTTAGTCCACAGAGCGTTCTATCTAGAACAAGAGACCTTCAATCTCCAGCTGGGCAGCTTGGGACCAGCCACTGCAGCACCTATGAAGAGGCATTCTTCTGAAGTATGCTGGCATTGTGATGAAGTGCTTTGTGAAACTTTTCAAGTGGTTAAACCACTTCACTAATAAATCTCTAGCCCTGCAAATCTGAGGTAAGTCTTGGTGACTGAAGATATGATACGGAAGTGTAACTGCTCTTTATAAAAATAAACATCCCCAGCTTAGAGAGATGCAGTTACAGAAGCAGGCATGACCAACCTGAATTTCAGACTGTGGAGGTACTTGCTAAGTCACTATGTTTCTGGAATACGACAAACAGTTTAGGAAATGTGTCTGATACAAGTTACTTATTTTCAAATCTCTGAAATTCTCATCAAGGATTCATTGAGCTCCTCCCTTGCTACATGGATACCCATAACTGTACCTCTCCCAAGGAGTCAGGACAAGTCCTTACTTGGTCAGACTAAGCATTTCTGTTGCTGTGTTCTGAGGTCAGATTCTTCCCTGACTTATCACATGTCTTATGAAGGGAATATTAACATTTAGCTAGGACTACACATGCTACCAGTTATCTACAACTTTTGTCGCGGTTTGGCCTCAGACGGCAACAAAGAACCACGTGCCGCTCGCGCGGGTCTTCCCAATACGGGAAGAATCGGAAGAAAAAAGGCAAGACTCTTGGGTTGAGACAAAGGCAGTTTAACAGAACAGCAAAGGGAACAAGAAAACAACAACAATAACACAGACAGAGGAATATACGAACAGAATTACGGAACCGCCGCTCCCTGCCGCTCACCAACCGACCCAGGACGCCCCAGCCCGCTGCGAGCCCCGACTTCCTGCCCCCTCCCATGGCATGGAATACCAGGGAAAATTAACCCTATCCCTGCTGCAACCAGGACAACCTTCCAATAAATCATTGCTTTCTCAAGTTGTATATATTGTACTTCTAGTCTTTGTGCATGAGAAAAATTCCCATAGAAAAGTGGTTCAGTCAGAGTGCATTACATATTCACTAGTATAGACAGCAGATGTGAATAAAGCAAGTGTGCTCAGTTCTAGAGCTGATCTCTCAAGTTTGAGCAGACAAACTGCTACAAAAAAAACTTGTAGTGTATGCTCAGCAATCCGTTCATTCTGGTGAAGAATGAGACTTTTTGCTTTGTACATTTGAGTATGCTGCATATGACCCTCAAAATTCAGAATCTCCTAAAGAAACACAGATCTTTCCATTAATATGATTTATTATATGACTAGGCATGTTTAGACTGAGAAGCCCATGGCATAAAGCAAGCTGCAGGGGTAGTTACACAGTTTCAAATGATACATCATAATGGACTTAAGAGGCAGAAAACCAGCATTTTGAAGCGGGGGAGAGTTGATTGGATTTGAGTTTATCAAGACAAAGAATTACTGGTAAGTCACCTGCCTGCTTCCACCTCCCTGCTGCTAGCAGTAAAAGAGAAGTGCACCAAAAGGCCAAAACTGAGTAAATTTCTTTCAGTTCAAATCTCATTCACCTTTCGAGGAAAAAAACCAATCTTTGTAAACAACCATCCCATTTCCTGTGACTATGTCCATATTTCTGGACACAGTGGTGGAATAGTAGAGGAAGAGCAAAACACAGCATTCTTTAAAGTTCAGAGCTATTTAGTAAGGATTAGATATTGAAACCTATTTTAGCTGACCCAGGTAAAAAAAAGGGAAAGACAACAGTGCAAGGAAATCCTGCTTGATAGCACTAACACTGCAGCAGTGATGGCAAATTAGTACACTAAATCAGTTAACTCCAGCCACTGTCCATAGCTTTCTCAGACAATACCAGCACACAACAGCCACACTTATGGTGAGTTCCAAAGAAAATATTATTATTCTTCATTCATATATAGAAAGCAGGCTCTGACAGATGAGCCATATTTCTACAACTATTTGGAAGCATAAAGGGGAAGACAGGTATTTTCAGTAGTGTCTGGCTCCCAAATAATCTGTCCAGTCAACTGTGAACAAAGAACTGACTCCCAAGTCTTGAACACAAAGTAGTTCCTCTAAGTATCCTTCCTCACCATAATATTTTCACTTCCGCTTAATACAAAGAAATAAAAGCCAAACTCGTTACACTCATAGATGCCAGAGACTGTACTGTACAGTTACTTTGAAGAAAATAAACAGCATAAAATGAAAAACATTTAGTATTTGTATTTCAAGTACTACTGAACTATAGCCTAGAATTACTCTCCCAGTTGATTCCAACATTTTAGAAAAAACACAAAGATCAGATAAATTTGAAGAGAATGCGCTGAAATATAAAAGACTACCATGTCCTTGGTCCACATTCCGTAGGCATATGATTTCTTCTACCATTGCTTATTGGTTACTGCAGTTAAGAGATGGAAAAAATCATACTATAAAAAAACCCTCTAAAAACTACGGGTTTATAAGAAATGTCATTGCCAAAACTTTAAACTAAACATACACAAGAATAGTCACAGAAAGTAAAATCTGCAGTGACAGAACTAAACACTAGGCTCATCTTCAATCATTCCTAAAGTACAGCACCACATACAAACACCCACATCTGACCACAGACCCATCCATATTTGGTGTTACTGAGGACAAAGTTGTGACAGATGTGACAACATTCCCATCTTTTCTCACCAGGGAATTCCCTGAACTGCTGAACAGCACACTCAAATTACTGAACTGGCTAACATGGGGGGAAAAAAAAAACACTTACAACCTAGCATTAAAGGTTTACAGTTTGTCTTAAATCAGAGAGAAATGTAGATTTTGTACAAAGCCAGCTGACACACCAACAATGTCCGGTGAGCTCACCTTCTACGCCCTGCCTGTGACCAGTAAGGAGAAGCAGGTCCACTCTATGGCTATTTTTTAAGATAATTTGCAGGAGAATGCAAATTCCAACAAATATTACCAACAATTAGAAAGACATTTTCAAAACAGGCTATTCATAAAGTCTTCTCTATAGTTTGCTTTCCTACTTGCCAAAACATTGTGAAGAACTTAAATAAATCTGGTATTAGTTTTAAGGAGATACTATTGTATTTTTCTGTTGGTCTGAACTGTTGTTTACAATCCTTCAATTCCTTCACCCTTAATTTTTGGTGGAGATACAGCCCTTAATCAGCAAATTTAGACATACTGGCAGAACGCCTGCTTTTCTCAGCTACTACCTGTAGGTCCCTTGGAACTAGTCCATAGTTTTTAAGTAGCTACAGATCAAAGGCTGTAAGCCACCAATTTACATTTTCCTTTACTGACAAGCATTAGACATCATTTGTACTCAAACTAGCATCCCATTAGCATGAAAAGCAGAATACCTGCTGTCAATGTTGTTTTATTTATGTCCCACAAAAATCAAATCCCACTTTAGCTTGGGAAAAAAAATCCCAGCTACACTTCTCTGGACTACCATTGCCTGCTGTTTCTTTGACTACCCTAGAAATTTGCCGGATGCACTACTATTTCAATTCATTCCTCTTTAAGACCGATGACTACAATCACACCCTGAAATCAGAAGAGACTGTCCCCAGCCTTCTTCACTGCTATTGCTACCTGAAATGGTACCTTTACTTTGATACCTTACATTTACCTTTATTGATTACCAACCTTCTTCCCACCCATCCAGAATTCCATAAAGATGAATACTCTTTTCTCAAAATACTGAAGGAACGACCCTGTGTTCTGATAAATATCCTGTATACACTCTTCGCTCTTGTAGGAGTAGTTTGAGATGTTATATTGGATAAACTGTAGTAGGTACTAAAAAGATATTTTATTCATTACTCCAAGTTACAAATAAAATGCAAGCCTGAGATTGCTGCAGCGTTAACTTCCATCCACCATATCTTATGGCCTTTAGTCAGGTATGACAAGTTGTACCTTTAACTCCTCTAAAGAAGATAAAACTTCACTGTGTTTAGTTTTTCATGCACTACTTCTAAAGGAAGATATTGAGCCATTTGAGCACTTAACAGTTCCCAGCAGCAAAATGTGACACAGCATTACATAGCACGAGTTCTAAGCTAGAACAGCACTGTTTTTTTTTTATCTAGCTTTCTGTGCAAGTGGTTAAAGAACAATAGGGCCGGAAGCGCTCTTTAAGCAGTTACAGAACTCCCTCTGCGGCCCCCCCCAACTCAAAGAGGCAAAACAAAAAACAACCAGCGACCTAAGCGGTCCTTTAAACCAGGCTAAGCCAGGTTCCCTTCATAGGTTTGTTCCAGGTTACAACTGGCCCATGACTGTACTTCGTTTGGTTTCTTTTCACAGAAATGGAAGACTTCATCAGCCGTACAGCTTCCTCCAAAAATTACAGTTCATGGACATTTGTTGCAGGCAGCAACAAAAAGCACCCTCAATTTCTTACCTGAAATTCAGAATGGATGCAAAAATCCTCAAGGAGACTTGTCAAGAAAAGTAGTCATGCTGCCCTGGGTACTGTACTTTGAATTACAGACTTCAAGCTTAAACACATCCACTGCTTACAAGTTGCAACTTACATACGTTCTCTCTTCAGCTCACTTCTAATTACACAATTAAGACTTACTTTTTTGCACATTATGTATCAGTAAAACTGCAGTGTACAAAAATAACAGTATTTTTGTAAGCAGATATTTAAGTAGATAAATCCTTTTCAAAAAATATTCATATAAGTAGTAAGAACAGCAGCCCACTTTTCCACAGAACAGATTCCATAATAGTGCCCCAAGTCTGTTCTGATTCTCACAAACCTGGCCTTGTTAGCAGAGCTTAAAAGTACTATTTGCCTGTGGGGAGGAAGACTGTACAAGAAATAGTGCTCAGCACGTGCACTAAATACCAGAGAAAATGGGACGCTTATACACTTGTTCAGCTATGCAAGAAATTACAAATTATGATTACAACTACTTTGCCATTTTGCTCTGGGATACAATGACAGAGAAAGAAAAAGCAGCTTTCAAAGAAAAAGTAACTTTAAAGAAATCTCTTTTAACTGTTAAGGGCTACTTACCCTCTATAGCTTCTATAATCCGGGGAAACTCTTTTGGATGTGAGCCAACAAACTTGTTCTAAAGCAAACTTTTCCACAAGAGATTAACAGAGAGTACTTACACCTGTCAAAGGCAAAATCATCATACCAGAAGCAACACAGGGCTCCATTCTTCTCTGAAGACAGCTCTGTAAAAACATGTATTTCAACTAAGTTGTGGATATAGCCACTGATCTTCAGTTCGATGTGGAGATGCACATGTTCTATGCATATCAAAATAATACCAGTTCATGAAACTGCAATGAGATATGCTTTTTTTGTATATCTGATGTAGAAGCAACCATCAATATGCACTGCTCAAGCTTTTATTAAGTAACTCTTTACAAGATGTTTAACAGATCCTTAATCTTCAGTAACCTCATTACTACATTCAAATTTTATAAACCGATCCACCACAAAATGGAACAAACATTAAGTTTAGATGAGTCCTTTACATAAAGCTCTTTCCCAAGCTAGGTCACGTGACTATCTTCCCATGCAGAATTATGAAAACAAAGTAGTAGGTTCAAGGAATCTACTATTTTCCACTTGCAAAACCTTCATCTTTTTACAGCAGCACACTAGCCACCAAGCATTGAACATTTAATGGAAGTTTTAATGCTTTACACTTGAAGTTTCTCCTAAAGAATTCCTTTTGGCTTTCTACATTAAGTGATAATCACCACGGGGTTCATCGTAACAGAGAACATACGCACTGCTGAAAGTTTTAGCATATGATACGAGCTACTCTTTTAAACATTAAGGGTTCCATAAGCTCAACAGTGAGGAACATTAAGTGCAACATTTCACTTAAAGCAAAACAGAATACAATCTAGTTTGGTACTAAAGCAGTTAATCCCATGACTCAAATGCACTTGCAGAATACGGCATCTTCATTCCTCCTGGGTTCGTGGTGCCTCTGCCTCTGTAATTCTAAGAAACAGAACAGGTGCTAGTTTAGAATCATTAATGCTTTCAATCATTTACCAGTAAAAGTCATTAGAAAACCATTTTAGTTTTCTATATGCCTGTGTCTCAATGTTAATTTGAACAGTGTATTTTTTAAATAAACACAGAAGCTCTTTCATCATTAAACTTCTATACATAAAGTTTTTAGACTCCAGTGTGAAATTAATGCACTTCAATCAACCTCAGATTTTATCAGGTGTGAGAATAATCCTTGCCAAAATTCAAACCCCAACTTCTTCTCTTACCCAACACAAATCAGTTCTCACAAGTTTAAGTGTGTAACTGAGATCCCATGAAGACCCTAAGAAAAAAGATTCAGATCTGACTAGGGAACTAGTCAGACATGTAAATACACCCAAAACACCCCATACTTTCAATAATTATGGTATGGAAAAAGATAATTAATGAAACGAAGATCTGAGCTTGAACTTGAACCTCAAACACTGTGTAAGTGTTTGAGAGTACGTATTTCTTTTGTGGTCTCAAAAAGAGTATTAACATTTGGAATGCAGCTGAGATGTGATAAAAGTTCTCACAGAATCAAGAGATCAAGAAAAGGCTTTTGATGAAGCCATTAAAATCCAAGGAGATAAAAGCAAGAGCTATCAAACATCAGTTGGGGGGAAAAAAAAAAAAGAGAGTAATCTGAAGTAGGAGTAGGCATAGAAATTTAAATCCTAAACTCGTGACTGTAGAGTGATATCAGACTTATGCCACTTAGGCTGTCTCATTTACTCAAGCTGTATTTTAACATCTGTATCAGCAACACTGAGATAGATACCAGAGGGATACTCCTCATCACAGACATTAAGAACAATTTTGACATGGATCAGATTGGGCATTTACCTAACTATAATTAGCTGAATTTTTTAGTCAGATGAGTTACTTGGTTGAGTAATTCATAACAAGTAGTGACTGTGTAACTAGCAACTATTTGCTCCTACCCTAATGTGCAGTAGAGAAACTTCTGGAACTACAGCCTTTGCATATGTTCACATGAACTTTTTCTTACACAGAGTAGTTCTTGACACTACAGATCAAGACTAACACAGCTAGTAAGGCCACACTAGAAGAGCCCAAGTCAAGCAAGCTGTCCAAAATTATCTTCATATATACTGAGCACTTTGAAGATGCACAACCAAGATAAAGGATACAGTTACAGTGGCGTTACTCTAGATATATAATACTAAACACACTTTTATTCTGAGACAAAGTTCTAAGCCAGCAGTGTGCCCAGGTGGCCAAGAAGGCCAACAGCATTCTGGCCTGTATCAGGAATAGCGTGGCCAGCAAGAGCAGGGAAGTGATGGTGCCTCTGTACTCGGCACTGGTGAGGCCTCATCTCGAGTCCTGTGTTCNTATCCAGATGTGGCATTACAGGGCATGCTCTAGTGGCAGAGATGGTAGGTTGTCTGGTTGGACTCGATGATGTGAAAGGTCCCCTCCAACCATGAAGATTCTATGATTCTAATAGCCAAGACTTCCAGTTCATTTTCAGACTTACCTTTTGGGTATTAACTGATGTAAAGACTCGTTCTCCTTGAAAACCAAAAGCAACTTCTTCCAACCAAACAGGAACTTCCTGGTGGGCCTACATAATTAGAAAATCAGAATTTAGAGACTTTCACTGGTTTACAATTCAAATTAGGAGTTCCATAACTGTACCAAAGAAATAGTCTTGCTCAGTACATTAAAGTGAAATCCTACAGAACAGAAGAAGTTAAGTACAGAGTTTTGAAACTTACATCTGAAAGCACTTTAACCAGAGATTGTGCAAGATGGCCATCTGAACTGGTATCAAAGAAGCAAACTGCTTTGCCTGTATTTCCACAACGACCAGTTCGTCCAATTCGATGTACATACTCTTCAATGGTGGAAGGAAGATCAAAATTAATAACATGTTGAACATTTTCAATATCCAGACCTCTTGCTGCCACAGAGGTTGCCACAAGAACTGGACATTTTCCAGAACGAAAATCCCGAAGAGCCACTTCTCTCTCTCTCTGTTCTCTATCTCTACAAAGAAAACAATAGTTAGAATGGATGCCTTGAAAAATACGCAGTATTATTTAAGATACAAGTTAAAAGGTCATGACTCATAGACAGAAGTAGTTCTCGGGAGGGGAAAAAAAAACAAACAACAGAACACCACACACACACTACCTGTGTAGGTTTTCTCAATTTTTAACTGATCAGAGTAAGACACAACAACTATTTTAACTTAAGTCTCCACAGAAATTTTTTTTTTTGAAGACCCAGAGACAGCCATGTATCAAACTCGCCGCCTCCTCAAGAAGATCCACTTGTTTAACTGATTGTTTCCTCATGCCATAGTTAGAAGTGCTCTTCCAAATGCTTTGTAGCAGGGAGACAGAATAGCAAAGATGAAGTCCACCTAGATTCCGCCATAGGCCACTTTTCATATATGTCAGAAAGCATGACGAGCCAACAGGACAAAATTTGCCTTTTGTTTATCACCAAGAGAAAAAAAACTAGTTTTGCTCTAGGGTTTGCATTTTTAAAGAACATTTACAGATTATCCAGTACTTAAATACAGACATCAGAGTTTAACTCATGTTCTTTGTTGTCTAAACAATAGCACAAATCAGAAAGTTAAAAAACAGTGCTCTCTTGAATCTAACACAGGACATTTACAGAAGTCTGGTATGACCACTATTACAGAGAAGAGCAAGTATAACTAACTTCAATTAAAAAAACTGAAGTGAATCAGAAATCAGTAACACTCATAATAGTTTAGCAGCTTCCATGCTATTCTCTTTGTATGCATACCTTAATTCACAGTGCAATAATTGTACAGAAATGTGTTAGGAACCTCCTCCCACACAAGATAGGTAGTGGGACAGCAATTTAGGTTAGCCAAAAACAGAAGGGCAGATCTTCTCAAAATGACCCTTCACACACCTGTAAAACTGACAGGGCACAGGATACACACACACATCTTGTATTTGTGTTTTAAGACCATTTTAACCCATCTACAACCTTGATATTCTGATGTCTGTCAGAATAATACCCAAACCATCAATTTATTGGCAAGAATTCAAGTCCCTTCCTCCTATTACAAGATGAAAAACATTGCAAAATTACATTTTTGATGTGCTACAGTTCACTGGGAATCTTAACATCCATTTTGTTGTCCTACATTTTGAAATATAAACAAACACCACAGAACTACATTCGAGCTCATTACATGAAAAGACAGACCATCTTTTTATATGGCTTTAGACCTGGAATTAGCAACTATTTCACCTTGTTTCTCAGCATTTTTTCAGGTATGCAACACTATTGAGGAGACTACAAACAGAAGTTAGAAGCATCTTCTCTTTAGATTGATCTGCATACAAATGTTATACCCAGGATGCAGAAGTGACAGAACCAGAAATTTTTATGGTACGTGACTAAAGTTATCTTGTCACTTCAAGGAAGCCTTAAAGACAGAGTGTGAAGCCCACAGCTGTCACTTTGACTTTACGAATATCATCACACCAGTAACACCAGAAGGTCTGGGTTTTGTTACAGAAATGACAACAAAAACTACTTATAAACAACAGCTGATTCCACTGAATTTATTATATACTGAATTTTTTTTAGCAGTAAGCTAAGATTCTCCAGTTCACATACACCATCTGAAGTTTGGTCAATTACAGAAGGATATATATTTAGCAAATACTGTGAGAACTGGCCTTCAGAAACACTACCTTCTCAATTGGGCAGAGCTGCTGAGGATTACAGGGCTATCTGAAACAAGGCAAGCTAAGTCACACAAATACGGCCAAGCAAAAAATATCAATAAAAGCTTCTCATAAGATATAGTATTATATTCACTTAATACTATTACACGACTTTCACTTAAAAAATTCTTACCCATGGATGCTAGTGGCTGGTATTTTTTCTTGACAAAGAAAGGCTGCAATGTAGTCTGCTTTTTTCTTTGTGTCCACAAATACCATGGTTCGTTCATGATCTATGTTAAACAAGAGTTCAGATCCACTGTAGTTTGAAACCTGATGCATTTTCACTATTCACAGTTGAAGTTACTATATAAACACCTAATATCAGAACAAGTTTTGAATAAAGTCTTTAAGGTATGATTGTAATTTCTTGCCCAAGTTGAACTAATTAAATTCAATCCATAAATTTCTAGATCAACACAGAAACCTAGGTGAAGACAAGTGCTACGTATTTTCTCCTCAATAAAAGGAGGAAACAATATTGTTCTCTGTGATGACTATGCATTCCCCTTCTACAGCATGTGGCTGAAAGTGGCACACCATTCTGAGCACTGAACAGCAAGATACACAGACCATTTTTTAATTCCAAACTCCCTTCTAGTTTTCAGCATTAAAACTTAAGATACATTCAGAGGAAAAAAAATGGAAAAATCTCAGCCATTAGCAAAATACAGACCCAGAAGTCCACATAAGTTTAACACACGTATCGTTTGGAGATAGCACCCCCAGATGCTCAAGTATTGTAATTGACCACATAACAAAACTAACCACCTGAGAAGCTTGTCTTGCTCATTACTACACAGAGATTAGACCTTAAAAAATACCCCTAACACAAATATGCCCAAAAACCTACATCTCGGCAAAGACTGCTTCAAGCAGTAGTCTTGTGAAGCATGTTAGCACACACAATAGAATGGAATCATGACCTGGTCAATAGCAAGAGCACAATTTTAAAAACAAGCAATTTTGTCCTCCCTGGAAAACAATCAGCAATAAGGAAAATTACCTATCGTTTGTAGAATTTCTATCAGCTTATCCCTCTTGGAATACTGAGGAACCTGAAGAACACTTTGATGAACATCACTACAAGCTCCACCCACGTGTCCAACAACAACAAATAAATAATCAGTTTTCAAAAATTCGCCAGCCAGCCTTGAAAAGAAACAAAATTAAGCGAGACAAAGTCTATTTTACAAAGCTTGGTTTTTTCCTTAAGACCAAGTAATTTCACCTACGTATAAGCAATGCTCACAACAAATATTTGTATCATTCTTCACAAGGCAGTCATATGTGCATTTTTTTTAAAAAGCTAAGTGTCTGTATTGCTTTCTAGAAAGCTGTAAAAAACTGATCAATAAAGAAGGTGCCCAGACTGATTACACCCCTGCATTTTGTAGCCATCTCAGAAAGAGTTTCACCTACATGTATGTAATGAAGTGGGTTACTAAGATATGCTCACAGAACCGTTCTCAGGGCACTATTTCATCACTAGGTGGAAGGACAGGGGAGAATTCTATACCGGCCAGAATTCAAAATTGCCCTCCAAGAGACAAGTCCATCCTTTTTGACTGTTCAACAAGTGCAGTGCTTAAAAATATGGCTTGTTACATGGCATTTATATACCAGTTGCCACAGGCAAAAGTCAGGTTTTTTTGTTCAGACAGCATTCCTCTTCAGTTACTACTCACATAGGTGATCTTATCTGAGATATCAAACTCAACAAAATAGGTAATTCCTTGGAACATCCCATAATACTCGAGAGTTTTAATAAACTGTATTAACTTATCAATATACAAGTGTGCTTCATGTCCAGTGTATACAAAGCAGCTTGCACTGCAGTAAAACTCAGATGGTAAAAAAAGTCAACCTTGAACTGAAAACAGGCAAACTCGAGTTTTAGAACACATGCCTAGATAAGCAGAAAGTCTTAAAAATGTTAGGGGACTGCCCTAAGAACTTGAATCTCGCACCTGATTTATAGGTGTAGTTCCCACTGAAATGGTGATTTTCATAGCAAATAATCAAGTTACTAGAGATTTAGAAGTCTTTGGTCTTAAAATCTGACTGGTTTAAGATCTCAGAGAGATGTAGTTTTAAACTGAAAGTAAAGGGCAAGTTTAAACTCTCTGAAAACTGAACAGTAAAGAAAAAACAGCAACAAAGAGAAGAAAGAAAAGACCCTTTAATGAGAGATATAAAGCCCCAAATGCTAAGCTGAAGTTCACCAGTTGGCTAGGAAATCCAACTCACCTGCACAGAAGAGCCTTCATGATTAGATCAAAGGCTTATGTAACAGCGGAGACCCAAATTCAGATACAAAACTAAGTGGTATGTTAAAACGAAATCCGATTACACTCACTGAATAAGAAGTACAGGAGAACCTGAACCCAGCAGGGCCAAAGAAAGCACCTAGTCCTATATTAACAAAACAGTATACTGTCCACAGTTGTTTTGATAGCGGAGTATGGAAAACATTAGCTTTCCTAACTCCAGAATCAGAAAGGCAGCAAAATCCACTAGGAAAACAGGCTCCAGAAGGATTTTCACTCTCTGCAATGAGAGCACCACCCTTAGGCATTCCAGTTTCAAAAGGTTACAAGACTGTTATTATGGACTTCCAAACCATGATCCAAGCACTAAGGTTTCTGAAGTCTTCTACTAGCACTTTTATGTCCTGCAAGACTGAGAGCAGAAAGCTACATCTGGGGTTTGGCTTTTTGGTTTTTTGGGTTTGTTTTTGGTTTGTTTATTGGTTTTGGTTTGTTTTTCTTCATTAAACAGAAGCAGACAGTAAACAACTTGCACAGTTATAGGGGTTTCCTTATTTCAGATGTTGGTAGTTACAGTACTCTTTACTCATCCCTTAGTACGTAGCAAAAACACATAGCAAGAACATTAGCAAAAACACTGATAAAGACAAGAGATCTAGAGATCAAGGGATAAGCCCCAACCTCAAAACCTGAGCCAGTCAAAGCACACTGTGCATCTTAAACAGAGACACATCTTTTCCCAGGACGCAGTGTGAAGTGAGACTACATTGCTGCACAAACAGCAAACACCTGGAATGAACATGAACCACACTCATGTACAGTATTATCTGAATACTAAATTCCCAGCTGCAGAAAAAAGGCTATTATTCATTCACTACAAGATCTTTCAATACAAAAAACTTCATGAAAAAATTGACTGAGGAACCAAAGCCACAACAGACTACTTGAGGCTAAGCTGAAGTGAATTAAATCCTACTTCAAGAAAGGTGATTCATCTCCCCAACAGCTATCAGTATTAACTGACTGAATAGGAGAAAGCAGCCCATTCCACTCTCTCATTCAGGACAAATCACCCACTTTCTCCCCACCTCAAAAAAGATCCATCTGGCTTTTTGAAGGCCAGAAGAAAGTTGTCAGCATCTAACTCACCAAGTCCCAACATACTTCACCGCAACGGTCTGATCCATTTACATGCTTTAAGATCCTATCCTGGTTCCGGCGGGGATAGGGTTAATTTTCCCTGGTATCCCATGCCATGGGAGCCATACCCACCCTGAGCTGCCAGGGAGGGGGCAGGAAGACACAGCTTGGAGCGGGCTGGGGCATCCCTGGTCTGGTTGGCGGGGAGTGGGGGTTCTGTAATCGTGTTTGTATATTCCTCCATCCCTGTTATTGTTTTTGTTTTCTTGTTCCCTTTGCTGTTCTGTTAAACTGCCTTCGTCTCAACCCAAGAGTCTTGCCTTTTTTTTCTTCCGGGACATGAGTGAGCAGCACATGGTTCTTTGTTACAGTCTGAGGCTCAACCACAGTCCTTTTTGGTGCCCAACTTGTATCTTGAAGGGTTGAGATAACAACAGGA
>VXBH01005424.1:0-78605 GCA_013400035.1 Rynchops niger
GTTTTTTACCCAGCAAAGCATACAATCATCCAAGCCATGAGCAGCCAGTTTCTCCANTGGTTCCACGGGTGACACCCAGGGAACAGCCACTCGCCGCTTGTTTGCTCGGTGCCCAGCGACCTCCCAAAGAGCTGCTTTTGTGAGGGGGTGCTGGCTTCGCCCCACTCCTCCTCAGCTGTTGCCCCCCCCGCAAGCACCAGGCACCGGCTCTGGCTGGCCGCTTTCCCCGGCTTGAAAAGCCCCAAAAACGAGCCCCTTTGCTGGCCTTTTTTGCCACAATTCCCTTCCCCAGTACAGACTTACCTGCACTGGAGCTGGTCTCCTTGGCGAGGATCCCCTCGTCCAAGTCATTCATAAAGATATTAAAGAGAACTGGCCCCAATACTGGGCCCTGGGGAACACCACTTGTGACCAGCCACCAACTGGATTTAACTCCATTCAACACAACTCTTTGGACACGGCCCTCCAGCCAGTTTTTTACCCAGCAAAGCATACAATCATCCAAGCCATGAGCAGCCAGTTTCTCCAAGAGAATGCTGTGGGAAACAGTTTTAAAAGCTTTATTAATGTCTAGGTAGACAACATCCACAGCCTTTCCCTCATCCACGAAGCAAGTCACTTTGCCACAGAAGGAGTTCAGGTTTGTCAAGCAGGACCTGCCTTTCATAAACCTGGTTGTCCTGTACACACCATGTGATGGCACTCAAGATGATCTGTTCCATAACCTTCCCAGGCACAAAGGTCAGGCTGACAGGCTGGTAATTCCCTAGATCTTCCTTCCAGCCCTTCTTGTAGATGGGCATCGCATTTGCTAATCTCCAGTCAACTGGGACGTCCCTGGTTTGCCAGGACTGCTGGCAAACGATAGGAAGTGGCTTGGTGAGCATTTCCGCCAGCTCGTTCAGTACCCTTGGGTGGATCCCATCTGCCCCATAGACTTGTGTGCATCTAAGTNGTTGTCCTGTACACGCCATGTGATGGCACTCAAGATGATCTGTTCCATAACCTTCCCAGGCACAAAGGTCAGGCTGACAGGCTGGTAATTCCCTAGATCTTCCTTCCAGCCCTTCTTGTAGATGGGCATCGCATTTGCTAATCTCCAGTCAACTGGGACGTCCCTGGTTTGCCAGGACTGCTGGCAAACGATAGGAAGTGGCTTGGTGAGCATTTCCGCCAGCTCGTTCAGTACCCTTGGGTGGATCCCATCTGCCCCATAGACTTGTGTGCATCTAAGTGGTGTATTAGCTCACTACCAGTTCCTCTTGGATTATGGGGGGTTCATTCTGCTCCCATCCCTGTCATCCAGATCATGGGGCTGGGTACTCAGGGACTAACTATTAAAGACTGAGGTAAAGAAGGCATTAAGTACCCCAGCCTTTCCCTCATCCTTGGTCATTATGTTTACCCCCACATCCAATAAAGGATGGAGATTTTCCTTAGTCCTCCTTTTGTTTTTAATGTATTTATAGAAACATTTTTTATTGTCTTTTACAGCAGTGACCAGATTAAGTTCTAGCTGGGCTTTGGTCCTTCTAATTTTCTCCCTGCATAGCCTCACAAAATATTTGTTGTCTTCCTGAGTGGCCTGCCCCTTCTTCCATAGGCCATAAACTTTCCTTTTCTTCCCGAGTTCCAGCCAAAGCTCTCAGTTTAGCCAAGCCAGTCTTCTTCCCCACGGGCTCATCTTACGGCACATGGGGAAGGCCAGCTCTTGTGCCTTAAAGACTCTTATCCATAAACACTCAACCCTATTGTCACCATCATTAAGTTCAAGACAATCAAAACACCTTCTAACAAACAGAGACACTCCACCACCTCTCCTTCCCAGCCTGTCCCTTCTGAAGAGTTTATAGCCATCCAATGCAGTACCACAGTTGTGCAAATCATCCCACCATGTTTCTGTGATAGCAACTATATCATAGTTATTCTCCTGCACAATGGCTTCCAGCTCCTGCTTGCTCCCCATGCTGCCTGCACTGGTGTAGGAGCACTTCAGTTATGCTATTGATCCCATCACCTTTGTGCAGGGAGAAGCCCTAATTCCTACCTGACCATTCCCAGGCACTTCCATGATTTCTAGCCTATCAATAGCCCTTTGTGTCTTTGCTATGATATGGCACTGCATCCCCTACCTTCACTAGGATGGCAGGACCTCTCTAGCACTCCTGTCCCACAGACATTGATGTGCTGCCCCCAGGCTTGTCTCTAGTGAGCCCGGTTTTATCCCTTTCCCCCTTCAAATCTGGTTTAAAGGCCTTCCAATGAGCCCTGCCAACTCCTGTGCAAAAATCTTTTTCCCCCTTCAAGACAGCTGTACCCCGCCTGTCACCCACTGGCCTGGCATTGTGTAAACCGACCCATGATCAAAAAACCCCGAGTCCTGGCAGTGACGCCAGGCTTGCATGTGTGCATCAAGCATACTGCAGGCAAACAGTGATACTGGCACACATAATTTTGGAGGTTTCTAAAACGGAATTTTTCCAGAGACCTGTTATCACTAACAAAACAAAGAGAAAAACCTTTGGAAACTGCGATTCTTTTTTTTTAAGAATGGTTTTCTTATCTTTCCAAGGACCCTCTCCAAGAACAGAGAGATTGATATTCCCAGTCCCAACTCATGTCCCCCATACATCAGGCTCACCAAAAAAAAAGCATCAGCCTCTAGAAACAGAGCATTTAGTTCTGCTCCAGCACTCTTACCTGAAAATTCTCCCTCTTGTTTTTATAAACAAAAGGTATTTATGTCCCATCCTTAGTTAACACAGATTACTTCATGCACAATGCCCAATCACTTAATTCTACACCTAAGTAGTGATTTATGTCCAAAATTATCAAGGACTGCAGTTTGTGAGGATTGCTGCTGGTTTGCCAAATAGTAGAAGAAACAAGAAAATAGAACTTTTCAAAGGACTATTATTCAAGAAATAACCTTTGAAAATACATAGGCCTTTTCAAAAAAAATTAACAAGTTCTTTTGACATCTAAATAGCTATATGCTGTAGCTGGACATTCAATCTAATCATGGTGTTGAAAGAAGTTTAAGTCCCTTTTTAAGGCCAAAAGAGGATGCAGTCTTGAAATTCTGATTGAGCTATGGTGACTCCAAACAGCTAGCAACAATTTACTCAGATTGAGTCCAGGTAATACCTTTCCAGAAAGCTTTCAGACAATCTTTTTCTTAAAGTCTATAAATGTTGTATGACCTTTTCTGAAGGCAGATGGTAAAGTGTTCAATTGTTTCACATGATAGCATTTCACGTCTCTAAAAGGCAGAAAATTATGTTTAAAACTGAAGAGAAGGATTATTAAAAAAAAAAATTACATACTGACCACGCCTGAGGTACTGTTGTGATTATGCCTAATGCGACGGCTCTGTTAACACTTGTTCTTAGCACTGCATCAGGCTGTCCATTATTGATTACACTTTTCAAAGCTGACCACATTATCAATTATTGTTATTTTCTAGAGTGTTACTAATAGGGAGGCCCACGTATGTAGACAAAATGCAGAGACTCAAACCAGTGCTTTCACTGGCTGTAGGCATTTCATCTACAAAGACCGTCAGTATACCACAGCAGCATGTACAGCAACTGATCATGTTCTCCTGTCTGAGCAATTTCAATATAATCAGACTCTTGCACACAGCCTGAAAGCATCTTCTGTATTCTTGACACGAGTTTGTCACTAGCACTATGATTTTGTTTCATACATCACTTATTAAAATGTTCCATCATCGATGAGGACCTTGCTGGACCCCAAAATTACTCTTTGAATAGAATCAGTGGATATGGATACTTTGGCATATGGAGCAGTGTCAAGGGGAACAACTCCTGTATTATGGACCCATTTCCAAGCAACACTAGAAAAAACACAGTTCCTTCCCCAAAGAGCTTACAATATATACAGGATTGGTCATTTTAGCATACACTTATGTGGTGTGAAATGTGACTAAGCCAAATTTTGTTACAAAGAGGTTTAAAGATCTAACTGATGTTTCCATATTTGAATAGGAAGAATTTGCAGGATCAAGATGAACAAGGCTAGAGTAAATGATACTGCTCTACAGCATTTCAAGCCATTAGCATCTCCTCACAACTGACTGAAGGAAATTATAAACGCTCTCTGTAACTTCTTCCCTTTCTGTCTGCAAGTTCCTATCACTTACTTTTTGTTATACCAGTATCTGCAAGATCACCCTCTAATCTGTTGTAACTCTCTACTGTGGCAGAAAACTACAGCTCAAAAAGTTGAGTAGTTTTATGTTAGGTTAGGTGGTTCATGGTAAATTTCATTGAGCATCATAAGAAAGTAGAACTCCCTCCTAGCTTGTCCCCTTCAGTTGTCCCCTTTTCAACAGCTGCAAGTCAGGCTTTTAGTTCAACTCCCACAGAACCACAGCCTAAATCAAATTATGTGAAGAAAACAACATGGAAAAGATTTCTAAGACAGGCAGGTTTTTAACAGGGAGTTTAAATGAGACAAATCATACTTGACAGAGAAGTATAGAGGAAAGATACAAAAGCTAAAAGCCACAGAAGACAAGAAATTGCACAGAGAATTTTTTCTGCTTCAACACGGTAACAGTAACATTTCCCATGCTTCCTCCTTCTCAACCCAAGGAATTACTGTTTCAGATTTAAAAAAAAAAAAAAAACCACCACCTTATCCAAAGGCCATCAAAGTCTCTCCACAGACATTGAATTGCTGAAGTACAGTTCTGCTTTGAAATCAAAAAGACACAGAAAACCCTCAATCCCAGGAACCGCATTTTGGAGGAGAACTGCATTTTAGACAGAGCATATGTAAGAATTGAACACCAATAAGCAGCTTTTTCACGCTACCATCAAAATCAGAACTGCCAGTCACCTGTGTGGCATGGGAGATACACTCAATCCCCTCGTGCCTCATTAATGTATGCTGAGCTCTGATCTGCTTCCTCAGTACCTTCTTCTTCCTTTTATGGACTTTCAAATGATCTTCACTGGTTTTAACTTCTGTGCCGGTGACCTGGGAAGCAGAAGTAACAACACATCGTAAGGGTCCTACTTGAAAAATTAAATACTTCAGTCTGCTCTAGGGAGATAGCCTCCCCATTCATATGTCATCTCTAGGATAGCAATAGGACTGTCAATAATTCCAGGTTTTATGAATTATTTAGGTCTGACAAAAGCAAGTCTGCAAAGTATGTTCTTCCTCATTCAATAGCATGGTCTTCTCCATCTCTGAAGTTTTGTTATTAAACTCTCTTTTATTAAGAGGAACCCTCCCAAAAATAAAGCTTTATAAAGACTGCCACAATGCTAGATTTCATTTTCCAGTTTTCCTCTTCCTTGCCACTCCTTTATTCACAATGTCACTATATCGATTTGCAGTTTTTAACCTGCCTGCCTCTCCTATTTTCACATTTCATACAGTTAATTTCATTCTCTCTACAGTCTCTCCAGAGCAGAACAAGAGAAAAAAAATGTATGTGGAGCTGCCATGAGATATGTATGGTCTTAGCTTCTAAATTACTAATGCCTCACCAAATGTTTGAGCTGGGACTGAACTGTTTCCATTTGGCTCCTTTTTCCTAATTGCCACTTTCAAGTGAATATGACATTTGGCAAAAATTGCTTTTTTTGAGAGTAGAAAAATGTGTTCAATACTTTGATGTCCAAGAACTAGCAACCAGGATGCTTCACACTTCATTTAGCACATCTCCCAAGGCCAAACTTCACACAAATCACATTTCTCTCCTAAGAAGGAACAGAAAACTGTGTACATATATTAACTATTGAATTTATAGAAACACAGCATTTGCCTACCAGTGAGTTACTTAACAGTCACTGTCTTTCTCCATATTTTGTCACACCATTTGCCACTTGTCTACAGCTATATTGAGATCATACAGTACCTTCCTACATCCCTCTGAGCCTACCTTCTTTTCCTTTCTCCCTTCCCACTTCCTTCAAATCCAAGGGAAGAGTCCAGATCTTACTTAAGACTGCGACAAAGGTCCCAGACATGGATGTGGCTAGACTTTGCCTTTGTTTTTCTCTATATATAGCATAATCCCCTACCCGAATTTGAGAGGTTTCTTCTTTTCTTTCCCAAAAATCCTCCTAACAGTACAGGCAGACAATCCAACTGCTGTTGTCTGTCCTTTTCCATTCTTTTCTTATTGAGCTGATAATAAACCTTCCGCCTCGTCTTCTCTTCACTTCAAAAAATGTTTTTGTTTCTGTTTTTTAAGAAAAAAGGAAAAAAAAAACCAACTACACCAGTCACCACTGTATTTACTTATTGAAATGTGTCAACTGCTTCAGCAGTCAGTCATCCACTTGCATACCTTCTGGCTTGCAAGACCACGTAGCTGCTTCCCAATACCTAAACTGCAGACGCAACTGTGATAATATGACAAAGTACCACAGGAAAATTTTAAAGGTAAAAAACCATTTCATATTAGTATTCCATGCAACTTTGTATTGAATGACTTAACAAGTATTTTCTTTTAAGCAAATGCAAATAGGCTAGTAAAACTGTTATAAAAATATTAGAGCACTACATAGGAGCTTTAAGTATGTATTCCCTGTGATTGCTGCAGCACTACCATCATCAACACACACAACCATTAATTGCACTGAAAGAGAAAAATCCTGAAAGGGAATCATACTAACAAAAGCACACACTGGAAATATCAGGTTCTAACCATATAAAAAGGAGGAGAATAAATACTGCCAAAGATGACTTCGTCTTCTGCTACTACTTACCATTTGTTGGTTCTTCCTCCTACCCTTGCTCTTCCACTCCCAAACCCAATTTTACAGCAGTCTCAAATTAATTTAAACACTTGTCAAAGCAAATGGATTGGCAACAACAATTTGAAGCCAACCTAGCAAGTTACTGGCATGGTAGGCTCCAAAAATTGTATCCTGAAATGGTTTCGGATGCATGCTATCAAGTTTGAGGTGGCACATGCACGGCCTTAACTGTTTGAATCCTGACATCCTCGCCAAACAGCATTACTCGATTTTGTAATTTTGTGGGGGTTTTTTAGAGGTTGGTTTTTGCTAGTTTTGTTGTTTTGTTGGGGGGGTTCGGGTTTGTTGGTTTTTGGGCTTGGTTTTGTTTTTTTACACATACCCTGACCACATAAAGATCACACTTACATCTGAGCCTGACAAAAAAAAAAAAAAAAAAAAAATCCTAACAAATTACTCAGCACCAAGATCCATCCTAGCACCGCTAGGCTCTTGCCAGTTCCTACAGTCTCTTATTCAGAGCTAATTCAAGCATAACCACGCTAACATACAACAGAGGTAAAATGCATGAGAAGGAAATCTCACTAGTTACAAAAGTACACACTTTCAGAGAAAGGAGGAGACTAATTATTTCACATGACTTCAGACACAGTATGTGTAGGCTGAAAAGGTCAATGGGTTACAGAGCCTATCTTCCTTTCTGCAAAATTATTTTTTTACAACTTTGTCAGTAACTGTCTTCCATTTCCCTTCAAAGCAACAGTGCTCACTAAGTATTTTTGCAGATTTCATACTCTGATTTTCTCCCTTCCCTTCCTGAATCTCTTGGTACTTTCTTAAATATCATTTTCCCTTCCTGATGGCAGACCTGCACACAGTGAGCAGTTCGTTCTTTGACAACACCAAACTCACTTCTAAAGACAAATAGTTCAAAATATTTTTTCTTGAGGATTCCTCACTTAATCTCCAACTACGGTTAAACACACAGAGATGAACAGTCCCCTTAACCTTCATTAGTTAAACAATAATCAAGAAATCTCAAACTTGCTTAGACAAAAAAAAGCACAGAGTGACAAAAAAAAAACCAACAAAAGATAAAGGGAAGCAAAAGTAGCTGGGGGCACGCGGAAGGGGGATGTGTCTCATGAAGAGGCATGAAAATTTCACATCAAGTACATTTTCCTAGGTGCATGTAATGGGTTACCCTTACCAGGATTCTTCTGATTTGCTGGTTCATTCATCACGCTTCACATGACCAAGCTGTCCAATTAACTGATTTAGTCCAGAACACTTGACCTGCCCAACGTTATTTGCCATACACAGGTGATCGGAGGCTGGCAGCTTTACAGATCGTCCATGTACAGATTCTTACCTTCTCAGAAGGGGCACAAGCAGTATTAGACTACTTCACAGGAAAGTATAGGAGAGACACATCTCTGATTTGGTATAGTTACAGAAAGAGAGAAAAAAATATGGGACTGATTTACTCTTTGGAACCACGCAAATCTGGTTCCGAAGGAAAAACATGCAGGCTATGTACACCACCTATACCAGTCAGACCACTGTCATGCAGCCCCTGCGGAACACACTCAGACAGAAGAAGAGGATATTGAATTGAAAGGCTTGGGCCTCTCCCATAACACCTACACCTCTTCATACTGGAAGATTCCATCTGATCTCAGGGGAAAGCAGCTCTGAATTCAGTCAGGCCTTTAGTCGGGTCCTTACAAACTTCAATGTTCTCCATCCAAGAAATCATGGCCTAATATTCAGTAAACTAGCACAGAAACTGAAATTGAAAGACTCCTTTCTATCCTTTCATAACCTCCAAGCTAAACAACAGATCAAGGGATAGATGAGGCGTGATTCAGCTGCCCAAACAATAGCATTTAAAACTGGCAGAGATGCCCCACCCCACAGTGCCTGACCTTTCACCTGCTGCTCAAGAAGCTTAAGACCTTGCCCACATGCTGTGTCATGCCTGCCAACATCACCCAGATGCCGTTGGCCCCTGAAGAGACAGCAGAACCTTCCCTTGGTCTCTGTCTGAACTGGGCCTAAACTCGCTGCCTTGTCTGTTGCATCATTACCCGAGGCTCAATTCTGCAGGCATGGAAACCAACAGCCTGCCTTGATTTCCGAGTTAAAGAATCACACTCAACTGTACAGAAATGGAAAACTTTATTTGGCAGCATCTCACAACCCCCTTAAAAAAGGCCAAGTTGACCACAGAAGACAAAGCATGCAGCAGTGGATTATTCACTACTATTATCAGCTCCTTTCACCAGTATTTAAAACAAGGCAGCTCCTGAAAATACCCGGAAACAGTCTCCCCTTGCAATGCTAGCTCGGGCTAGAGCAGGTCAACCAATTGGCCTAAAATTACTACAAAGGTTAATGTAAAGCTTTAATGTAATGGGGGAGCATTATTTGCTGTAGAAGCCACCTCTGAAAATATAAGAGCATCGTTACTGGAGTGGAGCTACACAGCAGCTGTCAGCAGAGGGAGCACCACGCTCAGTTATGAAGTTGGCAGTTTGTTACTGTTTTGGCTTGGGTTTGTGCTGCAGACGCGTAAACATAAACGCATACAGACGCTGCATACACACAGGCATCAAAACTCTTGGGAAAATTTGAAATTCAAGAGCCTTGGTGGGGAGATTTAAGAGCTCCAGCATTTGGCCAAAATACGCCTGAAGGCGCCAGTACCTCCCTGCAGCTATCCCCCTCCGTCTGCCCACCGACAGCCCTCAAATTCATGGGTGCTGGGTTAAAAACAATGATAACAGGAATAACAGCAGGAATATACGCATGCTCTTCTGCCCTCATTAACACCGGGGTGGGTGTCAAAGCTGTAAGGCAAACAAACGCAAGGGGCTGACTTGGCCTCGTCCCCCGCCTCACACCACCTGGCCCTGACAAGGCCAGGGCTAGGCCGCCGCGGTCTCGGCTCCCCCCACACGGCGGCGCGGCGGGAAAGGGAGAGAAGGGGAAGGGAAGGGAGGTCGCGGCGGGGGCCGCCCGCGCTTTCGCCGCTCCCGCGGTGCCCTCACCCCGCTCAGCGCCGGGGCGGGCGCTGCAGCCCCGGACGCGGCGGGAACGGCGCGTTACCTGGCTGGAGGCGGCCATGTTGGGGCAGGCAGGCAGCCCGTCATGGCGGCGCCCCGCCCTCGCCCCGCCCCAGGCGGGTGTGTCCCCCCTGCCGGCCGGGCGGCAAGTCGCCTGAGGGTCTTTTCCGTTTCAAAACGTCTGCGTCGTTCTGGCAGGGTGATGGGAAGAAAACCTCTGCGGGTCGAACTCAGGTTTTGCTGAGCGCCGGCGAACGTCCCGGGGCTGCGGTTCCTCAGAGGAGGTGCGTCTGTGCCCGGGGCCTTGGGCTCTCAGCGCTGAGGGAGACTTGGCAGTGTAACGAGGTGGGGGAAAGGCAGCCTTCTTCAGCCTCCTGCCTTGGTCAAATGTTTATTGTAACTGTTGTAACTCATTTCTGCTCGCCCTAATGCCACCGGGCTTCACTTGCCTGCAGGCCCTCTCCTTCCTGCCTTTCCCTCTCCAAGTAGAGCATGCACTTTGGCATCCTCCTTCCCATCAATAAAATCTTCCTCCAAGTCCTCAACAGAAGTAAAGCGATATTTAAGCCCCCACCTCAGCCCCTTGTCTACTTCCGCTCACTGAGGGCAATTTGGGACAGAGCACAGAGAATCCCAAAGCAGCGCCATCCACACAGCTTCCCCCAGGCCCAGGCACTCACCTGAAGGGCCTGTCACCAAGACAGGCCTCCATCACTGATCACATCAGCTTTGCCGTGTCCCACACTAGGGACAGATGAATACAAACCCACGCCAATGCAGTCAAGGCCACGTGAAGACCCAGCCTCTGGTTGTACGTACATATTTCCCCACACCACTCCAGCTCACTAGCAACCCCGCTAAGGCTGCTTAGTACACCCATACTAGGGAGTGACCGGCCTTGCTCAAAGGAAGTGTCTCCACACCTCTCTGGCTCCCTGCGTGAGAAAGTGAGCCCTTAAATCAAAGATAGAGCATGTAAGTCTTCATTTTTCTGTGCCGTCATAGGCTCACCAAGCTTCACACTATGCGCCTAGACATAGTCCTTTCCCCCTTCTTTGACCGAAGTTCAGCATTACCTACTTTTTCTGTCTTTACCTGACAAATATTCTACTTCTCACTGTAGCTTATTACCTCAAAACTGTCTTTTCTTTCTCTCTCTATTTAAACACCAAGATGATTCTTTTTTTCCTCCCTCAAACTCCTTGGGTATTTAACTTTTCTCAAAATCATTTAGGTGTGGGATTCCTAGGTGGGTGCTATGTGAGGTGACTGATGAGCCTGTAAACCTCTGGTCAGAAGCCAGCTCCTCAGCTTTGTCCCAGAACCACACTCTGGAGCAGCCTGCCCATGCTGTTACGTAGGACTGTGCTTACACACACAAAAAAAAAATCTTCCTCTTTCCCTTGGAGCATATACCATGCCCTGTGCCGGGGGTACAGCTATCCCATGTGCAGGAGGTACGAGCACACTAAGGATGCGAGGCTGATAGGGCACATCCACCAACCTGTGCCGGTAGTATTTGGTCAGAAAGGTGGTCCTGCTTCTGTCCTTCCACCACAGTCTGTGGCATTACATCACTCTCCGTCTTCAACCCACAGAGAGTGTAAGAAGGTGTTGTGATAGCACAGATTTTCTACTTAAGTTTTCTCATATGTCAAGTGTGAATATTAACTGCCTACTTAGCAAGAGTATAGCAGGGAGCTTGTTAACCTTTGTGAATACCAAGCATTACCATCATCTGGTCTTTTTGTAAGCCAGAATGAATGGGAGGAAACAACAACCAGGCAATGTCAACAGTTGCTGTCTCTGTTAAAATATTCTCTGAGGCCCTCAGCCCATACTGAAAGGATGATCCTGATGAAATCATTTTGTAATTCATTACCAATTTGTTCTGACAAGTGGAAAATACCTGCCCAAAGGTTGTTTCTGTTAAGCGCCCACGTTCCAGCTCAAAGCCCTGATTGTGTGGGCTCTCCATTCTTCTACTTTGCTGTCCGTGTGTGGTTTATCCCACTGGGATGCTTTGAGGGTAAGTAAGAAGTAGAACATAGACTTAGTGGAACGTTACATCTCAGAGCACAAACCGAGAGGTTCTGGCAGCTGCCTGACCCTGTCTTTGACAGTCATTGTTTGGGTTTATTCTGGTGATTATTTTGAAAACGGCTTTCTGGGAGAGAACAGACTCACTGTGCATTTTTTTCTTGAAATATCTCTGTATGATTAGCATTGGTCAAGAATTTGTGATGCATATCGCAATAACGTTTCCTTCATAAATGCATCAAAATTTTACTTCTATAAAAAATATTCTCACATAGGAAAATTCCACCTATTAAAAGGAAAACAGTTAAAGGCTGGTTATGGGGTTTTTAATGCAAGCTTATTTCGGTCAAACCAGAACTGTTATTCCCTTGATAATGTAAGCCCTGAAGCACTGTGCAGTCCCTTCTCATGCTAGATAACACAGGTACACACTCCTCCTACAGGTACCACAGTGCTTATTGACCACAAGTAAAAGTACATCTCCATATGGTTAACAACACTGTCACTGACTAACCCACAAAATAGTTCACAGAAGTGGGGATTCAAATACATCTACATTCGATGTTAATATAATCACTTATTTAAAGTACTTTGTGAGAAATCTCAATATTTCTTAAAAAATCAATTTTTTATAATGATAATATTTTGGCCTTAAAATTCAGCAAATATTCTAGTTTGAAATTAATTTTTTGTAGTTTTCTTAAGAAAAAAAATGTTTATATCAGAAAAACTTGGCTCTGGCTCTATTTTTTTTAATTGATAACCAGGAAACTTGTCTTCTAAAGCAGAATGTCATGCTCCTACTTCTTCATGGGTGAGAAATAAAATGCTGCTGACATTTTCCAGGAGCAAATTACAATACTCCCAATGCCGTTAGCTATTTTATCTTTCCCAGAGAACGTCAAGGCATTTGGCTATTACTTCTAATTTCCCATCCGCTTCATATGATAGTAAATAAACAGATACCACCAGTTCTGTTTCCTTCAACAAAATACAGGTTACTGGTCCATACATGGAAAGACAACCTCACTCCCTTTTATACCGATGCAAGCCAAGCCATGCTTTAGCCTAATGGGATCACACTGGATTTCCATCACTTTCAAACCCAATTAAAAGAAAATCACAGGAAGATAGTAGGATTTGCTGTGTCAAATCTCTTGATTTAAGAAGCTGCAGTTTAAGAATCATGACAAATAGGATATGTTTCAGGATAGCAGTTTGTTACAGACATAAGAAGAAACCTCTTAGCACAAAATCCAGCTCAAAATCATCCATGACTAGTACTGGAGAGGAGTACCGTAGTGAATGATGAGACACAAGATGAATTGTTTTAGGATAGCATTCATGTAAGAGTTAAGGACTTTGACAAATATCTGTTTGACCTAAATTCAAAATGTGCTACTGTTGCTGCTTGCAATAGTAAAATTCTCCATAACAAACCTCTGCAATGCCAAAGGCTTATATTTTTCAGGAAGATAGCAAGGCCGGCTCTGTGCTGCATGTCATTTTGATTCTGCATTTGTGCTGCTCGATGATGAATTTCCTATTTCTTTCTAAAAAGGAAAAACAACCAAAAAAACACCTTTAAGAATTTTTCTGCAATTGCATAAGACCAAAAATAGATGTGAGAAATCTAGGCCCTGGTGAAATCAATGGGAGTTGTACCAGTTATTACAATGAAGGAAGGTTTTATCCTTATTTTCAAATAATAGCAAACAAAAATCTTTTATTCTCAAGAGACTTAAAATGTCACATAATATCAATATGCTTTCTGATTTCTAAGCTTTAGGCTACACTCTTTTCATACCTCCAAGCTTTTTTCCACATAAGACTTTGGAGTACATTTTTTTTCCTTTCCTTTCCTTTAATACAAGCTGAAATTTTCCTGAAACGTCTAGACTCAGGGTAGTGTAACTTTAAGAAATAAATAGCATAAATCTTATGATAAAATTGTAAGATTTCACAACACTGGTTTTATGGCACAAATGCACGATTACTGGCAAGTTCGCTTCCATTGTTATAAGGTCCATCCTCTTGTGAAGCAAATTTCTTTGGCATGACATCGCAACTTTTTCTGAGCAAGCAGATTTCACTTGTGTTGGGACAGCTACAGATCTTGTCATCCAGAGAAATGAACCAGTCAGTGAGTGTTTAGGAATGGGCAGAGATTGGCTAAATTGAGCCCTTCTGCTGTGCCATGGGATTGCATTAATGCAATGTAAGCATGTGCTATCAGAGGATGGAGGAAGACTTTTAACTTCTGTCGTCAAACACACTGCAAATGTGTGCCTACATTGCTGGGTCACCATTAATATCTCACTAGAACTGGGAGCACAATTCTGTAGGCTTCAGTAAATAGAAAATCTTTGATCCCTTCCTGGAGAGTCCTCAGAAGATTGCTATGAACTTTCAGGCACAAGACAGTTGTGATGTGCATGCCACGCATCTGAAGACCTTTCGTTACCGGTACTGCCAGTCCAAAGCTCCAGCTCTTGCAAAGTTCCTACAACACAGGCACACAGACGTCAACAGAGTTCCCTCTGATTTGATTAAGGAAGAATCTAAGAGATGTAAGTTCCCTAAGCACAATTACTGTAAAGCAAAATATCCATGAAGATCAACTAAAAGCTCCCAATGCAGCTCCTGATATGCTGTCTCCTGCCAGCTGCTTCTGCTCACATAAAACCTCTCAGTGAATGGTCCTCAGCCTTTAAAGTCTCACATGCACCAATACTAAGCAAATCATACATTGCAGGCAATTATTTTGTCCTCAGTTTTAATGTTCTAAATTTTCTCTGGCCATACGCAATCTTGGAGACTTAGGGCTTTAAACCTTTTCAAAGCCGTGCCTTCTCAGCTGTAAGAATACTACTGGCATTTCCACGCTCTAGGACAGGGAGCCTTGTGCAGTTTGGAGCATTGGGCCACTGTCAGGTTCTCAGCAGGCACTATGCGCCTTTATCAACACAGTTTTGTTTGAAAATACTATAAAAATACAATACTACATGATCGTCCCATGGACCATCTACCAGAGGCTTGGAGATGATTAAATCCATAAACCACTGCTGGAAACTCTTAAAAAAAATCCCGAAGCTTTTGTTGGCTCTCTGCCAAACAGGAACTGCTGCATTCACTGCCCAGGTGACTCTCTCCGCAATTTGGGCAAAGTCTAGGGAAGATCTTCTTGTGCCAGTCTAGTACACTTTCCAGGGTGTCAGAAAACTAGTATGAAGTACTGAAAGAACCATACAAAATACTGATTTCCCTCCAAATCACTGAACCCATCAACACATGCTTTAGTTTAGCCTTGAAAGCAAGGCTGTTAGAAAGACTCAAACAAAATGCTTGTTTTCTCTGGCATAAAGGCAGAAAATTATCATCTCTTCTTCAAATCCTGCACATACTTTACATTCTCTTCTTGCTCTTTATGCCTGTTTTCCACGATGAGACAGGAAATATTGGGTTTTGGAATTACTGTTTGAATTATATTATTCTCTTCTGGCCCTACAGTCAAAATCTTACACTAACCTGGCAAAACCCAGTTCTGTCACAAGCAATTAGGATTTGGTAGGCATTCAGAAATTAATGCGACCCTACACAGGGGTCCTCCGTGATATCTACACTAGGCAGCCAGTCTGCTTTCCTGCATATCCTTGGAAACCATCATTTCTCACAGTTATCCTTTAGGGCATAAATGTATCATAAGGACAATCATGGAATTTCAGGCAGTGAATTTGTCCATTTCATCAATCAATACATTTTTAATAATATAGTGCTTGCAGTCCAGACACAATCTGCAACGTTAATTTTTACAGGCATAGTATTGTTTACATACAGAGAACTAAATATTACATTTCCATCCTAAGTGACATCCTCAGTGCCTCCAGCAAGACTGGAGAGAATACTGCAATGTATTCCTTAGACTGGGACTCTTAACCCTTTCAGCCCCTTTCAGGCATCGTCTCAGGAGTTCTCATTAGCTGTTGCTCATGCGATAGATTCACCTTCTTTGGGAGAAGCAATCTGTGCAACTATAACTTAAAATTTTCTGCACGAAAACACGATCAGTTTCTTGGGCCATGCCACTTCCTGCTCACGTAGTCCAGTTTTCATTAACTTCTCTGGATCTGTACGCATGCTCAACACATCTGAAAAATAGAAGTTGTAAGTGTTTCAACTGAATAAGCCCAACAAAAAGATGCATCCAAACTTAGCCCAATTTTTTTTACAAACACCACTTCTCTGTGACTCAGTTTGCCAATCTGTATGACATTTGCATAAATATTTACCCAACTCACCCAGGGCTGTGAATCTTCATGAATCATTGTTTGTGTAACACTTTGTAATCCTTGAGTGAAATGTAGCATATGCATTCAGAGTATGGATCTGATTAATGGCAGAGGATAAACGAAAAGAAGAACAGATAAAAAATGATCACATCACTTTTTTTTCCCCTTGTTCAAAATTAGTTTCAAAGAAATTCTCTATTACAAATGCAAATCTTTCTTTTTCACACAGACATAATGTGGTTGGTATTCATCTTAGTGAAGAAGATTAGGACACAGTCTGATGTTAATCAGCATATTCAAGTTTGTTCACTTTTATTAAGATAAAAAAGCAGGCGTTGTTAGCATACAGTATTTGAAATTCATGTCTACACCATTTTATTTTACTCTTTCTATATAGATGTATCAAGCAGAATTATTTAAATTAAAACATTATAACATTACATACTCTTAATTCATACATAGACGAAGTCTGCTCTGGCAAAATTCCTTGCTTCAAGAAACGGGTAAACTAAATGAGCATACTGGCTGCTTCACTTAGTTGTCATCTCTCAAAAGGCTATATGAGCAAGCCTGACACACTTCATCTCTCATGTTATCATCATCTACATGCTTTTGTTGTTGTCTCCCGTGTTAAACTTTACAGCATCTTCAGTCAAAGGAATACGAGTGAAACGAAGTCTGTCACTGTAAATGAAGAAAATAACTAGGAGAGAGGCTTAAGAAATGATCATAAAGGTTGGGTGCAGATTGCTTTAGTTGCTATAATATCAGTGAACGAGAGGCATGTAATACACCATCTCAGGACGATCCTGTATTTGACACTTGTCCTGAGCTCAGCACAAAGAATTGCCAGCTGTTCAATATGTCAAAGGACAGTGTGGACACAGATATGAAGCACCATAATGATTATGAAATCATTGTGAGGAGCAAGAAAATAGTTTTTAATTTGGGGAACCAGGTTTCTTAAGCAAAGAAAATTATAGAAGTTAGAGATTGGAAATATATATTGTCACCCCATCCTTCTCTTCACCATGTCAGGTTGGTTCTTTATAACACACTCCTATAGCGTTCTGCAGCTCAGCTGTAGGAATGCATTTTGTTGGGGGGTAAGATATCTGCAGGGATGCCCCCATACATCTGCCAACTACATAGGACACTGTCCTAGAAATGGAATCAGCAGCTACTTGAACGTACATGGAGACCAAAGAGGGGAATCCCTGACTGCATCACATAATTCAGGATCATGCTCACCACCTGAGCACTGCTTGGAATGCGGATGAATGAACTACAAACCCCAGATCCCACTCAGTAAATCCCAACATGGATATACATTATTATATATAGTAAAAATAAATGGCTCATACATACATTGTGCAGTTTCAAACATAAAACAGAGATGCTAACTTTGCTAGCACATGAGTATTGCTCCAAAAGTGTGATAATTCTTACCTATAAGCAAATATACAGATGTTTAGTGCTTTGATTCTGCATTCTCATGGATCCCCACGAGGGCATGTTTCCAAATTTTTAATATATTTTTTTAATTTATTAGAAGTAAACTATAAAGGTCCAGGCAGATATATATAAGTCTCTGACTATGCTGATGTAGGACTAAGAACTGTATTGGGAGCACCTGGCCAGCTGCATACATAGTACAGTCCAGCAGCTGGAAATCAATTTACTATAGACACATTTCACTACAGAGCTCGATACTTAACATACCTGTCACATGATTCTTGCTCCCACTGGCAGCCTCCAAGATTCCTGATTCCTCCCCTGCAATGATTCTTACGGAAATTCTTTTTCAGCAAGTAACTTACACCCCAAATGCATGTGGCAGAATGGTGACAAGCTGTGCTCAGACAAATATTGTCCTCCCATCTGCATTTTTACCTGGGTGTCCTGTTCACCTGAACCATATAACACCTCCCAGAAGACATAGCCAGATGTTTGCTTGATGCCATCCTACACCTAAAGTAATCTGAGCTTGATTCTTCTCTGCATGTCTTGACAAAAGCTGTAGTTAGCGTCAGACTCCCTAACTACAGCATTGTTTTGTCATCTGCTTGCTTTGGAAAGGCTCCATTTCACCACAAACCAGTGTTTGGTCATTTCTTACAGAGGTCTAACACCTAGATCCAGTACAGTTTCATATAAACGTAAGGTTTCCAAATGACAAGAGGTGCAATGCCTGTTCCTATGGAGTGAAGGCAGATATTCCTATGGAGTGAGGGCAAATACTCCTTCATGCGTTCCAGTATTCACACTTTAAGTGTTTCAGTACTAGAAGACAAGTTCCAGACACACTTCATGTGTCTCCAGTAGTAGGAGAAAGGTATAGCCTTTTTAATGCAAAGCTTTTTCCCTACAAGCAAAAAAGTTTGATCAACTCAGTCAAAGTAATAAAGAAACACAGCAGCTGGTCTCGCAGTACGTAATCCCCTATTGTTCCTTTGATATCACAAGTATCATTATGCTTAGCAGAATGCTTCCATTACAGCACTGTTCTTTGAAATGCACAGCACTGTCACCAGTTGACTAATGTATTATGGTCTCCAAAATCACGCCTGGGTTAATAGAGCCAGAAGATGAAATGCTAAGAAACAAAAAATAAAAACTTTTAGCTGATCCACTGGTCTCAGGGAAAGCGCTAGCATCCAAAAGCCAAGGGTGGGGTTTATCACACCCTGATAATGCCCAGCTGGCAAAAGGGTCCCCTGATGCCCAGGGCAGCTGAGGAAGATTGAAAGAAGCCTGAGAAGGTTTTAATTTATGCTGAGAGTAGTCTGTGTTGTCCTGAGCAAAACCTAAACAAATTGATAATTTGGACTATGGATTTTGAAAACTGAGGTAAGGGAGTTTCTTATGTAAATAGTGGGGGTGGGCTTGTTTTTCTTCCTTCCTTGTCTTTCCCTACTACAACTTTTAAGACTATTTTGGAGTATTGGGATGGTTAGGTAAAATATATTCTTTGCCTTGTATGTTTTAAGTAAAAGAATACAAGGATAGCTAAAGTATTTTTGTCACCATCTTGTACTATCACAAAATTGAAAATGTTATTTGTTAAAAAGAAAGCAAAATAATACTATGAAAGCATTAACTAAAAAGTAACTCCATGGTGCACTTGATAATGCTTGGGTGGTATGTCTGCTGAGAAAAGTGATGGGTGGTGTCAAAACACATAGGTTCTTCACAAGGGCAGAGCATCTGTACTCTTTATCAGTGTTGCCTTTATCAGTAAATTGTGCAACAACAAGAGCTTCCATCCAAAATAATGAGGGACTTATGCTTTTGATTTTTCACCAATATCTGAGTTAGGTATGTTGCTATCTGGTTTTTTGCTGCTTCTGTCACCTTCTTTCCACCACAAAATTAATCATGCAGGTGACCTTGCTGGTTTTTATTACACGCAGCAGGCTGTAGAAGCTATTGCTGGAAAAGTGTGACATTGCTCAACTAGTGGGGTCCCGTGTCTATTTTTTTCTAATCTGTTTTTCTAAATATGGGCTATATTTCTGCTGTTATGCACTGTTTCTTTCATTTTCTGTAAATTAAAAATAACTATGCTGTTAAAAGTGAAGTATAGCACAGTAAAATGTTCTCTAACTGCTTATAATTAAAAGATCTTTTTAATCCAGGCCCTTGTTAGCTTTGAAATACTGTGTTGCCTCAACTTTCCATGAGAACAATGATGCTGCACATACGAGGCATGGTAATCTGGGTAACTTCCATCCCAGGATATTGAGTGAATGGGTACATCGAACTGCAATGTGGTAACAAGGGGATTGTAAAAATCCATTCCAGTCTGAAATGGCACTGCATGAGTGAAGTATAGCCCTGTACTGGATTCCAGAGAACAGACAGGAGGCCATCTGGAAGCTCCAGACCTGTTGGTCTGATCCCCTATATTTGCTGTAACAGTAAGGACCTGGAGTCAAAGAGTCTTTCCAGCTTATGTTTTAAATTCCTCTGCATTTGTGGATAAGAGTATGGTATCTCGGAAGGTAAGGCTACTTCTGTAGCATTGATCTGGCTTTTCATGCTCGTCTTGTGTAATTATGAATGAATTGTCTCACAAAGCTCTGTTCCCAAGCTTATTTTGGGAAGCATAACTCTGCTCCTGAAGCCCTGAAAAGTTCCCCAATACTGGGTTTACTCTATTTGGAGATGTTGTGACTTGTAGTGTCTCCTCTGACCTAGTGACAGAGCAGTCCCTGACACAGGCTGAGGAAGAAATTTTTCACTATGAGGGTGGTGAGACAGTGGAACAGGTTGTCCAGGGAAGTTGTGGATGCCCCATCCCTGGAAGTGTTCAAGGCCAGGCTGGATGGGGCTTTGAGCAGCCTGGTCGAGTGGAAGGAACACCCCCCCCCATGTCAGGGTGTTGGAACTAGATGATCTTTAAGGACCCTTCCAACCTAAACCAGTCTATAACTGGGAGCAAGGATCTGTGTGTCGGAAATCATTGGGATACAGTAATTAGAAACGCTGCCGTAACGCAGGAGAAAGAACTACTCTTCTAGTTTGCGTTGACGCACAGAATTAGGCTTGAGAGCTTACTTCAGTGTGCGGAAGAGGAGGCGAATAAGAGATGAGGTAGTAAAGCTGCAGTCTCACGTGGGGATGCCAATGTGGAGAGGTCCATCCTGCGCCGGGGACCGCGGGCAACCGGCCCCTTCCCCTCCCCGTGGGGCGGGTTCGGTCCTCGCCGCAGCCTCCCCCCGCGTTCGCCGGTAGGCGGCACCGCCACCCGCCTTCCTCCTCCTCCTCACCTTCGCCGGGTGACCCAGATCGCGGCGGCGGCAGCACCGCACCCGCCCGCCGAGGAGAGGACGGCCCGGGACGGCGGGGATGTAGCGGCGCGGAGCGGTGAGTGCGCGGCGGAGGCGGCGGGCTCTACCGGCGGCCCCGCGAGTCGCCTAGCGACGGGAGGCGGCTCCGGGCATCGCATTGCTGTCCCCGTGTCCTACCCCCACCTCCATCCTCCGCTCGGCGGTGGGAGCGAAGTTTTACCCCTTTGAATGCGGGAAGACCTTGCGGCGTAAGAAAGCTGCGGGGGCGCTGGGTGGTTTGCGTATTTGGTTGCTGGGTTGTGTTTTTTTGATGGTTTAAAATTTTTAAAATATTTTTCCAATTTTGTTCATGTTTCTTCTTNAAGTTACACTTGCTCCTGAGTTAACTCCAGGATTGATATCTGTAGCCTTTTATGTTTCTCTTTGTCCTCGCTGTTTCTGCTTTTCTTACTATTTCCATGAAAACGGCTGAAAACAGAGTAGCTACAGTGTATGTCAGAATGGGAGTGGGAAAGGGGGCTTGGGGGGGGAGAACAACACGTTTGTCCCAATTCAGTCAACTCAACACTCAGATCACAAGCAGCTGGTTTTTGTGACAAAGGCGTTTGAAACAAAGGAGCCATTTTAGAAACTGAAAGAAATTTATTTTGTGGCTTGCATGCTTTAGTAAATCCAGGGTTTCATTCTTCTCTCTTCTGCTCCTCCCATCCTTATTTATCCTAAAATGAAGTAGAATAGAAGAAATGGCATCTCTTAAATCCTGCATCATCCCTATGCACTACAGTAAGTTTACTGTTTGCCTTCCATTTCAAACATTTTATTACGCATTTTTAAAAAACATTATTTTGTATGGGTATAGCCTTGAATAGCTGAAGCAGTTGAGTGCGCTTCTGACAAGAACATCTCATCACCCTAAGATGAGAACAGCAAAAGACTGGTTATGTGCAGCAATTTGGTAGGTGTTGCATACTTATGTCTATTTAGCATGTTTAGCGAAGCACAAGTACAGAAGAGACTTACGGATTCTAAGGGGAGCCTGCTTTTCTCTGACTTAGTTTAAAATTGTGGACCATGACATTTCCAAACCAAACAGGTGGAATTACTTCTAGTCATATCTCTTGACTTTTTCAATTCTCATAATTTGCATATCATTTTAAGGAGTATTTCAGCTAAAACAAATGCAAAACCACATTGCTGTAGCATTTGACTTGTCACCAAGCCTAATAGATGCTCGGAGACAGGAAGCCTATGATTTTCAGGGGTGAAATCATGTGACAGCATCAGATGCTGTATGTATCACTCTAGACAGAAAACCAGCAGAAAATACTTCCAGGACAGCCCTAAACAATGGAAAAATCATGTAACCGAATAATAATTCAATAACTTCCCTGCTGGTTCTCTGATATAAGGTAATATATGTTCTGCTAGTGTACAAACCTGCTAGAGCTAAGCATGTAACCAAAGTGTCTATGAATCCTTTTCCTGCTTGGCTCGAGACAGGGCTTTATTAGCCATGGGACAGCATCACATTAGCTGCGCTGACATTTGGGAACCCAAGAATTTCCTCTGATCACACATCTTTCTATCACTCTTGCAAGGAATTACAGCTGCTTGAGCTAAGCTATACTTAAAGGGGGCAACTTCAGGGCTATGTTGCATTAGGTGGTTATTTTGTTATCTATCATCTTCCCTGCGCAGAGTCTTGCTGCTGCTTGCAGTGCTGAAACTGGAGAAAATGCTGTTGCACAAATGCTAGTGTGTGTAGGGCTCCAGAATGCTGCTGGTATTTAAAGCATCTTGTATTTTAAAGCTGTCCAGAGAACTTCTACTTACGGTTAAGGTGTGATCAGCTGTGACCAATGTTAACAAAAATTCTGTTTAGCTGTATAGACAGCGCATAAGTGGTATACAGAACCAGGCAAGCGTTATTTTTCCCAAGGGGTCATTTGAAGTGTTAGCATGAAATTGCAAGAAGAGCAAGCTTGGGCTGCCTGGAGATTGAATCTTGTTGGATTTAATGTCCTCTGGCTCATGAGACTCTATTTTTATTTTTTTTTTATTTTTTGTTATGAACATCTGCTCATCCTTCTTGATTGGAAGGCTTGTTTTATTTGACATTCCTTTGAAATCTTTTGCTCTGTGATGTAGGCCAAAAAACTGCATGGAATATGTTACCGTCCTTGAATGCAAGCTTTGGGTAGGAGGCAAGAAGAGTAAACTCTGGTGCTTTAAAGCAGTAGTAGATTTTGCTGGAATAGTGGGAAGGAAGCCAGGTGGTGAGATTTTAACTAGGAAAGAAGGATAAAGTAAGGAAAAATAAAATGAACAATGAGATTGATGCAGAGAATGGTTTGTGGTAATGCAGGACTGAGGCTATGGTACAGGCTTAGCATCCTCAGCCTCCACATAACATGAGCTCGAGTGCTGAGCTGTGCTGCACCGCAGGATTTGCCATGCCTGAGCCCAAGGTGGAAACGCTGCTTGTTCCTGCCAGGCAGTGGAAAGAGGAGTCTGGCAGCAGAGGCTGCAGGAGCAGCTTCCTGAGTCACTTCTCAGCGGTACGTGGGACTGGGTGAGCACTCCTTTTCAAGGCAAAGCAAGCATTTTAGTGGAAAACTGACCTGTCTGACTTTTGCCTTGAAACAAATTCTGGATATGTTTACGCTAGCAGTTTGGCTCACATCCAGCTTGGTTACCTGACACATCCTCTGGAGACCTTCTCCAGTTGCCTCATGCTGGTTCAGGTCTCTGAGCAGTCTTGCTACAAGAGACCTGAACTCTCCCAATGAAACTAAACCAGGAGTCCTGCTCTGGGAGCACTCGTGGTCAATTACTGAGTCATGTGTGAAAGATACTGGTTTCTTAAGAGTACCTCTCAGCTGTAATCGAGTGAACAGTTCTCATCCACTTTGGCATAGAACCAATGAAGAGCCCCACACCAAGTTTGTTATCTTCAAAGCCTTCTGGCAGTTTGTTCTGGAGTCCTACGTTCCGCACCCCTGCAAAACACGAGCAAATGCTTCTCCGCTTTCTGTTACAGCCAAGAGGCCCTTCAAGAAGATAGTTTCCAGCACTTACAGTAGGTATAGTACCTGAGTGGAACCAAGTGGTTGGGTGCTGTGTTTTTAACATGTCCTAATCTGTCTGCAGATCCTCAGGCTGAGCACTCTGTTCTGGTTCAGCCAGCTGCTGTCACAGATGTATAGACGAGCCTGGAAAATAGAGAAATACAGGAGGTGCAAAGACTGGAATTGAAAACTAGCAGCAGATTGAGCAGGTGAAATTGCAACTTGTTAGAGCAGATTTAGGAGCCACAGGATACTGTGGTTCTCATGCCTGTGTCTATAGGAAACTGCACATACCTGTGAGCTTTCCTGTCTCTGGTGGTATTGTACTTACAGTTACTTCACAGGCATTTTTAGTCTTAATATACATGTCTACACTAATGTTTTAGCTGAGACAGTGTGTTTTTGAAGCAAACGTCCCGGCTGTCCCTGCCTTTTTGTTCTTCAGTTCACTTTGTGGGCTAGTCTTGGAGCACCTGAGAATATATGGGAAGGTCTGTTTTGGGAGCACACCAACTGCAACCTGGCATTCGGTCACAGGGACCAGGCTGGAGCTGCTCCAGCATTCATATTGAGTGTTTTGTTTAAGAACAACCTTCACACCCATATATGTAGTTTCAATTTCAAATGCTTAGCACCATTTTTTTTTTTTCCTTAGCACTAACACTTCTGTTGATCTTATATGCACCACTGTAGCTCCTGTGGTGGGTATGTATTTTGCTTCTCCAGGGAAGGATGCTCAGGCAGAGAGATTAAGGGACACGACCAAACACAAGAAAATTGGTTATATGAGGTCCTGTCTCCACAGCTCCCTGTATCATGCTTCTAATCCACTCATAGTTAACTGGTGTCTTCTGAAGGTGCACAAGAAAGAAAGGCTGTTTCTGTAAAGAATGTTTGTTTAGGACTGTGTACAACTGGCTATCAATTTCACAAACACAACAGTTATTCCTTAGTGGATGTACCATTTACCACACAAGCCCATATTGTGTACCTGTGTTTGAGTTTGCCAAAAGTGAAGTGATAAGTTTCATAGGACCCCAAAATTGTGATGCTACTGGGATCAGCATATTGAGTAAGGGCTCCTGCAGCCAGTGCCAGATTGCACTGATAACAAACAGAAGTTTTGCCACTGATTTTTTTTTTTTTTTTTTTTTTTTTTTTTTTAGTAGTAGTGTTACTCATATATGTAAAAACAAAAGTAAATCCCTACCTTTCATTGTCTTCCAGGATGCTTTGGAGTACTGAGATTTGTCAATGTTGTAGCAACGAGGGTTGAACTAGATGACCTTTAAAGATCCCTTCAAACCCAAACAATTTGTTACTGCACTGATAATACTTGCACAATCAGGTGGACATGCAGGTGATAGGAAATGGGCACCTTAGTACAAAGGAGTCCTGTGGTCATGGAAACCGTAGTCCTCTTCCATAGCTCTGGTAGACAGTTATAAGAGCAAGTCTCTTATTCCCTCTCCCACTCTGCTTTCGCAAAGCTACATCCATATCAACATTGGCTTGGATGTGTGCCATCAAACAGGTTGTGCCTCTGAAACACTAAGATCAATGTGGGTTTTCTTAATTTGGGCTTGCTAGGCCTTCACGCTGTCAGTGTTAAAGCAGCCTGAGGAGAACAGATGGATTGAAGGAGGAAAAGAGGAGTTCTTGCTGAACCATTTGAGGAAGGGAGAGGAGTGATGGTACTCCCAGAGGAAGATATGGAAAACAGGACATATCCTAGCTACAAATTAAGAAAAGGCCGTGCAATCTGCCCCAACTATTTGGTGAGGGACCACAATGATATCTCCAAGGATCTGAGATAGTCATGTTCTTCTTTCAACCTTGTTTGTCCTGACCACTTGTACAAGTGGTTTTGGGTCAGGACTTATTATTTTTATACAACATTTTTGGAGTCTTTAGGCACCTGTAGGCAAATGAGATACCCAAGAACTGCTGGACTGGGGTTTCCCTTTGGAAGGGAAAAATGTTTCAGCATTAGTGTTTTTATACTATAGGTTGTTTAAGCTGGAGTGGCTTTTCTCCCCACCCCCCAGTTGATTGCATTTTGGGGATTATTTGAAACTGAGGGATATTTTTCTTCCAGAGGGGAAGTTGAGTGGCGCAGCGTGAGCAAGGGGAAGTGCTCTTGCTCTTGTGCATCTTGAACATCCGGTTAACATCATACGCAAACCAAGAAATCTGGGACTAGATCTAAGCACAAAAGATTAGATTGTGGTTACCATCCAGTCCAAAAACCACCCAAATAACAACAAGAAAAAAAAAAAACCCACTGAAAACAACCAACCCACCGAATCTGCAGAAAACTTGGGTCTGCATATTGTGCTATACCATACAGGTTACCATCTCAAGGATGAGATAAATTCATATGGCTGAATTATTATGTCTGTGTCTGCTGCAAGCATTGAGAAAACTGGTTTACTTATTTTAAGTTTTTCTAACTATCACCTCACATTTATGAGGTAAAAAGTAGGACTATAAAAAATGTATGCCCCATTATTCTAAGTAGAAAGAGATGCTGAGGGAAGAAGACTTTCAGTATTGCATTGTGTTAAGAATAAGTGTGTTATGGTAGTGCTGCCAATCATCCTGTCCTAGTTTGTATTCTTCCTGGCTCCGTTTTGTTCTGCTTCCCCCTCGGTAATGGTGTTGCAGGAACAGTTTCCAATGGTCTTCATGTCTCTTTCTCTTCTCTTCTCTTCCCATGTTGTCTTCTCCACGCTTTCCAATCTTCTGGTATCAAATCTCACATAGAAAACGATGCTGAAAGAGAGTGAGCACCTAAAAGAAAGCAAGTGCTCAGTAGGACCAAGCAGGAAGTGGCAGAGGGAAGGAGAGCACTGTGGCAGGTCACGTTTCCCTTGACACTGACTTTTTTCCTACTTGGTAGAGAAAGGATACCTTGTGCAATTACCACAGAAAGATGGTTCCTAGGCCATGCCTGGAAGTGTGTTTCATCAGTCTTGCTCACCAGCTCATATAACTTTATTGACTTTCAAACTATTGTTTCCATCTTTTCATTTTGCAGATCTTCATCACTTTTTCCTTTGGCTTTGTCATGTTAGAGAGGTTTTTGTGTTACTGTACCTCTCCTTGTTGTGACTGTCCCTGACACCAAACTCCATTCTAGCTTCCTTTCTCCACTATTATAGAAGCAGTGCTTGACTTTGGTGCTGCTTGGAGTTAGCTTGAGCTACAGAAGAGTGAAGTGAGTCTAAATACAGTCGCTTTTACAGTTGTTCACAATCCTTGTTAATGGAAACTAAAATTTTACAAGAAACTTGTGAATTTTCAAGTTGAAGACTCAACTGATAGCTGCTGGTACAAAGTCTGTAACAACAGACTTGGGAAGGTGCCCCTAAAGAGATTTATTTTTTTTTAACCATGTTACCATTCAAAACTTTTCCCTAAAGAAGGCCTTAAACCTGTTTTAACCAAAGCATGGAGTTTGCAATATTTATTGCAGCAACGTAAGAAAACTTTCTGGTTTCTATGGGCAGAAGAGATTCTTTCTTCCTTTTCTTCTCACCCCAGACACTGGTAAAACCAGAGCAATCTACCCTGCAGATGTTCTTCTGGGCAGCAAGCACGTAACCAGAACTTCCAGCAAGGTCATGTACTTGCAGCTGTCCTGGTTTCCTGCCCCTTGGGATGCAGAACATCTCACTGAGCAGCAAACAGGAGGTGAAATAATAGGCCATGAAGTTTGCGGAAAACTGCAGTGGGATTTGTAGCCCTCTTGATTGCAGGTTAAGTGTGTTACTCATTTAATGTGGTCCCTCTACAGATTGCAGGACCTCGGGGTAGCTAATAGCTGGTGCGTAACACTTGCTACAGGATGCTCAGTTTCACAATGTGGTGCTTCATGACATCGTCTAACTGGCTTACTGCATGGGAGATCATTATTCTTGAACTCTGTCTTAGAGAGCAGGGCATCTGTAAAATCACAGAAGGACATGCAGAAACTCTTACGTACCCTACTTTTGTGTGTCTGTCTCAGACAGCTCCATGGAAAAGTTGTTGCTTGCGCACTGAAGTAATCTGGATGCAGTGATGGGAAAACTGGGCACCACATGTAACAATTTTCTATTAGATCATTATGAATTATGCCTGACCTTCACCAAGTTCCTGGGTAAATCAATTGCTTTATGATCCTCCAGCCTGAAAGCATTGTCTGGCCTTTGTCCTGACACATCTGGTGTCCTTGTCCTTTTTTTATTTTTATTTTTTGTGTGTGTTTGTGTCAGTTAACAAAATAAATATGAAAGTCCTTAGTTCTTCGTGTTTTCAGGCTGATGCTTGGTGTGAGGTTGTATCACAGCTGAATTAACTGTCCCTGGTCCAAGCAAATATAATAGATGTTAAAAAGGTAGGGGAAAGGACAGAGCAAGCATCTCTGGTGTAATTCTATTGACATTGCAGACCTGCATGTGACCCATTGATAGGGTGATGTTTCTTCCCCGTAAACTACTGTGTGTTGGAAATCGGTAGGGCTCTAAAGCAAATCTAGACTTCGGTTAATTTTGGTAGCAAGTGAATGCTTCATCTTTGCCTTTTACCTTGTACTGTCCTGTCATCTAGGCAATGAGGTGGAAACCAAGAAGGGAAGGCAAATGAGCATCAGTCAGTCACTTTTGGAAATAGTCACTTTAGGGTTTTTTCCATGGAGCTTCTGCAGTAATTAGTCTAGGAGCTAACCAAGCAGCCTCTTTGGATTTTATGCATGCAGCCTTGTAGGGTTTATTCTAAACTTGAAAGAATGTTGCTACAAAGTGTGATGTTTTATTTAGAACATACTTCCTTGCAGTACAAGCTGTTGTACAGTGCATCTGGAAACAGAGCAAGTAGGCCGGACACATTGCACTGCAAACCATGTAGGCACACACAAGCCACCCAGATGATGCTGCTGTTCTCCTGGATGAACTCATCAGTGGTCAAGTTGAAAGTTCGTGAGAAGTAGCTAAAAATGATGCCTTTTTATCATGCACGCAGGGGTGAGGGGGAAGTTGTTGAGGGCTGTTTTCAAGCATGAGACTTTATTTTTAGCTCATACATCATTTACTCAGGCATCTTCTGGATGAAATACACTTTCCTCAGTAAGTAAAGTAAGAAACATAATAGACACAGATAACACTTGGGTGCTTTAATTCCTGTTGAAGTTAAAAGCATCTGATTACATTTCTAGAAGTTTACAGTACTCTGGGGTGTGGAGAGCTTCCTCTGCTTTTTAACTTCGTATTTGGTATTAGAAATAGAATGTACCCTGTGAAGTCTTCACTGGCAACCTGAAGTGACTTCATGTAATTTTGTCTTCAACATCTGTCAACATTGTAATAGAGCAGAGTTAATAGAAATTGGTAGAAGGAGAGTATTGCCACAGTTCTGCATGCAAAATATGTCTGTATGCCTGTACATCTCCTTTGTTGAATTTTTGGGGTTTAGCTTACTTTAAAAAGCTGGATACAGAACCATGGTATTTTTCTTTTAAAGGGCAGAGATCAACAATGGACTGGGGAGATGCTTCTACAATGCTGAGTTTTGGGTTGATGTTATCTTCATCAGACCATGGGTTATCACTGAGCAAAAAACCTACTGAGGAATTGCAGTGTGTAGGCTGAACTGGATGGTGTTAGAGGTAACTTGCAATGAGACATTTGAAATGCAGTCCTGTGTGACTGTCTTTTACTGGTGTTGTAAGACCCTCTTGATGATTCCTTGTTTCTGTCTTATACCTGTGATGCTGTTTACCACTTTAAAAAGGCAGTAAAGGACCGAAATGAAGTGATAAGTTAGGGCTACAAAATCAGAGATTTTCAAAGCACTGTTCTGTGGCCTGGGGGAAAGGGTTTTTTTGTGTTTTCCCACCCCTCAGCCCAACTCTGCTGTGATTTTTAAGCTTTTATTCGGGGATCTTTCTTTGTATTGCTTAATTGTGTTGTATGTGCTCATGCTCACAGGCTCTTTTAGATAGGACTAAAATTCAGTGAATTTTGACTTCATGTCTAGCCTTTTGCTCATTCTCCTAGTGAAATACAGAAACATAAAATGTCAATGTGTGATGGAGATTAGGAGAGGAAAAAATCTTGTTACCTGTGACAGCGTGACTGAAGTCAAGTCTTGCTTATTAGCTTCATCAATCAAGTGTGACATTTTGTTCTAAGACTTTCTTTTAAAGAACGCCTGAAGTTGAATACAGCCTCCTCTTCGGCACAAAGAAATGAAAATACCCTTCTGTACTGAGACGGGAAACTGAGCTCACACACAACAGGCATCCACTGTTGATCTTTGAGGTAGGTCCTGTTGGTGGTGGTATCTGTTGGTGTTAGGCAAGTCCGCTTCTAAACCAACACAAAGGGCTTTTGAACTCCATGGAACTGGGGTTTGAGGCGACCTGTTCCTGAGAGCCTTTTTGTCAACAGAGCAGTTTCCCAGGATGTGTTCTGAGTTGGAGAGGTCTACTGACTCTTCTTGCTATAGCAGTCAAAGACCTATAAATGACCATGCTGCGCTTAAGGTTGTTAAAGATCCTCTGTTTTTACTGGGGTTTTAAATACATTTTAAGTGACTTCTATTCCACCTTGGGCATCAACGCAAGTGGGAAGGTGCAAGTAGGTATGTGTCTATTCCATGGGATAGCGTGATAAATAATGCTTGCTGAGAATTAGTATGGCTTGACCAAACTAGGGTCCTACAGTCATTGGTGTTTTATTTGTATCTGGGGTTTTTGTGTGTTATATTGATACTGGCATGACTCTTGTAGACTCTTATTCTTGTATTGTAGGTCCCTTAAAATTAGTTGTTTATGGTCAAATTGAATGGGGGAGGCTTTTGGGTGGGAGCAGTGGGAAGAGATGAGGTAGAGGGAGTAGTCTCGTTCCATCCTTAAGCTAAGCTTGTTTCCTGGGAAATGCTGCAAATTATAAAGGGTTTTAATGAGAAGCTGGTAGGTCTTAAACTAATAAAATAGCAAGGTCTTGGGCACCCTGTCTGTTGTATAGAGTACTTGGGTGTAATTCAGGGTATTGGAGATCTCCCGTAAGAGTGACTGTGGGGGAAGCAGAGAATCAAAGGCTGGAAGGGAACTCGGAGGGTATCCAGCCCAGCCTCCTGTTCACAGCAGGGTCAGCTCTGAGGTCAGGCCTCTCAGGGCTTCATTCAGTTGGAGCTTGAAACCTCAAAGGATGGAGAGTCACAACCTCTCTGAGCAGCCTGTGCCACTGCCTGACTGCCCTCTTGGGGCGGGGAGGGGGGAATTCACCTTATGTCCAGGCTGAACCTCTCCTGTTTTAAGTTTATGCCTGTTGTTTTCTGCCTTCCTGCCCTGTACTGCTATCAAGAGTCCATCTAAGATTTCTTGATGACCTCTGGAGGTTCTGTTATGTCCCCCAAAAACTCTCTCTGCCCTGGGCTGAACAAGCCCATCTTTCGCCCTTCTCTCCCCCATCATCTCAGTGGCCTCTGCTTAACTCTCTCCAGTTTATTGGTATCTTTAGTTTTGGGCCCCAGCAATATACAAGACAGTGTCTAAATGTGGTCAAAAGAGTCCTGAGTAGGGGAAGATAATCCCTTCCCTCCATCTACTTACTGGCTCTGCTTGTGTTCACGTAGCCCAGGGTGCTGTTGTCTGTCTTTGCATACTGCTGGCTTGTGGCCAGCTTGCTATCCACCAGGACCTCAAGGGACATTTCATAATATGTATCAGCTATTCTTCCCCTTTCTAATTCCAGTTATCATAGATTGCTGTTCAGGATTAACATTCCCCCATCAGCAAAAAAATGGAATGTACAGTAGCAAAACACTTTTTGGTGACATAAGGCTCAAGATCATTGTCCTTCACAAATAAATACACATAGGTTTTGGAAGTGAGTAAGAGACAGGTGGCAACCCAGGATGCTACTGGAAAGAAAAGTTGCAACCTGAAATCAACATCATGATGGTAGTTGGTGGCATTCATCTCAGAAGAACCTACTTTGAAACTGTAACGACTAAACCTAAAAATAAATGTATTATTTATATTTTTTTTCCTCTGCACTCAAGATGACTGATGCAATTACTGCCTTCTACTTCAAACATACGTCATTTTTGGCTTTTTTGAGGAGGGAAGTTTGGATGAACTGTAATCTAATGATCCACATAAATAAAGTCATATATTCAGCCTGCTCATCTTAATGGTGCTGATGAGTTGTCTCTTCAGCACAGCTATTCTTTCTTTATAATTAGAATATAAACCTTCTAAAAATGTTTGCAATATGCCAGGTGAGTCCCTAGCTTGCAAGACAAACACTGTCTTGCAAGACGTACCTTTCCTTTAGGTTTTACTCTGCAAATATGCTGATTTATATTTAATAACACAATTTTTTTCCCTCACCTGTATCTGCAGTTTCTTAAAGTAAACCCTCAGCTTCAGATAAAGAGGTGACTTTTAAGGCTTACTCTTGACTTCTTTCAGCCTCCAGCAACTGTTAACCTTTCAGATTGATGCATGTTTTGCTATGCTACTTAAAACACCATAGAGTCACAAGAATTCAGATGGTTAATATTTATTTAAGGAAAACCTCATTTATATCTTGAGACAGATCTTGCAATAGTTTTGCTGTTCTATGTGATTGTAGTAGTATTGCTGCTCTCCAAGAAAAGCTGCAGCTAGTTTTGGACGGGGAAGCTCCTGTCCAGTTTCAGATAAACTGGATGAAACAATTGGCAGTGAATGGGTATGTGGGTGTGTTGCTGGAGGGAGGAGGAGATTGATTTATGTAAGTGGTGGGGTATGGGATAAAATCCAGCAAGTTGAGAAACTCAAGCGTATGGGAGATCCAAACTGTGTCCTTGCTCCGTCATCCTCAATCTAGAACCTTGGAACATGAGTCTTTTAGTGCCAAAGGGCAAACTTTAAATACTGGGCCAAGAGGTTTTCAGTGGTGGGTCTGTGTTGTGGTGTAAGCTACTTCTAGGGAATTAGGGAAAGATAGCTAACAAAGTCAAACCTACTCATCTTTAGGCTTCCTCCAGCTGCATGACTTAAAATCAGAAAAGGCAGAAAAGCTGCCTAGAGAAGGAGAAGAGGGGAAGTATCTTGCAGGCTCCTCAGTGAGAAAATATGAGTGTGTATAGCTTAAAGCTGGAACAATTTCTTAGGCTGCAGAAAAATGCAGCTGCAAATTCACATGAGTGAAACCAAGTAAAAGCACAAACTCGGGGTCTCAGAGTGGTGGGTGAGTGCTGTGGCCAACAGGCTGCTCCCCACTGGGTGCCTGCTGGCTCTGGGTATCCTGCTGCAAGTCTGGCCCTCTCGAACAAAAGTGATATTTCAAAAGTGCAGGAAGTTGGGTCTTCAGACACTTGTATTTGTCTCCCCAAACCTGTAACTGCTGTCACCTTCTCAACTAAATTGTGTAATTGTTGTGCTCTTTCTTTCAACAAGCTCACAAACTCTCATTACTCTGATTATCTGTCGCTCATAGAAATCTTTTTCTCATATGTGTCTTTCTTTCCCTCAAGTAGACCTTGAAAGCCCTTCTGATCTGCAGACACTAAACTTGCTGAGGAAACTCTTTCCTTAAGAAAAGAGGAGGCTATAAGTCAAGTCCCTCTCCCTGACCACAAATGCATCTTTTTCTAAGCACGCTTAATGGCAAATGACAGAAACTTTTCTATCAAACTCTGATGGCATGTAAATGTCATACAAAGCTAGAGATGCTCATCTTGTTGACTGAGATGCTTTAACAACTTTACTGGAAGTAAAATAGAGTAGAAGTTTATTTTGTATGGGATTTTATTTCTTTCTTTTTTTTTTTTTACTTAAAAGAAATTTATTACATTTTGAGAGGAAAATAAGTTGGCAGAAATTAGAATCATAGAATACTTTGTGTTGGAAGGGACTTCTAAAGGCCATCTAGTCCAACCCCCCTGCAATGAGCAGGGACATCTTCAACTAGATCAGGTTGCTCAGAGTTCCATCCAACTGACCTTGAATGTTTCCAGGGCTGGCGCCTCTACCACCTCTATGGGCAACCTGTGCCAGTGTTTCACCACCCTTGTTGTAAAAAATTTCTTCCTTATATCTAGCCTAAATTCTTCCCTCTTTTAGTTTAAAACCATTACGCCTTGTCCTATCGCAACAGGACCTGCTAAAAGGCTTGTCCCCATCTTTCTTATAAGCCCCCTTTAAGTACTGAAAGGCTGCAGTAAGGTCTCCCTGGGCTCTTCTCTTCTCCTGGCTGAATAACCCCAACTCTCTCAGCTTGTCCTCATAGGAGAGATGCTCCAGCCCTCTCATTTTTGTGGCCCTTCTCTGGACTCATCTTATTAGGTCTTGCAAAGGTCTTATTAGGTCTACAGGTTTATGATTAGTTGAACTTACTCAGCGGTGAATTGTGGTAACAATCTTTTTAAAGAGTTTATAAGCTGTTTTCTTCACAGAAAATATTTACTGGAATCCCCTAGAGGACCACTTAGGAGATACATGGAAATGGGGAATGCTGTCCTACTTGTTTGAAGATGACTGTAAATTCTTGCCTTCTGATTTGGCCTCCCAGTCTAGCCAGGATGTCAATAGCTTAATGTATGTGTGTGTCCACTGTCCTGGTTTGAGGTAAAACAGAACCACCCGGTGTCCAGCACAGCCCAAACCATGATACCAACATAAGTGAATCGTTGCAAGAATCACAGGTCATAACATTAATGTCTGTCCGTGTACCTAGCAGACGACAGCATTTACAAAGCCTGTCTGCCGGACATTGAGGCAAACTTTTTACCTTATGAACCAAGACAGCAGTATAGATTGTCTGTACTTTTGTTTGTAGTGGAAGTCTTGCCTCTAGGTTTTGAAAACCTTCTTGGTAGTCAGGTGGAATTTGCTTTGTGCACCAGTGGAGGAAACTGCTTTTAAGTCCATAGCCTTTCCATGGATCTAGTTATTGGCTGTGCCTGTGCTGTAGGGGACTGGCTGTTGAAGTCTGCAGGGTGAACTGTTCCTCTCCAAGTTCGGAGGACTTTGATGTTGACTTCTGTGGCATCAGGACTTCAGCTATAAAATTTCTTTCTGGTGACTTACCCCCTGCCCCCTTTTTAGTTAAAAGGGAGAGAGCAAGGAGAATTATTTTTGTAATTCCAAGGGTGTGCTTGTAAAGAGATCCAAAACTGCTTGCCATGCTTGTTGTGTCAGTTATGCTTTTTCTTTACAAGCAATGACCTTCCTTTGAGATTAGCTTTCTGGGTAGAAAGCGGGGGTTTAAGAACAGCAAAACTGGCTTCTTAAAATGCAGTCTTTGAAACAGAAAAATGCTCTTTTTAATGAGCATTCAAAACAAATTTATAATTGTCTGTAGCTGGTAACTGTTCTTGAAGGGAGAGTATCTTGAAGCTCCTACCAAGCCACACTTGGATGAGCCAGTTCTGGAGTTCAACCAAATGGAACTTCCTTTAAAGCAGTAGTAAGAAAGCAGCATCGTTTTCAGCAGGCACCTTGATCAGAATCAAGAAGGAGCTGACCTCAGAGGCTGAGGCCAGCACACACTTTTAGAGGGGGTTGATTTGACAGTTCCTGGCACTTCTGGCGTGTTCCTTACACTGCTGCCCTTATAGGTCAAATGGTGCAGTGAAGCTTACTTTGTTCAACTTGATGCTAAAAAGCTGCGACTCAGCTGTGAGAATCTTTCACAAACTGTATCTTTTAAACAGCATGTTATTAGATGGGAGAAGGGGAGCAGGTTACATCCCCTCCAGTTTTTGCTGATCTTCCGTACTCCCTGTGCTTGCTGTTGTTAAAGACCTATCAAAAGCTGTAGCAGGAAGTGTTAGGAGCCTGCCCACTGTGTTCATTAATGAACCAGAGTTTGATGTTAGTGTCTCTGTCCTTGCAAGCAGGTGTCACTGCAGCCAGCACCAATTACAGCTGTATTCAGGGGACAGCAACATGATTCAGCCAGTCGAAAACAATATAAATGAATGAAGCTTTAACAATTCAGGGATTATATATTTTTAGCAAGCTGTATGTGATGTAATCCAACAAGATAGTTGCATTTTTCTGAACTTAAATGCTTGTTCTGTTCCTGTCAGCAGGTAACAGCATAATGTAAGTTAACAAAAGCGCAATAATATCAGAACAAGGTAGAGAAAGAAGATTTTTATCCTATCAGTGCTGGTAGTTCCTGCAAAAGAATACCTACTTGAGGTTCTCTCCATTTATAACTTTGTGACAAAAGAGGCCAGATTTTGAAGGCCTTCAGGTATTTTTTCAGCATGCTACCATGCACTGCTGATGAAAAATGGACTCTTAAATGATTTCTTAACAGCGCAACTAACTTTCAGGCCTTTGTGTGTGGTTTGTGCTAGTACAGAGCTTGAAAGTATGGTCTTGTTCCCTTTAAGTCTTGGATGAAGCTGTCCCAATAGCAGACACGTGTAACAGTACTCTGTTTGATGGCAGCAAGTAAAGATGTCTTATTGCATTTTACAGGGTATGAAAGATGGCAATCTGAGAAGTCTGTATCTCTTAGTCAAATATTGCTTGTACGTAAATACTCCATTTTAGAAATCTGAAGTAAAGAGGTAATGAGTGGGAAGAGTCTGCAGGGTTATATTTATGATGTTTCTTCCTGAATTATTCCTGTTCTTCTCTTACTGGAACTAAATTGTAATCATAATGAAAATAAACCGTAGGACACCAGATGTCAGAACGGATGGGCAACTTAGTCAACTGTATCTATTAAATGATACATAGGAGATCTTAAAATAAAGTTGGTCACCAGGAAAGTTAATTACCTGACATCTACTATAGTGAATTAAATCAGGACCCAGTAGTAGCTCTTTGCTTGCATGCTACTTTTACCTGAGGTCTCCAAGTGCTGTTGCAAATTCTAGGGAAGAGAGGACTTTTAACAGCGGAGCAAGCTGAGTGTCTCGAAGCTGCCGCTTGGAAGCTGATGTGAACCAGACGTGTTTTGAAGTACACAAGAGGTGTTTGAAATTGTCTAGATTTTTCTTCAAGCTTTCTCACTTAATTCTGTGCTCTTAATCAAATTTTGTACTCTTATGAAAAGAGACATGGATAGTAGTCTGGTCAAAGTATGTGCTCAGGCTGAAGAGTGTGAACAAACTATGTTTTTTCATTTTGTTTTTACCGATGTGCGATTTCTTAAATCTTCCCCCTGTATTTCCATAGAAGTTTGTTTCAACAGCAATTTAGAAAACTGAAGTACCACTTGTTCTTTTTCTTGTTAGTAAATGCATCTCAATCCTGTTTCTACAGCACTGATATCACCTGCAAAAAAGACGTCATCAGTGATCAACAGATTACGGCTCCAGCAACACAAACCAAACTGTCACCATGAAGCACTTCTTGAGGTAACTGTTCTTTATTTTTTCAAAAGTGTTCAATTAACTTAAATTAGTTAAATAGTTACTGCTATGTTGCAGTGAGGTTAAGTGTTTTAGCTATTACCAGTAGTACAGAAGATGTAAACTAGTTTATACTAGATTGCTTTCTGTTCACCTAGATTTCACTATTTAATTAAAGCTTTTTTTAATTTAAAATTTCCTTCCCAGTTCTCTATAGAAGCAAAGAATGTAGGAACTATCTCATGGGATTGGAGCAGTGATGTATCAAATCAGTAGTGCCTGATACGTCGGGAAAATAGGAGAAACAGTAACATAGAACAGTGCTTGAAAAATGTTGCAGTTGTTTTTGTTTTTTTCTTCCCCACTCTTGTCTGCTGAATTTTTGGAGTGTTATTGGGAAAGCAGAGAAGGGGAGATGCTTTGTGAAGATGTGCAAGTGTTTTTGAAGCCAATTGTGCTCAATTCAGAAAGAAATGTCTATTACTTGCTCTTATATATGACTTGCAGTTATTTCTCTATGAACCAGGGGTAGAATGGGGGACTTTCAGACACCAGCTGTACGTGCAGAAAGCCCATGTTGTTTTTGTTCTGTAGTCAGTGGAGAGAGTTGAGCAATCCTAGAAACTAACACAGATCAAGAGCTTAATTTGTGCATAAACCAAAGAAATTATATTCTCTCTGGATGGGAAAAACCTTTTCAAGAGGGCTGAAGCATATGTTTCTGTATAGAGCATCTGTCACTATATTTTTCTATCTTTTTAGACTGTTTATAGCAAGGAATCTTATACACTGTGGATATCAGCATCGTTACCTCTAGGCTGATCATCTGTAGTGATTTTGCTGCCAAACCAGCCTTGGCTTAAGCATTTCTGTGGAGTGTTTGGGTCAGTTTCCTTTAGTAACTTGAGACAGATGCAAAAGTGCTCTGTAAGCAGGATACACACAGGTTAAAAGTATTTGCTAATACCCACAAAAGACAGCTAAGATTTAATGAGCCATTAGGCTAACGTGTTAGTGTACTCCCCACCCTGATAAGATCCAGTCAGGAGGGAAAGGATTGGCCCCTGCAGCTCCGTGGACCAGATCCTGGATAATCCCAGGTCTTCCACCAACTCCATTGATAATGGTCCAGTGACCTGATGGTTCACAACTAGCCTAGCTAATATCACTGCAGTGTTTTTTCCCTTTACAAAACTTAAAAAAATGTGTCTCATAGTACATTTCTAACACAAAGTTCAGCCATTGAGACAATAAAAAGATACAAGAAGATACATGTTGTGCCATGTAGTAAGACTGCTTTTAATCAACTGAAGTCCTACAGCATATGAACAATTGCAAAACTTCAAAATAAGTCCTAAAGTGAATTGCTTGCTTGTGCAGTCTCATTTCTCAATATGAATTATTTTCTCTAATACTGCCTTTCCCAGGTCTGTGTTGCACATCTGAATAGCAAAGAAAGGGGCTGTGCTTACACAAATGTCAGGTACTTTGACATCTAGATCTTTTATAAGAATATAATTTTTGACTGGGGGATCTTTAATGTAACAGAACTTGGCTTTTCATCTACCTGCTTTCAACAGCTGCTGCTTTCCAGTGAAAGGAGAAGCTTTTTCTTCTTTTTATTTTTTTTTTTAAAACAGACAGTACAGTACTTGAAATAACTAAATCCCTAAATTCAGGGGAGTGCTGTTGGCCAGCAAACTACAGTACTCTTATGCTCATATTTCTCCATCCAAGGTGATGTCTAAATGAAAAGTGGTTTTAGGTTGTTCTAGGTTTATTTTCTTTCTCAACTTGCTCTGATATGAATTATTCCTAAAGCCTGAAATGTTACTTATGAAATAATACAACCATCTTTCAGTGAAATATTTAATGTTTCAGTGCTTTCTTTTTTTGTAAAGGGGTTTTACGGAGTCTGTCAGTGACACTTCCACTTTGACTGTAACTTATCTTAAACATCTGAAATAATAACAACTTGGAAAATCCACTGTAGCAGACACTTAGGTTTTTTCCAATAAAACCTAGAAACTTGACACCTTCTCTTGATCTACTGCAAAACAGTCTGTAAGCACTAGCAGATTTTAAGCATAAGTTCTGTCTTACTGGAGTCACATCAGATAAAATGAAAATCAAGTCGGCAAAAAGCAAGAGCAGGGAAAGCGTGGAAAGATGCTGTTAAAAACTACTCTTATGTCTTCCTTAGTTGCCACGGTGACTTGCTTTCATGTCTAAATGGAGAGAGAAGGTGGATTTCAGTTGTCAAGTCTGCAAAGGCAGAGTGAAAAAAAATTCTTGTGTTTTAAAGGAGCTAATAGCAGGTTTGCCTATGGCAGAAACAGTGATTGGTACGTTACTACTTGGTTGACCTTGTATACAGACTGTAAGTTATACAAATAAACCAAAGACAGTCAAGTTAATTGGCTTCTAACAGGGTAGTATCACTTGCTTGCTCACCTATTTGGGCAGCTTGTCATCCTTAACTAACTTGTGTGTCCTTGACTTCTTAAGCTGTAATCAGAATTCTCAGGAAGGAAATATTGATGTGTAATGTTTTCCTCTCTGAGCTGAGTATGTCCTTCAGGAAAAATAGTTGTGTGAGAGTCTTTCCTATTCGTAAGGCCTAAAACAAGACACACAGGAAAGAAAACAATATGTAATAGATGCAGTGGCTTTTATTTCATTCTTTTAAACGAGGGGATTTGGGGGCTTTCTTTGTTGTTTTTTCTTGCTTTTTTCACCACCATTTTAAGTCCAGTCACTAGCATTGGGTATCTCATTGAAGTTTTCATTTTACCCAAAGTATTTGTTCTGTTTACTAGCTCTAAAAATACTAAGGTTCTAAAATTAGCAGGGGGAGGAAATAAGCACCTTCTACATTATTAGTTTTAAAAATTTTACACAGTAATTAACCTCTACTTCCTTTCATGTCAATGTAATACCATATGTTGCATTATACTAACATCTTGCTATTTAGGTGAACATGTCTTACACAGGAAAGGGCTTCACAGAAATATTGGACAACTTTGGAAACCTTTCTCAATCTTCCTTCTGCCTATTTATCATGGAGAAGGCTGGCCTAGAACCAGTCTGGCTTTTTATTTAAAGGTGAAAATTTCATGAAATTGTGATGACATACTGTCATTGGATAGAGATGTAAATTCTAGTAACCACCACGTTTGCCATTCCATCACACTGACAGAACATCAGTTTGGCTAGTCAAGGACAAACCTTGTGATCCCTTGTTGAGAACCACTTCTGTCCTTTCCTTTGTAATATCAGGGTGTGAAACAACATGCTCAGTTCTACCTGTTGCTTGCTTTTTTACCCCAGGCAGGGCAGCGCATGCTGTGGAGACTAGATGTGTTGACTGCAGTGGTGGTACTTTTACTTCGTGCTCTTTTGGGCTCTAAATTTCTCTGTGTCTTGCAAGGATCCTACTGGTTGTAGAATCCTCTTTCTTCATCCATGCCCTCGTGGAAGAGAGCTCTCCAGCATCTCTGCTAAGCCCCATTATTGCTGATATGGATTGGTTGCTTGGTGTTGCAGGGTTCCTGACAGTCCTTGGAAGGTACTGATTGCCTAATTCTTTTTTTGGTTGAAGCTGTTCTTGGCAGAAAATTAGAGCTGAGAAGCAGAGTGACATACATCAGGGAAAATAGGAAAGAGAAGCAGAAGATCAAGGAAGAAAGAGTGGTGAAATAAAAGCATATACCAGCTCTTATCTGATGTTTGCTAATTACACAGAAGAAAACTACTTTTCTGTGGCACATGAGGCTGTTGTGGTAGCTTTAAGTACTCAGTAGTATTCTGTAAGTCTCCTCCAGACATGCAAGGGAATACTTATTTATTTCAGAATATTTTGTTGTTTGGATTTTTTTTTTTTTTATTTTCTTGAAACACAAGTAAGAAGTACATTTTTCTGTAGCATTAATCTGAGAGTTCAGTGACCCTTTCTGTGATCCAAGTTAGGGAGATCCAAGAGAACTATACTGGGTCGCATTGGTATTGCTCAGGAGCTAACAGGTAGCTTCTGATGTCCAAGTGATTGACATCAATGAGTGGCAACATGTAATCCTGACTTCTCATGGGAGGGTGGCTGCATGTGTTTCCACTCATACAGCACCCTTGGCAACTGCCTGTTGATTGGGCCTGTGTACATTAGCATCTTATGTAGTTTTTTCTTTGTTTTACCTGAATAAATGTTCATATGAACTCTTGTAATGTACTTTACATGTACAAACACAAAACCTGTAGGTCTGTTCAGCTGCATGTAATACAGGAGAAGGAGCTTGTACTGGGATGGGGAAGAGTAGAGTGCAAGTCTCTGAGGAACACCTTAGTTTCTGCCATAATTCTGTTCTTAAAGTTCACCTCAGGGTCTGAAGTTTTGCTGTACATGACTACACAAGCTACTGGTGAAACACAATATTTTCTGTGCTGAGAAAACACGCAAAGGCAAGCGTGGGGTGGGGGGAGGGATGGGACGACACCAAAACAGCACAAAAACAGAGAAGAGAAGAGTGGAGAGGAGGTTTGGAATTGGACTTCAAAACAAACCAGTAGTCATTGCCACTGTGCTGTAGTCAGACACACAGCTCACACTACACTTCCATGTGGGTTCTTGTTCATGATACACTGTTTTTGTTTTATAGCTGCCAGTGTCTCCACTTTGCTTACATGAACTGAAGGGCATAGCAGCTAGCATAAAACTTGTCTTTTTTAATCACCAGTGTGCTTTTATTACAGGACTTCTCCAAGCAAGAATTCCCTTTTATAGAGGACGACTCTTCGAGGGGAAAAAAAAAAAAAAAAAAAAAACCAAAAAAAAAACCCCAAACTTGTGTTACTTTTTATGCCGTTCGTATTACAAATGGAAGATTTCAACTGTTGTAAGCTTGAGATGGATGAGTAGTAGAAAATTGAAGGTATCCACAAAGGATGACTTTCTTCTATAAGCTACCTAGTCAAAACTAGTGTTTGTTTGCTTTATTAGTAATAGCTGCTAAGTATATTTTAGTGAATCACAGATACAGTGTTTGCTTGCTGTAGTGACATATTTTGTAGATGCATTTTTATTAGTTAACTTTTGTGCAAACCATCGCCAAAGCAAAACTTTAGTGGGGAAGGTGGTTGCAACCGTTTAATTCTACCCCATTTAGAGGTTTTTCCTTTGATTTGCAAATCTGTCGTTGAGTCTAACGGCAGCAACATATAATTCAAATACACCTAACACCTCCCTGCCCTCTGAAACTTATCCACATCACACAATACAGTAAGAAACACGGTTTTGAGTAACGAAATAGATTGTGATGTTTCAGCCCTGAAGGCAATTAAGTGTAGGCATCAACTTTCTTAAAAGACGTGTGGTCTTATGGGAGCTATCTTGTTCATTAGAAAGAAGTCTTACATGGGCTGTTATGAAGTTAAGTGAGTCTTTCCTCCATTGTTTCATATAAGTGAGCTCTCTGGGTTGCTCCAGTAGAGACCTAACCTTTGGGGAAAAAAGCAGGCCAAAAGTAAGGAACTAATTTCTACTACAAATATGTGGTGAAAACACAGAACTTTGTTTTACCACACTCCACCTTCGAGTTTGGCATTGATCTCTTGTATTCATTTGCCTGGACCTTCAGCCTGAGTACAGAGCTGGGGTGTGCTGAGAAGGCTGACGGATGGCTATAGGTTGTTTTTTTGGATTCTTCAGGGTTGATGGACTAGTAAAATCTGTGAAGGCTGATATCAAATGTCTAGTGGAAAACCAAAGTGCCCAATGCTAGCCTGTGAAATTTTTCAGGCAATTATTAAACGCTGCAGTTGGAGTCATTAGGTGACTTTATATGAGACTGACACTACTGACTGTTGGAAACTTAAAGAATGGCTCCTTTGCTGATGATAGACTTGCCTTTTTTCTAACTGGTCTTGTTCTTAATACTGGAGGTGATCACCTGCTGTGAAGCACATGCATACTCCTCACAGTAGTGTGTTCTGGCACATCTTGCGGGGAAGGGGGGACCCAAATATTTCAGTGTCAGCAGCTGAAACATTTTTGCTTGTCGAAAACTTGATTCCAGCGTGGGAGTGATTCCTCATTCTTCAGGTTTCACTTTGTATCTAAAATAGAGGCTTCCTGTTGCATAAAGACAGGGGGGTTGCCTGCATGCAGGCGTTTGGGAGTGTTAAGTGAATTAACAAAAAGTGTGAAGATAAAGTGGATGCTTTTAAAGCATGTTAAATACTCGTGTGGATGCTCTCCATTTAGACCTAAAATGTCTTTAGTTCCCTTAGTTTAATCCTCCTTCAAAGGAGATTAAGCTAAAGTGAACATGAAGCAGATTAAACTCCTGTGTGGACATTAACGTATCTTCCCTTCCCTAAATGTCCTTCTACACCATGACCTTCAGGATGTTTTTAGAGAGTGATGGAGCTCCTTAAGCTTTATTAAAGTTATAACTGATTTGAGTATCTGGAATTCAGTATTTCAGAATAACCACTGCACTCCATTGAAAAGGATGATATAGAGTCTCCTAATAAATAAATGTCCTTTGAAAGCATCAGCAGCATGTGAGGGATATAATGGGCTAATGACGAATACGCATACACACAGGCTTAGAACATAATGGACCAAATTCTTTTTGACCATTTAATGGCAAGCTAGCATATCAAAGCTGTATTGATGTTTTCCCATAATACAATCATAGAATATAATCACAGAGAGCTTGAGGTTGGAAGGGACCTCTGTAGGTCACCTAGTCTACCCCACCTGCTCTGGCAGGGCTACCTAGAGCCAGTTGCCCAGAACTGTGTCCAGATGGCAATGTTCCTGCTGTCAAATCTTTGTGATTTGCCTTTTCTGAGATGTACTTCTGAACCCAAGGACCCTGGGTAGATCCTGCCCTCCCCCTCAAATCCCAGTGCACCCCATGGGGGTAACAGTTGAGTAACATGGCAGGACCTGTGCCTTTATAGCTGCAGAAACGAGAAAGCTAAATTGTGTCCAAATACGTTGTAGCCCATGGAATCTGTTTTTGGGCTGTATTACATAACTGTGGTAGCAGAATGTGGGCTTTGGTAGCAGCTGCAATGATAACAAACTCTAAAACCTAGTGTTTCTCAAGTGCGCAGCCTTCTTCCAGCTTTTGTAGGATCACAGGATAATTCAGGCTGGGAGGGACCTCAGCAGGTCTCTGGTCCAACCTCCTGCACACAGCAGGTCAGCTCTGAGGTCAGACTGGCTGCTCAAGGCTTTTTCCACTCAGCGTTTAAAGTCTCTGAGGAGGGAGACTGCACAGCCTCTCTGGGCAACCTGTGCCATTACCTGCCTGTCCTCATGGGGGAAAAAACTGCTTCTTCTATCTAGACTGAGTCTCTTATGTTTCAGTTTATGACTGTTGTTCCTTGTCTTCCTGCCCTGCACCACTGTGACGGGATCGGCTCTGTCTCCTCCATGATCTTCCCACAGGCACTGGGGGCTGCTGTTAGGTCCCCCTGCAGCTGTCTCCGCTCCAAGCGGAACAAGCCCAGCTCTCCCAGCCTCTCCTTGCAGAGCTTGTGCTCCAGCTCTACCGTCTTGGGGCCTTCCACTGAAATCCATCTGGTTTGTCAAAATCTGTCATGTATCACTGGGGCTCAAAACTGCATGCAGTATCTAAATAGGGGCTTTTGGGGCTTATTGTCTCTTCTGTACTTTGAGAAATTGTGCAGCATCAGTGGTGTATAAAAGCTGATATTGGGAAGAACTGGCAGTCCTCAGGACAGGTTCTTAAACACCTCCTCTCCGGAAGGAGGGAAGCTTTGGTTTCCTTAATCGTCGCTCAGGGACCTGACATGAGTGTTGATTCATGTTTGTCAGGATAACCAGCCACTCTCTTAGAGCAGCTGGAGGCAGAGGCAAAGCTAAGGCAGGGTATAGCGGCTCCTTGGATCCTCATCAGCCATGATAGCAGGGTGAGCTGTGCTTCCTTCTCATGTAACCCTGTTTCCCCAAAGCATTAATAAGAACTATATGGCCTTTTATTTTAGGGAGGCAAAGAGTTTTCTAGAAATACTGTTTTGAGAACGATGGAGCTAACTTATTTTGTGCTTCCAGTTCTGATGCTTTGTGTGTGTGGTTTGGTTTTTTGTTTTTGTTTTTTTTTTTTTTTGTTCTTGGGTGAGACTAAAAAACATGATTTAACACTTACCAGGATAAAAGTTTGCAGTGCAAACGCTGGTTTTGCTTTAAAGGTGACCTCAGGCTATGGGAATTTGGGGTGAGGAAGTATCTTCTGTTTGGGTGGTGACCTTGTTGAAACAAACTTGGCTCAAGACTCTTATTTCCAGGCTTCTCTTTTTTGCCAGGATGTTTGTCCAGGTATGCCTGTACTTCTACTGCAAATGCTTGTGGCGCTGCCTGAAATTCGTGGTCAGGAAGCTAACAGGTCGATGTGAATTGCAAAGGATCTGTTACAATACCAAACCTGGAGCTGCCAGAACTATGAAAATAGGTAACTGCAAAATACTTAGTTCTGCATGCCTTTGTACCTTTCTGCGTGTGCGAAAAATAGTATGACTGAATTCTTATAAATAAATATATTGTTAAATGAACCCAATATAAACTTAGCTTGTCTGACATGATGCTTTCAAATACTGTTCTCTTACAGAGGCATCACTGAAAGCTTCAAAAAGTAAGGTGAGTGAAAGATACTACCATTCACCTTTTATATTGTGTCCTGTGCAGTTGTTTTGTTCAGTCTGTTGTTTGCTCACAACAAAAAAATCACTTTAGGGTTTGATTTGATTTTTGCATTAAATTCACCTTCTACTGAAGAGGGTCTTGTGTCTGCAGTAGCAGGTGGTCTTGCAAAGTCAGGGAGGGTGCCCTGTACTCCAGGGGCAGGTACTCTGTGGCTGATGGAATCAAGGGGGCAACAGGTCATGGTGGAGGTGACAATGGTGATGTGTTGTAACTTGGGATTTCTTGGCTTGATTCCTCATCCGGTCCTAGAATTTCTGTAATCCGCAGTCAGTCACTTACACGCTTTACACCTCAGGGTTTTTTTTGTCTAGAAAGCAGGGATAAAAGGGGCTGAAGGCAGCAGTACTTAGATAGCCAAGACACCTTTGTTCTCTGCTCTCCTTTTAAATACATCAGTGGAGAAGAGCCTCTGTCATGTCTTCTTTTCGCTGCAGCACTGGTTGTACTAACCTAAATTCTTCACATAAAGCATTTGTGTATATGTTAAATAGCATCATTCAGCCGTTCATTTCTCATTGGTATGAGAATCAGTGATGTTGAAAAACTTACCTCACCATCAGCAAAAACGATGTTGCATAGTTCATAGTTCAGCACAGTGCTTCCAAATACACTTCTAGCACAAACAGAAAGGCAGAATCTTATTTAAAAGCCTGCATTTAAGCAATTGTATAGGTTTGAGCCAAAGCACCAGGAAGTTCAACCTCTTTAATTTTTTGGAAGGCACATTGATATTTTTTTTTTGAATACTGAACTTTCAGGGACATCTCTACAAAGTGCAATGACATGCAAGAGAAAGGAAAAATGTTTTGCTGTGGTACTGCAGTGTGTTGGGAGAGGGGGTGTCAAATGAAGGTTAGGAATTCCAGTTTAATTAGGCAGATGGTCTGAAGCTGCTTCTTGACCAAAGGCCTCAGTGAAGATTATCTTCACTGGCAGCTGCTGCAGAAATGCAACAGACTGAGTGTAAGGGCATGGGGAAGTTAGGTTGAATAGACTGGAAAGGGGGGTGTGTGTGTATATATATATTAAATTGGATCTTCTGGGCTCTGAAAGCTTTTGGCTATCAAATTTGACATTGTTACTTTCTATTGAGTAATAGCTTTCACAAGAATTAATATGTGTTTAAAACCTCTTTTTAGCGTCTGCAAACATCAGTAAGTGTTCACCCTGATGCTATTGAAAAAACTATAGATGACATCATGGAGCTGAAAAGGATTAATCCAGATATAAATCCACAGTAAGTTCATGGCTTCCCTACAAAACAAATGGGAATTATTGATTATTTTTTTTTTTCAGTGCCCAGGTCCATGGAGAACTGGTTCTCCATATTTATCATGGCACGCAATTTGAAGATGAATTCTGTCTCTCAGCATAAAACTGCAGCTTTAGCTTTGCTGTCAAAAAGCTGATGGAAAAATGAATGATCTTTTATGGTGACTGTAATAGGCAAGTCCCGATTCTCTTTATCTAGCTGCTTCCTGAATCATGCTGTCTTGGTATATTGTTGATGCATTGATTTATAGGAGCCACTTCCACATGGATAAAATACCACCAAAGCGGTTGGTCCTGGCAGTGACAGTAATGGCTTCTTGGCAAGGCTGTATGCAGTCTTTTGAGTAGGGAAGAAATCATCCTGTTGTCGCTGATATAAATGGTATGCTGGTTTACATTTTAAAACTGCTTTGAATTATCCAAACACAAATTTTAACGATATGACACAGCTGATATATTTTAATGCTACAAGATGTTAGTGGTAAGAAGAGACTGACAACAAACCATTAAACCTACGCACGTGTATTTCAAGAGTTAAGTGGTAATACTTTTGTGGTTGCCTTACCTCTCAGCCCCTAGGTTAAGGCGCAAGATAGTCTAGGTCAGGAATCGGTGGGAGAAATGTTGAGGGCTGTATTATTAAGGTGATCAGTCTGAGGTTCACTCCTCATCCCAAATTTGAAATTGATGTATGTAATCAAAAATGGACATCCATACATCAATAGCTACTTTTCTTTAAGGGGTCAGTGGCATCAACAGGTAAGGCGGTCTCAAGATCTTGCTGCAACAATAAAAAAACCCAAAGGCTCAGTTGGAAAAATATAAATGTTTTGGTCTCATACAGTCATGACCCCCAAGCCATACCCCCCAGTGAAAAGGACAGTAATAGGGTAGTTTTAAAATGAGGCTTCACTGATCATAAAGGAAACAGAGCACGTGGGGTGTCTCTCTGACTTGAGAGACAACTCTTGTGGACTTGACCACTGTCCACCTGGATTGAAAAATGGTGACCCAACTGTTAAAGATGGGAAGAAAAAAGAGAAACAAAGCAAAGAGGACACCTCCTTCTCATAGAGCCCTATGAAGTTCTTCTGGGGGTGGGTCCAGAGCTTTTCCAGGGTGTCAGTTCACAGGACCTTGCCCACATGACCTTCAAAGGGAGGGTGATGAAAGAACAGCCACTTCAAGTGGATGCAAGGCCATGCTGACAGGCTGCCCATCTGAGGAGGGTGTCACAGCTCTGGTACTCTTGTCTTGCACAGGATGCTGATAGCTGAAATTCCAAACAACAAAAAATCAGCGATGGCAAAATTGGTGAGGGTGACATATGAGGAAAAACTGCAGGATGTAACTGTGCGCAGCTCAGAGCCTGGCCTATGGACATCAGTAGCTGCAGTGTTAGCAATCAGGCTGACTCAAGTACTCACTTCTCAGTGTTGCACCCTTGGGTAACTGGGTGGAATAATTCCAAGAAAAAACAAGGAATTCATTAGAATAGAGTTTTGTGTGACGCCAGAGATCACCATCTGATTCTCCTCGTGGCATTGCCTTTGGCCTATGAAGAAATGCTCTTCCAGAACAGAGGGGGCGAGCAGAAGTGCAAATGATTTCTGTTTGCTTGAATCAGGCCCCTGAACCTTAAGTTATACTTTGTGTGACCTGGCTCTAATTTTTAAAACAAACAAAACCCAAAACAAACAAAAATCCCAAATCCCTGAAGTATCTTTTTTTTATTTAATCCAGGCGGTGTTCATATACTTAGCACAGAAAAAATGCTAAATTGTTTTTGGACTCAAAACCTTGCACTCAGCATTTCACAGGACTGAGTGTTCCATCCCGTTCCCTCCACCCCACACATACACACCCCAATTTGGTGAAATATCTTTTCAAAACAGTGAGGAATGGAGGCCTGGGATGTACAGGGTGGTGCCACATACATAGAAACACACCCTGACACTAAATTCCCCCTTATATTAAATTAATCATAGTTCCACTAAACTTTAAGTGTCTGCACTGAAGTTTTACAAGCCAGCCATTTATTTTGGGCTAAAGTTTTCTGGAGAAATTTAAGCAAAAGCAGGTCAGACATTTCTTTAGACAGGATTAAGGAAAATCCACTGGCTTGCCTACTCTTGAACATTTAAAAAAAAAAAAAAAAAAAAAAAAAAAAACCCAAAAAAAAAACCCCCCAACCTGCATCCAGACTGTCTTGTTTGGAAGCTCTGGCCTTCCCTTGCGACTTGAAATCTCCTGGGGTAAGGCTAAGGGGACATGTGTCATACTATATGTGTTTCTGCAAATCTGTATGCAATCATTTCTGTTAATGTAGCATCTTTGCAGAGCTGAACTAGCATCCCAGGGGGGTTGCACTGAGCTGTTCTTGAAGGCTGTGGTGACCTGAAGAGGAGGAGGCCAACAGTAATTTCCCTTTATCGATGCCTCTGAGATAAGCATGTAAATTTAGTGGTGGGAGCAAATAGATTGAACAACTAAGTGGTGATACGTGCAGTCTACACTAACTATGGAAGGAGCCCATGAAATACTCCCAGTTTTGGACTCATCTCCATCTCATGGAGCACCTGGAGCTGAGTCTGTTGGGGATGCAAGACGGTGCAGGTTGCTCCTGTGCTCTGAGAACTGCCACCACCAGCACAAGGGTGGCAGGGAGGAGGTGTGGGGCACCTGCCGCTCGCTTGCTCACTCACTTGCATCCTCTGTTTGGCAAGGAGGTGAGCAAAAGCTTTATGAAAGGGAGAGTGAGGAAACTAATTCCACCCTCCCCACCCTAAATAACATTACACAGAGCATTTGACTGGCTTTAGATAAAGTGCAAACGTGGCTTGCTTTGTACGTGTTGCGCAACTTGGAACTTAAAAATACATATTTTTTTTTTTTAATATAAAATTGTTCTGCTTTGCCAGTCTGCGGTGTTCTGCTCCAAACTATTCTGAGATTATAGAGTGGTTAAAAACATTATGGTTGTGGTTTTGTGATGTTTGTGATGTACTACAGCAATTCACATGCAGTCTTGTCAGGCTTTTCAGCTTTCTTTGAAATGCAGCCTTTTTGTAAAACTGTAGGGTATAGCAAGTGAAGCACGTAGGGGAAAAAAAAAAGGCAAAGGAGGGAAAAACGCTGCAGAGGTTATTCTGAAAGGGTTATAGCCACAACTAACATGAAATTGCAGCAAGAGCAATGGCCTAATGGTGACATCTCTGATTCTTTAGATTAATCTCAAAAGATAAGCAGTGAAAATCCTTCTGCTCAGAAAATTTAACAGTATTATGGAATAAACAAAATGTTTCAGTATAACTAACAAGACAAATCAGGCACCTGTGCAGCTTAATATCAGTGCTGTGTTCCACAAAGGAATGAGGGCACAGATTTTGCTGTGGCCTCCAGCTTCATACTAGGCATTCAGATAATTTCAGACATTATTAAAAATTAAATGGTTTATTCCCATATAAATATCTAAATATTCTTATGAGTGCAGCAGCTGTGTACTGCATAACTTGTATTTAACATTATAAAATCTCAACCTGAAACTGTGAATAAGTTGTTGTAACTTAAAGCCTTGGAAGCTACATGTTTTATAGGGTTTGGGGGGTTATTTTTTATTCTGGTTTTTGGTGCGTTGTGTTTTCTTTTTGGTGCGTTGTTTTGTTTTGGGGTATTTTTAGTGATGCACGAAGAAATGTAAAAAGGAAACGTAAAATCTGTATTATAATAAAAAGAGAGCCATTGTGGTGATTCTTAACACCAGACACACAAAAAAAAAAGCTGCCTCAAGGCAGATCTTTGAACTATATTGCTTTGGGGTTTTGGCTTCTTTATGCTAGCTTTTGTGTCAGGAAAGCAAAATGAATATTTTTAGCTTTTTGCTGAGTTTCCTGTCCCCCTCTTCCCTTTTAAGTTCACATGTCTGGTCTCAGGGCATTGTTTGAGAAGCTGCCATTTGAATGAGAGGAAAGATTCAGTGATGCGCTTGTTGCAAGCATTGACATTTCAGTGTGAAAACTCACTGTTCAAAGTTTTAGAAAATCCCAAATGCTATCATCGAAGGAAGGCATTAAATAAGACTAAACAAGGCCTTGTGAAATGTATAATGTAATATTTATCTCTTGGAAATTCTCACATTGCAATTAATGTGTTAGACTATCGATTCATTGATGTAAAATTACTAATGTGAATTAAATAGGTATGTACACAGTAGTGCTGTTTCATGGCTACATATGATTGAGTTGGATTATGTGGCTCCTTTCCCCTCGTCAGGTTGGGAGTATCTCTTCAGGCGTGCCTGCTGCAGATTGTAGGGTACAGAAATCTGATTGCAGAGGTTGAAAAGCTGCGCAGAGAGCCGTACGATTCGGAGAATCCGCAACATGAGGAAATGCTTCTGAAGGTAGGTGCTTAAGAGATACTTAGAGGGCATCCTTTATTCATGTGAGCTCCAAGCAGCCTGGTTTATAAACCTGTTTAAAACAGCGAGAGATATTGTTGCCTTCCTCCATTGTGTACCTGCTTTAAGATAAGGCTATATAGCATATTAATTTCGTCTGGATATAACACCTGCCAAGCAAGCAGCTCACTCCCTGTTTGATGAATGTGCTTCCCTTGGCTGGACTATATCCAGGCAGTGAGTGATACTCAGCTTTTACTACAGGTAACAGCTCTGTGCTATGAGCTCTGGAAAAATAACCCTATGTCCTACTTCAGTATACCTTTCTTCAACATGTGAAGGGCATTTTTATCTCTTAACCAGAACAAACTTTTTTTTTTTGTTCAGTTCCTTCTATTTTTGAAGACCTTATCTGTGTATCCCTCTAGCTTTCATTGTATGAGATGTAAGGGTGAGAGAGGATGTCTTAAACATTTATATTTACTAAATACATTTTCACATGAAAACAAAATGAAACCAGTCTTTAGATAATGCATGCAGAGTGTTGAAAACCATACCAAATGGGTTTTACTTACTTCGTGCTTTCAGGAAAGCCTTGCATTGGAACAGGCAATAGAAGTATTTTTTCAGGAAGATGATCTTGAAACCATAACCACAGGGAGAGTTAGAGTATATTAGAGAGTTAGAGTTATATTAGAAAGGAATTGAGGAGAGAATAAAGGGGGTAGAAAATAGTCTAATAGCAAGTCCCAGTATTTCTTCTGATCCTGTGTCTGACTATAGCTAGTGCAAGATGCTTCAGAGAAATGACAATAGAAGAGTGATAATGAGCTTAATCTACAAGCCAAATGCCTTCTTACAGAATTTACAGAGGTCTTATAAACACATACCACCTGTTTAGAGATTTTTTAAAATTTATTTTGAACAAAATTATTGACAACTTAAGTACTACCTGTGCTTCCCCCGTCGACTTTGGCTGGGATTTTTACAGCACATGATGATGAAGCTGTCTTCCACACTCTATCCTGCAGTGTAGTGCTTTCCACAAGTTACAGTGGGAGTTTCTGGAAATTTTACTTTAGTTACTTGGGCTTCCAGGGACTTTCAGAAATCCCAGTAGGCACCTTATATAAGCACTTAGGGATGCAAATAACTATTTCTAAAAAATGTGTCAAAGGCTTCCTGTAGATGTCTGGAAAGCTGTCTTTAAGGTTGGCTCCCTGTTGGGAGGTGGGAGTCTTGCTGAGGAGGAGTCAGAATCTAGAGCTGCCCCTGCAGGAGTGCTTTCGCTCCCAGGTAGGTTGAGGCAGATGGACTCTTTCTGTTCAAGTCCTGCCCCTGTGCAGCCAAAAGTGCAAATATCTGGGAGCAGAATGGGCTTTAACTAAAAGAATGCAGATTTTACCCAGTGAGGAAGCCTGTGTCTTGGAGGTGGGAGGTCCAGCCTACTATGTTGGTCCCTGAAAATACCAGATACCTGGCTGCAGGTTTAACCAAGGGCCTTTAACTACAGGAAAGCATTCCTAAATACATTGGGCATCTACACTACCCGCAGAGCAAGAAGTTGGGTCTGAGGACGGGATCGCAGGCGAGAAGCACCAAAGAGCTGGCTGTGGTCTCCTCCCCAGCCTGTGAGGGCAAGGTCCTAGTTCTTGCATGCTTCTGAGAATCATGTCAGCAATGATGTGTAGTTATGTAAGTGCTTTAAAAACATAACTGTGTGAGAATAAAAGCAGAATGGAAACTGGGTGTTTGTCAGAGGAGGGGATTAAACAGTGCAGCTTACACTGTAAAATTCATAATGTTGACGAGAGTATCAGTTTCACCATCTGCCTCCAGTGTAACCTGCGGGTTAGCACTTGTTTACAGCAGGCATTTTGCTTTTGCATATTCTCATGTCAAACGTAAATATCTCCAAGGGTTTAATTTGGTTTTCAACCCGCGCTAGGGAAGAATAGTCTGATTCGTTTTCATTCCTTCTAGGTATTCTGCTAAGTGATCTCTGCAATGGGTAATGCAAGTTCCTAACGTCTATTATTTATTCATGTTTACCAGGAGGCCACTTTATCAATGAGAGAAAGATTAACTTAATGTGATTGAACTAATGAATAATACTGTATTTACTGTCAATGGATGAACAAGAAAGACAGCAAATATGATTTAAACAATGATGCTTTATGCAGTCATTACAAAGTGAAATCATTAAAGTTTCAACCTTCCTAAGGCACTTAATTTTAAATGCGGATAGAATTGCTAAAATTAATGCAATTTCTGGGTTGTTTATTTGGGAAATGTGCATACAGCTCTTTCCCTTAGGTAGACTTCGTCTAAGTGCATTTCTTGAGTCTCTACTCACCAATTCATGGTTTATGGAGAACACTTGATTTCTTAATACACTTTTGAATGGGTGAGTTTGTGATATGGTGTGTGAGGTGTGCGGAAAGGTATGTATTTTTCAGACATGTCTGTTTAGGCTGCTTTTAGGTGCCTAGCAACATGATATTTAGGCACTAAAGTCGCTGGACCAATGCAACGAAGTGGATTTATTCCAACTGAGGATCTGGCATGTTAAATCACTTATCCTTTTTTTTTTTTTATGTGAGATCAATGAATGATTCACCCCTTAGTTAAATATGAAGGTGGCACACGCTATTCTTATGTGGATTTTTAATTTTTTTTTATGTCCTCCAATTTGCTTTTCAGCACTGTGGTAGCCAACTCAGCACTCCTGATTTATAAGCCTTCCAGAGACTTGCAAAAGATGCCAGAGAAAAGATTGCTGCAGAGCCTCAGGGACCTGCGGGCTGATTGCCTGCTGCTCTGTCAATGATTTACAACCAAATTCCAGCCCATTCCTGTCGCTGTGCTTATGGAGTCAGGCACTAGTTTGATGCACAAAGAGTGAACAAAATGAGTCTCTGTGTGAGACATTATAGCAGCTGCAGATAGGGTCGGAAGGGCCTTGTAGGGCTGAAACATCTACGGTATTTAAGAGTGGTTTGTGGTTTGGGATTTCCCCTTCCTCACCCCTGGGAACTTCGTTTGCTCTTATGTTTGGGTTGCTGGGATAACAATGCTGTGATGCTACACGAGAAATTAACTTGGTTGAAAAAGAAGAAAAAGCCATAGTAATGTGTGGAAGTTTAATTATATTTTACCTGTAATCTTCCTAGTTGTGGAAATGCTTGAAGCCCAATTCACCACTGAAAGCTCGGATTTCGAAGCAGTGGTGTGAAATTGGTTTCCAAGGTGACGATCCTAAAACAGACTTTAGAGGGATGGGTCTCCTGGGCTTATATAACTTGGTGTAAGTATCTTCCTCTGTAGATGGATTTATGTGTGTCTGAAGTCATGAAAAGCAGCATTACTTAAAGATTTTTAGCAAGTCTGTGGGAATAATTTATAAAAGTGTTACAGACTTCATATAAAAAATTGAAAGAATTTATTTTCTAGCCCAATTTTTGGGGGGTTTCCCTTCTGGAAGGGCTCTCCTTTCTTTGAGTATTCCTAATACAATTTGGTAATACTACTTGCTAAGCCCTTTTTTTTTTTTAGTTTGTCTGTGAGACAGTAAACACTCTCTTCCCCTGAGAAAGGGAGGGTTATGTTACTGCTCAGCTTTCTTGCTTGGGAATTTCATGCTGAATTCAAGGCAAAACACTTGAAATGCAGCCACTGATGGTGGATGTCCGTAGTTGTACGACTACTTCAATTTCTGTCAATACCCAAAATTTAGCAGTGAGGTTTACATCGCTATTCCCTTCTGCCTTATGCGGACCAGGTGTTGGTTCCATATCTGTGGCTGGTTATTTGGGAACCGACCAATGCCTGTTATTTCCTCCAGCCCTTGTATCTGCTGCAGGTAGTTACATAACTTAAAAGCATTTGGTAAAATATTCTCTCCCTATGAAGGGAAAAAGAAATATTTTCTGCTTTTACAGATTGAAGGACATAAATCATCCATATGTTGTTCTCTAGCAAAGCTCAGTTGAGGATCTGGACTCTTGACTCTGGCTTTTAACTTCCATTGGAGTTGAATCCCTACCATCCATTTCATTTCTTAATCTCCTGTGATGACTCTTGTCTTGCTTAATGAATCTGCCAAATGAAGAAGCCTGAACTGCTTTGCTTTGAGCTCAGCAGTCAACATGCTCTAGTAATAAACAACTGAGTTTCTGTAGGGTGGGTAGAAAGAGGGTTCTGGTAATGCACATTCTCTAAGTGCTTATAGGGTTGCATTTGTAATTTGAGGCTGCTTTTCTCTTTCATTTTGGGGGTCTGAGTGGTAGCTTAATGAATTTAACACGTTAAATCCTACTTATACTGCTTAACACATGTAGTGACCTTAAAAAGTATGTGTATGGACAGCTTAGAATGATTTAAAATGCTTTTTTTGTGGTGTTTCTTTAACAATTCACCTTAAATACATACATCTGCAGGTATTTTGCTGAATGGGACACTGAGATAGCTCAGCAAGTTCTCTCTGATTCTCTTCACCCTAAGTACAGGTAACGCTTGAGATAAGAAAAAATGACTTGAGAGCACTGTGCTGGCTGGTGTTTTGGGGAGGTGGCTGGTTTTATTTTTCTTTTTGTTGGGCATACACTCGGGTACTGCCATATGCTATATGTTTTCAAGCACTGATCCTGAAAACTGATCGAATACAAGAGACAAACTTGTATACTGAATCTTGGAAATAGTTAAACTTAGTGTTAAATGTTTTCACTTAACTTCTAATTTCAAATTATTTTGTATTTTTATTTACCTTTCTTTTTGTCTTTTCATAATGAAGGGAAGTCACTAAGAAGGAACTAAGGTATTTTTTTTTTCCTTTTTTCTTAGTTTTATGAGACCCTACATGTAAATAAAGATCAAACCATGGTGCAATTTGGCATGTTATAAACTGAAAGTGACACCAAGAGATCTCTATTCCTTTCTCTAAAGTTAACTCAAATGTAGCTGATGATGCAACCCTGGGTGTATCTGTGCATGCTTATATATAAAGAATGAAATCAACCTTGCTTGATGTAGATAAAGCACTATATTTTAGACCTATTTAGTACTATGACTAACCAACAAATTTTGGGTGCCTTCTACCTGTAGGGAAAAAAGGTCTAAGCAGTGCCACTATGGTCATAACAACTGTGACTGAATTGATAATCAAAAATAGCCTAGGCCAAGGGTTTGTTAGCACAGTTGAAGAACCTTTTAGATTTATAGTTGCATACTCTGGCTGCCTTGCCTAATAATGGGGATAATCCAATGTCCTGACTGTTGAGAGATCAGGTACCTTCAAGTAGGAAAGATTCTGTGCTGTGAACTATTTGTGAATAGGAGACTTATTCCATAATTATTGAAGGGGGACAGAAATGCCTCATAGCCAGTTACATAGTGATCAGTGGCCCCGAAAAACATTTTACTTTTGCCAGTAGTGTTAGATATCCATATAGCAGCTCCACATATGAATCCTGTGAAGTTTTTGATCTCCTCAGTATTTTGTGGCTGAGTTACCAATGATAATTCTATGACAAATAGCACTTAGAGGGTTGGGTGGGGGTGTAAACCAGCAGAATTTGAGCATGAGAGTCAGCCCTCAAATTTAATTGATTTGGGGTTTATTTTACATATTGGCATTTACTCTCTTCCTACAAGCACCCCCCTCAATTCCAGTCTTGCCTTTGTGTATTGTGTTGCCTGTGGATAATTTTTATTATGTGTACTAATGAACTGGGATTGTCATGATGCTTAAGCAGCATTATGGAAAATAGCCAAGACTTTTGTTTAACTGAACTCTTACATGGGAAACTGAACTATACTACCCAGATGCTGAGCATTCTCTGCTGGGGCTGTGAAGCAGGAAATCCCATCAGTGTTCTTCATTTACATGTTTAATTACCAAGGACCATCTTGGAGTGCTATGTGAGCACGTGCAATTTGTATCCCTTGAAAGAGCGTTTGGTAGAAGATAGATGCTGCTGGTGGTGCCCATGGTGTTCTTCCTGGTGTGGTTGCTTAGCAGCCATGCTGATTTCTGATGTGATCATGATCAATGTAGTTTCTATTTCTGTTGAACTGTATTCCTTGTCCGCATCCTACATGTGCCACCTCTATTATTCAGTTTTTGCTTGGATTTTTTTAACTGATGTTATGCCACAACCTACAAAGATGGCTAAGATTTTAGGGAATGAGTATATTCACCAGGCCATTTAAGAGAAGTTTTGTCCTCATGCATGCCACCTGGTAACACTCAGATCAGGATGAGTATGAACCTATTAGCATCTTTAACATTAACGGCAACAATTTCTAAATACCATATTTATGTGAAGTTCAGGGGATTGTCTATCGTGTAATATATACTTATTCAAGTATGTCCAAGACAGACACTTTCACACATAGCTGTCTATAACTTGGTATCTAAACCCTGCAAGCTCTGATTTGGATTACTAAGGCAAAACTCCCACAGGCATGCCTAAATTCTAGCCCACTGGTTAGGGTTGTTTCCCTGCCTACTTTTAGCTGATGATAAATGCTTGCAGTGATTTCTGCTAAACTTTCTCCCTACAAGTAGGTACAGTTACAGCCTGGTTAGTGGGATGTTGGCTGACTGGTTTCATCAGGCAGCTCTTTTAAATTAAAATATTGAACAGGGATTTAATCTAAAAGTAAATAGTTCCCTAAGTAACTCTGTTTCAAGGGAGGGACCTTCTGTGTCCTTGAAAACCTCTACATTATTGTGCCAAATAATAGGAAATGCTGTGCAGAGTGTTTTTGGCTGTTGTGTTGTTTCCAGTTTGGCTGGACATAAAACCTTTCTAGCAGAGGAGTATTTTTCATATTTGCCTCTTCGGGTGAACCATGCCTCCAGTGATGAGCCTCACGTATATCTTCAAGAACGCAGAAGGCTAAAATTGTCTTTGATTAGTTAAAAGAAATGTAATATTTTCAACTTTTTGTGTAGCTCAGACTTAATTGAGGTGGATCATCTTTGGGGCCAGTATAGAAAATAACTGGCTTTTACTGAGAGCATTGATGTAGGTGCATACTTTGTAATGATGAGAGAAGTTTATCAGCAATTCTATAAAGCCAGTTACTCATTTCAAATCCTTTTATACCAATCCTTTCAGTCAGAAGCAGAGTTAAATGTGATTAGCCATCACAACAGAGGTAATATTCCTTTTTTAGTCAATGTTATAACGTCAAAGAAACTGAAAGAAAATATTTGTCAATTAGCAGTGCACGGCAATATGTGGATTTTCTCTTTTTCCCTCCCCAGCCAATTCAGCAAAGCCGAATGGGAGAAGAAAAAGTTTGATAAGGCAATCGGGTAAGTTAAAAATCTTTTTAAAGCTGCCACAAACACAACAGTTAACAATGATGCTGTATATTTAAGGGGAAAAAGGTGTTTCCTGGTCACTTTTTAAAGGAAACTAAAGGAAACAGTGTATACACTAAGGCGTATTGTCTTAACTACACCTTGATTTTGATCAAAGATTATGGGAAAAACAGTTTGAAGAATTAGGAAAAATAACCCCAAAACGCTGTAGCAAGGAGAAGCTTTCTCTCTGTGCTATGAATAGTGCCATGATGAATATCTGTTTAATTCTTCTTAACATATAACCTGATCAAGTTTCACTTCTTATTGCCAGAAGCAGGTTCTGATCTGCTTTCAGGAAAGTATAATAGGAAAGAAATAGTAGTGAGGGTTTTTTTTTCTTCTTAAGCAATGGGTTTGGTATAGCTGCCTTATTCATGAGTATGGAACTGGATGTTCCTTATGAGTGTATCTGAAAACCTGTAATACAACACTTCAAAGTCTACGTTTCATTTTTCTGTGGAATTTACCACTAGACCTCATGTTGCAGTTAACTTCTGAATTATTAGGTTTTTTCCTTCCTGAAATATGTCAAAGGTTAAAATAAAAAAAAGTATTTTGATTTGCTTCACAGAGATAATTAAAAAAATACCTACGATAATCTACAGAAGACAGCTGTGTTTAGGGAGGAAAAAAAAAAGTCACTGTATAACTAATCAAGTTTACTTTTATCACTAAATGTCAGTGTGGGACATCATATGTTTTCTTGGGAAACAGTCACTGCCAGAAATGTCAAGTTCTTTATGCAACAGGCTCACAAATTAGGAAATAACTTCCAATTTTGGACTTCTGTTGTGCCTAAATATACTTTCCTTGTTGATATCCCTTATGAGGACAGGGTTTGCTTCATGAGTCTGATTTTCTTGTTTCTCTTTCCATCGTGCTTGGATTTAGGTTTTTGCCTCTCTTCTGGACTCTGTAGCTGGCTCTCTGTTAGGAAGAAATTGGATTTGTTTTTTAGCCATATGAATGTCTTTATAGGATTTTATGGGACTGATTGTTGAAACCTGATGTTCCTAACTGTGGGTAATGAATTCTGGTTGGGCAGATGGGTTAAAATACCAGACGATGGGTCACCCTGCAGACACAGCCACAATGTGGAGTGCTTGCCCCGTGTCAGAGGCGAGTGCAGGAGCACAGGGATGCCTGAGCTTGTTCTTATTCTGTAGGAATGAATCAGTGCTGCTCCACTGAAATGCTGGCACAGTGATGAAACTCCTGTTTTCACTGTGACCGTATGTTTCACAAGGGAAACACTGCCATTAGAATGTACAAAGCAGGCAGGAGATAAATGTTTTTCTTGTTTTCCACCCACACACACCTTGGAAGCACATGAGGGAGAAAATTAACACACCTCAGTAGCGCACAATCTGCAGTGTTGGTGTCATCAGTGTTTCATATAGTGTGCTGAGAGAAAAAAAACTCTCCACAAATGTTGCTGCTTCTTTTTCTTACAGCTATTCTTTTGCTATCGTGGGCATTAACATAACAGACCTCGCATACAACTTGCTTGTGAGCGGAGCTCTGAAGACCCATTTCTACAATGTTGCTCCAGAAGCACCAACACTAACTCACTTTCAGCAGACGTTCTGTAAGTACGGGGGGAGGGGAAGGAATACATAATTTGTACTCATGCTGTCACTTTTGTACTACCTATACTTTAAAAAAAAAAAACAACTCCCGCTGACACAGCACAGAGACTATCATGCTGGTCTTGCCCTCCCGTCTTTAGGATAGTTAGATTTAGTGCTTAGTTGTGATTGATGCCACTACCAAACCAAGGGGTTAAAAAAAAAAAAATAAAATAAAATAAACAAAACAAACCCAAACAAAAAAACTCCAAGGGCCTGAACAAACCTTCCTATCTTCTTAGACTGGTCTTAAATAATAATAAGAAACTAGAGGTATTTTAAAGAGCCACTAGATATTTCTTCCATGTAAATCCAACTGTCTTAAGCTGCCTGAATATATGTTCAACCTTCACTCACCATTCTTCAGCAGAGTTGTCCCCCCCTGCCCCCCTCCAAAACAAAAATGCTTTCCCAGACCTTTCTCCTGTGTTCGAGCATCCCTTCTATAGCACAGACCTGCAGTGCATCCTTGCACAGTGAGAGCAACACTTCTAATATTTTTCAACATATAAGCAAGAAACTGCTAACAAGGAGTCAGGATGCACTGTTTTCCCCATTTATGACAATTGCAAAGGTTTTGTTTGGTTGGATTTTTGTTTGTGAGTGTTTGGGATTTTTTCTTTTTTTTAATTTGGCTATTTAGGCAACAGAAATTTGGTTTGCACCTATAATATTTTCTTATTGCTTAACTGGATAAATGGCCAGTATTAGTGTCCTGTGCATCTCTTTCATTAAATAGTATAGGTTTTCAGAACAAGAATGTTATTTAATAAGACTCATTCACCTAAAATCCTATGTGGGCAGAAATCATACTGTAGCAGGGCTCTCCCTGTTGTGATGGTTTCTGGGCTGCTGCCCTGGATAGACTGGCTGGTAGGAACTCCAGGCAGTTTAGCTGCTAGGCGTTTGTCTTTGGTGGTAGTCAGCTTGATAAATAAAACAGACAGATAAGTATTTATCTAAATATCCACTTGTGCATCTTCAGGTCATCTTTTCATTGGAAGAGTTACTCTGCCTTTTTGCCAAATTCCTGATGTGCCTGTGGCCTTGTGAAAAGATGTGTCTAGTATGATTGGTTTGGCTCCCATATCTTCATATCCTATTCTTGGTTCTGGTTTCTTGCCATATCTAAAATCCCCTACTGCTGAATTTTAGGGGGAGGGAAGACATGTTTTAGTACCTCTACGGTGTCTTCTTGCTACTGACAAAGTCTTGGCGGCAGCAGGGACTGTTCTGCTAGCTAAGCCTGGGACTGTGCCCCAGGACCAGTGTGCGTGCTGACCAGCGTGGCCAGTCTGTCATGACAACGCTAGACGGAGAGCCCATTTTGACAGCTTTTCCCTCTGCAGCCCATGCATGTATGAGTTGTGGAGCGGGATAAAACCTGCACAAGCCTCTGGTGTAGTAATGGTCCAGTACAGGTGGTGAATGTTCCTACAACACTCTGCCTGCCATCCTAGGAAAAACTTGAGGTTATCAAATAGACTTTACTGTAGAGAAAGCATCAACAGACAAACTTTCCTGGAGCAAGGACAATTAATCCAGAGATTATTTGTTTAGGTCTGACAAATCCCTGCTTTTATGCTCTTGCAGTTTCTCTCCCCTCCTCTCCTTACAACAGTCATCCTAGTTTTCCTTCAAATTTCCTTCAAACCCAGACACCGTTAGGCTGCACTAAATGCCTACAGGCTGCCTGACTGAACTGGAAAGTCAAAATGATGTTGCCCAGCCAGCAGCCTTGACGGTAGAGGAACACAGTGGTTGTACATGCAGTACATGTCCAGGCAGGACCTCCTAAATGATAATCTACCATGTCACCTCATCTGCACCCTCCTGCTCCCTCAAGCCATGGGGACACACACAAAGCTGTGAATTGCCTTTCGCCCACTGCTCCTGGGCTCCGTTGCCTTCTCTGACTGTACACGCAATGCACTAAACTGCATTGCTCAATGTCTTGCTCAGCTCAGCCTCTGCTGGAGTACAGAACGTACCTCTTGGAAATCTCTTGGATTTTGAAGGGTGAAGATCTAACAATGTTTTACATTTTATGCAGTGATTATTTTTTTTAAAGGGGTTTTACTGAGCTTTTCTTTGAAAGTAACATCTCTTAGAATGAAACAGCCTGCGGCTGTTGGAATATATGGAAGAGATTTGAAGATGTACCTAAAGTACCTTTTGAATGAAGTTTCTCAAGCTGATGATGAGGGGAAAATATGACTATGCAAATATACCTTGAAGTTTCAAGTTTAGAAGTATGTGTGTTGCAATTGTCATACAACAGAATCATAGAATACTTCGGGTTGGAAGGGACCTTTTAAAGGTCATCTAGTCCAAATCCCCTGCAACGAGACATCTTCAACTAGATCAGGTTGCTCAGAGCCCCTTCCAACCTGCCTTTCAATGTTTTCAGGAATGGGGCATCTACCACCTCTCTGGGCACTCTGTGCCAGTGTCTTACCACACTCATTGTAAAAAATTTCTTCCTTATACCTAGTCTAAATCCTACCCTTTTCATTTACAACTATTACCCCTTGTTCTATCACAACAGGCCCTAATAAAACTAGTAGAAATAAATGGATAAAGGCAATGAAGTCTTTTTTAAAAAAAAAAATGCCCTCACTTTCTGGAATACAGAAAACTTACTTGCATGTTTTGCTGTGCTGAAATGAAAGATTATACTTCCTTCATGATTTATCTGCTGTGGAAGTTGGGATCAAGAGGTTGGGTCCGGTTTATTGAGGTTCTAGTGCTGGATGTAACACTTCTTCCTGTCAGTGGTTCCTCTTCGAGTCCAAGGATGGCACAGAACTGAGATGGTAAAGGCCTTAGACCCTGTATTATTAAAGCCACTTTGGAATCAAGTTTATTCCTAAAACAGGGATATCTTACCAAAGCAAGTGGTTCTGTGTATCACCTTATCAGTCATCTTTTTGGGATTGTAGGCATAACATTTCCAGCAAGGTCATGCACACACGAGGTAAAACTGTGCATGAGGAGGAAGTGATGATAACTGTTAGATACGCTCTTTTTTTTTTTTTAGTGGAGAGTAAGCCATGTCCCCATGAGGAAATACCTGTGAGGCAGAACTTGAATATAGACAAAAGGCTGGTGGAGCAGCATTAGCAGCATCTTCCCCTGCTTTTATGCTCGTTAGTTTAATGTTTTGGTATGTCAAGACAGTGATTTCTTGTATTTATTGGGAGAAGTTCTGCCAATGGATAATATTCATCAAACTTTGTGTTTGCCTAAAATGGGTTTAGTCTTATCCCTGCATGGTGTTGTGAGGTGTCAGACATCGGGGACCAGGATTCTCTGCATGCATCATGATTGTTAATTTCTTTCTAATTTTATATGTGACCCTTACATACCTTATTTATCTTTTTTACTTTTCCTTATTTTCGTAATCTTATAGGCTACTTAATGCATGAATTCCACAAATTCTGGATTGAAGAGGACCCGCTGGACATAATGGAGTTCAACCGTGTCAGAGAGAAATTTCACAAGCGAATCTTGAAACAGCTGCAGAACCCAGAGATGGCTCTGTGCCCTCACTTTGCTGCATCAGAAAGTTTAATCAATATGTAGTTACTCACTCAGTTTTATTTGGAAACACTGTCTCACTCTTGTGTTGGATCACTGTTTAGACCATCACTAGCATACTGAATGACCATGGCGATTGTATGCATGTTTTTGATACAATATTCATCTATTTATTACTACTTTTTTTTGGTCACATGTACTAGATCCCCTTATACTTCTCTTGTTGGGGATTTCTCATTTTAAATGGGTGCTCATATTGCGGCATTATGCAGTGTTACATTCTGAATTGATGTCTGAGTATCAGAGTTTTTCTATTTTTTTAGACTTTCTTCATAAATTCAGCATTGACAATTGAATTGTATTTCTCTAGCTGTGTTTTTGTATATGTGGAATAAATAGCTGGATCTTGTATTGTGAAAGCTTTTTAACTTCCTGGTATGTTTTAAGATAACTACTGGCATTTCAAGCAAAATATGTGTTTGGACCTTGTCTACAAGATAATGCGTGTAATTTAATCTGATGCAGGCAAACACATTAAAGTCCAATTTTTTCCATGCAGCCATATATGCTTAATGCAGAATTAATGAGGCTTATGAGATACAAGTTTCAGTGAGAAGAGTTTATGCAGAATTACAGTCAGACTCCACAGCTGCATGAATACCAAATGGTCTTGGGTGATGCTAGTGCAAACACGCTCACAACCACTGGATGCTGGCAGGGGCCAAAAATTGTATCAGCAGGCTCTTGCCACCAACACTGTCATGCTGAAGCATGGTGTAAATTCCTGAACATTCCTTCGAATATACAGGGGTTAGTATTTTGTGTCGCATGTTGGAAGGCAGCATCATTTGGTCACATTGTACTTGGTGAATTCAGGGAGTAAAAATCTTTTGGGTTTTTTTTGTTTTTTTTTTTTTTTTTTTTTTTTTGAACTACTAAAAATTGCTTTGGTTGTTGGTTTGTTGGTTCAGTTCCTAAGAACTGGGAGAAATAATTGATTAGAAGGTTTAGAGCAAAACCACTTGAGTTTCCCAGACTACTTATACAAAAAAATTAAAAATGGCAAACTGCCTTTTTTCTAAAAACATAAGTGAGCAAAAGTGTCTGACACGAAGATTGTGTAGTATATTGAACAGCATCTACCATGGCATTTCATACCCATGGTATTTTTTACCTTCTAAGCAATCAATTTTAGTATTATATGTTTGTGTAAATCACTTGCATATGGAGATTAAATTGAGTAGTGTCCAACTACTTGTGAATTATATGAATAAATTATATGTCATTCTAAACTGAAGCACTGTGGGTTTTATTTTTGAGATGTGCAGTAGCACAGATGAAAGCTACTTTTCTTTAATGGGTCAGGTAAAAGGGGACGTGACAGCTTTGCGGTGTTTCCCTAGTCTGAAGTGTGATCTGCACTTCCTCAGATCAGGCTCTTTACACCATTTCTGGTTACAGCTTGGGCCATCACTCAATAAATAAAAAAAAATAAAGTGATGGGAGTGGTTGCATTTCTTGGGAAACTTTTTGTTTGGATTTAAGCCCTCTCATTTCTTTGATCAAATGGTCATGGGCATTGTCATGATTAGTCTTCCCTAATGAATTTGGAAATATATATATAAATATAGAACTGTAAATATTAACTACTACATATTTTGCATGAAAATACAAGGAATAAAAGCTGCATGATTAACTTGCTGTAATTGATTTTTGGAAAGCGGTTATTTATAATCATTAGATATCAAGGACTTCTTGGTGTCACTCTTGAAGATTCTAAAATAAGTTTCTAGCGATAGATTTAATTGTTTCAAATTTTAGACTCTTGCTGTCTTTCCCTGCCCCACTCTGACTTAAATACCTTCTGCATTTTCTTCGGATACGCTGGTTTATTTTTAATACTCTGCACTGGATTTCATGGAGGGGAGGGGAAGGGGGACACAAAGGTCCCTGCTACCTTCTTACTGGTGTCATCTCCTCAGTTGTTATGCCTTGTCTCAAGGTGTCAACTTCAAATAAAATCAGAAAATGTCATCTGGCTCCATGTCAGATTGTGTCGCTATGATATAGCTGCTTTGGGTGATTGTTTTCCTGTCTTGCAGGGAGATGGATTTATTGAAGCTAAGTGTGAAATTCTTTCTCCCATGGAGCCGCTGCATCCTGATGCCTAGAGATTGTATTGTACTGCCCAGCCACGCTTCAGCTTTGGCCTGGGACAACTTTGCTCTCAAAATCCTTGTTGAACCCAGGGCAGAGAATGTCCCTGGTGACTGCCAAGCTGTCTGGATGCTGCTGCCTGCCTTCTTCCCCGGGAATGGCCTCTTACCATGACGCAAATCTAAACTTTTATTTAAAAAACTAAATGTCTGCTATCACTGATACATCTCCAAACTTACCTGTGAGGAACTGGATACTGCTTTTTCTAGGGAGGGAGAAATGAAAGCAGCAACCAAAAATAAGAGTGTGAAAAATAAAAAAAAAGTTGTTTTGAGAAAGAAGAATCGATATTTATAGTCACTGCAGGGTGCAGGTTTTGGTTTAATTAAGAGTAGAGAAGATTTAGGTTGGATCTTTCGCAGAACTTCGCACGGCCTCCTGGTTGCTGCACTTCGCCTGACATCTCTTCTCCCGGAGGCTGCCGTGAAGCTGGCTGGATTCCTGCTGCTGGGAAAACATCATCCCTGGCCCTGTGTGGCACAGACGGCAAGTGCAGCCTGCTCAGCCTGTCAAGCTCTTTGGCACCTTTCTATTTTAACAGGTATTTCTCTCAGGCAAATAATTTGCATTGCCAGTGCCATGTAAACCAGGTGTTTTAAACAGGCACAGCTGCTACTTCACTTTATAAAATACAAGATAGTGTCCTGACGCTATACAGAATATGCCTCGCTTTGGGCAGGCAGATGAAAATATAATAATTGATGAAAATGTGGTATTGGCAGCTTGTGTGTGATTTAAAATGCAGAAATGTTTATCTTGATCTGCTTAAAGCCAGAAAAAGGGGACACTTGGTGTTGCAGTTCTTTAATTCTGTATGTGAAATTATACAGGGGTGGCCTGGGTTTTTGTATGTTACAGATTCGGTCACTGCCCATTCCACAGTGCATCCTTATCCCGGCCTGTGTGAATTTAAGTTGTTGCCAGGGCTCCTTCAACAGTGTAGGTGAGCACTGATTTGTCTTCAGTAAACTCGCTGCTCCGGCAGCACCTCTGGAGCTGGGGCTGTGGGCGCCAGCAGGATCTGCCCCAGGGTTTGGATTCCAGCCAGGATCTGCCCCGGGGTTTGGATTCCAGCTGCTCTGGTTTCCCATCACTTCTTAGCTTGTAGCTTTTTTTCTTCCTTTGGGGAAGGGAGAATTGTTTTTGCTGTGGTTCTTACTGGTTCTTTTGGAAAGTACTTGTTCAAAAGCTGGTGCTGGTGCTATTTTTATGTACTATTTTCAGAGGCAAAGAAAGCCCATCTTGTCTATGCAGTTTGTCTTGGAGAATTGTATCTCCTGGGTGTTTCCTGGAGCAGCACTGAAACTGGACTGGAAAATTTCCTGTCGTGTAGAGGGTAAAAGGGATTAATCCATAGTCCTCATTAGTGGAAGAGCACTCAATAAAAGCACTTGTGCCCGCTGTGGGGTCTGTGCTGTGTGCCCTGCGGGGCACGGCTGGGGAGTGATGGCTTAGCGGTGCTGGCTGGAGCACCTCGCTGCAAGGGGAGGATTTTCAGCACGTTCACAGTTGAAATAAGTGGAGCAGGAGACATGTGAACAGGTCTGAGGCTCAGGTTAATGGACAGAGATCTGCTGCTACTGACCCAAAGAATCAGTGGTAGCGCAATGCACACCTTGGTTTCCTTTTTGCAGTTGGTGTCATCATTTTCTTCCCAATCCTGCCCTTAAGGGGCTATAGTCAGCTTTGAATATGTCAATTGCTGACCTGTCCATTTTTGTCATAATGTGACCTGAGGTTTTTGACCCTTCCACAGGGGCGACCAGCATTGCAGGGCTGTCCACTGGTGGGGCTTGCAGATTGGAGTCATTCCTGCATGAGCTCTGGAGGAAACCTCAGTCAGCAGCTCTGCCGCTTGGAGGGATCTGACTGAGGTAGGAATCAGTTACAACCTGGAACAGTAACCGTGTGCAGTTCTATAAATGCCAAGTTTATGTGTTTGGCAAGTGCTGTTGGGAAATAGAGGATCTCTGTATGTAGTGTTGGAAAACATGGGAACTCTGTATATACGTCCCTCTGTCCCCCAGTTGGCTCTTGACAAGCTTGACATGGTCAACATATGGCCATTTTGACATCGTAGGAAGATGCTTCTGTGAATGACTCTCATAATCTCTGATTTTCATAGGACTGTTGTATTTTGAATCTTGCTAAGCACCCTGGTTTCACCTCTCACTCCTCACTTGGAATTTGGTCCACTTTGAGCTGGGATTTTTCACTAATGAACCCTCCAGGCTACACTGAGAAAAACAGTATGGCTCTCCTCTGTGCACTTGCATCTGCAGCATGGCGCAGCTAAAAATCACATGAATTATTAAAATAGATGTTTTGCAGAAAACAATCCTGAAACAGATAAGAAAATGAATTATTCATTGCTTTCCTTAGTTTGCGGCAGTGCAGGTTTTCTATAAGACTTGCCAAAGATTAGACAGCAGCCTTCCTACAAGATCATGTAGGAATAAAGCAGGACTGGCTTTGTGCTTTCCCCTCTGAGCAGCACACGTAGAAATCAGGTCGCTACTTATTCTAGTAAAGGAAACTATTCTTCTCTATACAGAACTATAATTAGAAAAAGAGATTTAGCTCTCAAACCTCCAAGCAAGAACTGGGTACAGCAGCTTAGATCAAAATGAACCAGGGGGAAGGGCAGAGGGTTTTGTTACTTGTGTTGCTGTGTTCGTAGACCTGGGCTCCACTGCACTGAAGAACTGTGAAAATGCATGACTGAAGGTGGTCTGTCCCCCAAAGAGGTGACAGCCTCCAACGAGGGAGGGGAGCAGGAGAGGGGAGCATGGGCTCAACACCTACCACCGCAGCTGGCAGCGTGGAAAAGCAGAGCAGCACAAGAGGAGATGGAGAAAGGGACACAAGGAAGCTTCTTGTATTTTTCAGAGCAGTTTTTCCCAATTACAAGGAAGGCACATGGAGATGACGGTGAAAAACCTAACTAATGGACGACAGAACATGGCACTGTGATGAGAAATGAGAAAGGAGGACAAACATATCCCTCGTGGATACAACACGGCTGGGAATGTCCCTGAAAGGAAAACATGGTCCGAAGTGAGAGTTGTGCGTTGAAAGGGGGATTCATAGAGGTGCTGGTGTGATAAACATGGAGCTGTTGCAGTTGGCACAGAGACCTCGGCACGGGCTGTGTGCCAGGGTCCTGGATGGATCTGAGCATGACAACACTGCATGGTCCAGGGCCTAAGAAGACAAGAACGACTTTGGGGGAAATTTTTCCTTCTAGGGATGTATAAGAAAGGCTGTGCTTCTCAAAAGAGGCCAGTCAGGAAATATCAAGATGTAGACATAGCCTAGATGTAAAACCCTAAAGAGGACTTAGGGACAAAAGTGGAGACCTTGGTCATGGTCTAGAGACAAGATGAGAACGTTCTCCACATTTGGAAAGAGCTTTGTAGCCACATCAGGCTTAAGCCAGGCAGAAGTGTTAGGAAATGGTAAACAACTTGGGACTGTAATATGGACATCAGGATAAAAGTCTGGAGCAGAGAGAGCTCTGTGACTCATCAGTGGGGCAAGAACTGCCAAGGTTGTGCTTGCAAACAAGATTAGCCAAGGAGAAAATGTTGAAACAGGGATAAAAGATAGACCAATGGGAGAACCCTGTGGAGAGCCCCATGGATAGAAAGAATCCTCCACAGGACTTGTGTCAGTAACAATCAGAAAGGTAGGGAGCAGGACAGTGCAGTCTCAGAAACTAAGGGAAGACCAAATTTGAGAAAACAGCCTGTGTCAAAGGCATCTGACAGCTGACTGCTCTCTCTTTTCCCTGGTGATGTGCTCTATTCTGAGCAGATTCCTTTTGATCCATCCAGCAAAGCACTCATGCAGTGCCCGTCTCACCGCAGCAGTGCATACCCAGAAAAAAACAGTACCAAAATCCTCAAAAGCGGTAAATCATCTCAGCCCCTCAGCTGTTGTCACCTGCCCTTTACAAACCAAGACATCCTTCTGGCCAGACTCATTAAATAAGCAAGCACTACCTGAGCACATGAGCCCTCCTTGCCTGCTCAAAGGCAGGTGTGAGCTTTGCTGAGTTGCAGACCGATTCTTGGGAACAACTCGATCTTTTTCAGTCGACTCAGTCCTAGCTGATGGGAACAGCACGTGTTCTGCACCTCTGAGGCTGATCCAGCCTACGGAACCTGCCCGCTCAGCCCGGTGAAGCTGCCGCTGTTTGATGTCCGGCTGGGGGAATGCCAAGGGGCAGGATGCAGAAGGTGTGAAGATACACTTTGCTGCCTCTCTCTGCCAGGGATATTTGTGATGCTGATTTGGCTCTGGATGGTCTCGCTCCTTTAAGCTGTTGTGACTAAGCCATCATCTGCCTCTTCTCTTTCTCCCCGCTTTCTATTCATGTGGGTTTGTTGGAATTTAAGGCAACTGACACACACTTTGCCCTGAGTTTCCATGCCTCTGCCCCCACTGCCCCTTCATCTTCTCTCCCTTTCACCCTTTGTCATGCCCATTTGGCAAAGAACCATTTGGCAGGGGATGTGGGTGTCACCTCTCCTATAGCTCTGTGGCCAAGAAAGAGCAGAAAAAGACTGGTGGGAGCAGAGGTCTGAGCAGGTGCCAGCTGACCTGGTGAGCCCCCTCCTCCCATTCTGCGCTGACCCAGGTTGCAGGGGACCACGTTGACACCAGGGGTAGGAGGGTTTCTCTAAGCTTGGCCATCTCAAGGCTACTGCCTCCAACTGCTTTGCCCTTTCATGAGGCCTGTGGGAAAGAGGCGTGAGCATGTGGCTGCATGGGGAATATAGACCTTGTCCAGCTCAGCTGCTAATTTAGTGCATGGGGTTTTTCCACCCCTAAAGCACCCTCAGACTCCCACCAGGTGCTCTGCAGGGAGAATCAGCTGCTTCTGTCTCACAGAAGAGAATTTACTTTATTTTTTGTCCATGTCTGAGACAGGCCTCAGTTAGTGCAAGTCATGCCTGTCTGCTGTGAAGCTGTGCAAATTTACACCAGTTCCAAATCTGTCCAGAAGACAGGAATCCAACAACAGCAAAGAATAGGGGACCCTGAGCCCCAGCAAGGACTTACAATCCCAGCATGGTTCGCTCCTTTATTTGCTGGATAAAAAGGCAAGTCTGAGGGAGATGTGAACATCAGCTACCTACCGAGTGGGTCAGAAAATTTTCCTTGATTGGTGGTATGAGTGCCCTTGTATTAAAAGCCAGAATAAGCATTCATATCCTGGGGGACTATTTGAAAAGCCATCAGTGACTTTCTTATCATGTAGAAATACTGATGCTTTTGGAGCACTAAACTAATTTCTGGTTCCGATAGAGATCCAAAGGCTACAGAGAGGTTGTGCACTGCAGCAGCTCAAGTCATTTTGGAACTGTCTGAACTGCAAGTCATAGAGAGAGAAGCTGGCACTCTAATGTTTTGTTTTATATTCTTAATTTGCACCTATAAATGCAAGTTAAACATCGCTGTCTAGCAAGAGTATCTTTTGTGATCCTCTTAAATTTTTTATGAATGTCTGTAATCACTGTCTATGAGTCTCGTACATAATGGTAATTAACTTCTATGCCGCAGTTCGATTCCATTATTTTTCAGGCACAACAATGACAGCTCCCTGACATGTGAATGATGGGAGTTAGAGACTCCCTTCCTCCCAGGGAGAGAATTGCCTCTGGGGTAGAGCATCATGGGAGACAGTGCAGCCTATGCCATTTGTGTTAGGTCATCTGTGATGCTACTGAAAATGTAATTAATAATAAAACCCTAATATCAAATGCCTAACCTTCGAAGAGATTCCCAATAGCCATGTTCCAGCCAGGACAAGTAATGCTTTGCACATCAGAAGGACTGTGGTTTCACAAAATCCCAATAGATGGACAAATGTCACCTACTTATCACATTTGGGGAAAATAAGGTGCAATGAAAAATAATCTAGGTTTTAATTATGCTAGTACATGGGATAGGCCTGAATTCCCAAGCTCTCCTTCCTTGCTTGAGCCATGAGAAAGCCTTCTCCACAGAACAAGTAGGATTTCATTTCAGAATGAAATGCATTGTTTTATACTTGGCAAGTAAAACTTTTGGGTAGGATCTCACTATCTTGACTTGGCTACCGTAACAGCCACTCTCCTGACATGGCTGAAGTTTGTGTGAAGCATGGAATACATTGCCTTGTCTTGTTTAAAGCTATTACATCATTATTCTGACACACTTGAAATCTGACCAGTAAGTGACATATAAATACGGAAAGTCAGATCCCTCAGGAGGAGGGGGCAGATTCCTCTATTTAATGCCTGGTGCATTTTTCAGTTTCTAACAATAATAAGCTAACCTTCGTGCCAATGCCTTCTTTGGATTTTGTCTTCTAACCTGTTTCTTTCACCTACATTCTTACCTGCTGAAACCAAAGTCTCATTCCCCCTTCAAAACTCTTCTTCTTGAGAGGCCCCCATAACCTAGTCTTCACTATTGTCTGACTGTACAATGAATGTGAGGCGATAAGGGGGAAAAAAGAGTTTTCCAGTTGATCTCGCGGAGTTATAATCAAGGAACCTTCTGGCGGAAAAGCAAGAGCTTTCTCATCTTGTGCAAAATAACCCCTCCGAGGGTTCGGACCCGCCGCGCTCCGCCCCCGCGCCGCGGCTGCAGCACCCTGGACAGCGCCGGGTCGGGCCGGGCCGACGGGGCTCTACGGCCAAAGCCAGCGCTGGGTCCCGGCGTGGGCGGGAGCGGAACCTCTTTTCTTTTCAGGAAGCTTACTTTTCAGTCAAGCCGCTTCTAACTCGCTGAAATTAACGGCGTGTTTTTCAGGCAGTGTCTGCTTCTAGCAGACGAGGTTTGATGTTTATAGCGAATACCAAGGAATAGTCTGCAGAGAGCCTCCTGCTTATACTTAATGCTATAACAGCCCAGGCCACGTAACTTCATTATGTATCAAGTTGGAGGGTCAGAAGTGGAAGACCATAGAGGGGTCACAGTTGCGGGGAGAAGCAGACAGGACAGNCCAGTCTTTCTCTCTTATTCTCTCACCCTTCTTTTTGTGAGAGAAGTTAAAAGAGAGCATTTGCCATTCATTTGGTGGCCAGCCCAGCCTCCACAACACACCACCTGCAAGCTCCCTGATATTTGTTCTTCTACCCCCGGGTCTCAGCCCCTTGCTGCTAGTTGGCTTCTGGAACAATAGTAGTAGGGATGCTTCTTAACTGTCTCCAAGAAAACTCTGTTAATCAAATTAGGTTAATTNATCATCCTGTGAACTCGATACTGGTTTTGTATCTATTACATATATTTCATTATTATTAATATAATCTTTTTTTATTATTATTAATATNCATTAAAGTAGTTTAGTTTCTTTTCAACCCACCAGTCTTTCTCTCTTATTCTCTCACCCTTCTTTTTGTGAGAGAAGTTAAAAGAGAGCATTTGCCATTCATTTGGTGGCCAGCCCAGCCTCCACAACACACCACCTGCAAGCTCCCTGATATTTGTTCTTCTACCCCCGGGTCTCAGCCCCTTGCTGCTAGTTGGCTTCTGGAACAATAGTAGTAGGGATGCTTCTTAACTGTCTCCAAGAAAACTCTGTTAATCAAATTAGGTTAATTATTGAGTTTCTGGTGGCAATCAGAGTTTGGCAATCTGTTGAAGCTATGCCCCTTCAGGGGTTTAGAACTGTATTGGGACATTTTCACTCAGTCTGCCTGTCAAGTTCAAGGAACACCTGGATGATGCTCTTAGTCATATGGTTAGTTCTAGGTAGTCCTATGAAGAGCAGAGAGTTGCTCCTGCTCCCATGAGGAGCAGGAGCTTATGCATCCCTTCCAACTTGAGATATTCTGTGGTTCCATTCTATGAATCTGTGTCACGTTGCCTGGAGAGGAGTCAGCTGTTGTGAATGCCCTCACCTTGGAGAAAGGCTGCCACGGATCCTGCACCCCAAGGCCTGAGAGAGCCCAAACAGGCTGCGTCAGCCTGGAGAGAATAATACTTCTGTAGGACTTCTCTTCCCTGAGGCAAGCACATTCCATGCTGGGTAATGATGGCTCTAAGTCACCTAGACACTTTTTAAATTCCATCAAGAAAAGCGCAGATATTTACATACTCGGTTTTAGTTCCCATAAGCAAATGCAGCAACTTTCTATTAGCATTCATCTCCAGTGTAAAATCGCCTCTCTGTTGACCTGCACTGAGGAGGCTGTGACCTCTCAAGCACTGAAAGAAAGGTAACCTTTGTTATTTGCTTCCATGGCAGCTCCCCAAGAGACAGTATCTTTCCAAGCTAGGACAGTTCTGTTATACGCTATTTCTAATGGATATTTGAACCCATTCTTAATAACCACTGAGAGCATCTCTTGGTATTGGTAGCCCCACATCCCTCAACAGTGTAGCATAGTACTCAACTATACCCTCTATTAGACTAAGAAGACTGCTCTGAAATCTCCTTTGCTAACATTCAAGCCCAATACTTTGTGTGCAAGGAAAATAGTTTATTACTTTCTTCTTTGCTCCTATGTTGTATATCTTTGAAGGTTGGTAACAATCTTTTCGCTTGCTTGGCCCATCCCCACTCACAAGTGAGGTGCTTGATGTCTGCTGCTGGGGCTGACACTGTTTGCCCTGACCTGCCCTGCTCCATGGCTGGGGTGGTGGGACAGGCCCTGGTTGCCAATCCCTGATCTGCTGCCCCCGGGGAGCCCGTGGCCCCCACAGGACCCTGATGACAGGTAAAATAAGGAGCAATACCTCTTCAGAATGCCTTCTCAGTTTTAGCAATCTGTGGGTTAAGCTTCCTATGGAGCCAGCAAGTCTATCCTCATATTTAGCAGGTCTTGATGGGTTATTTTCCTTCCACAGATTTGTCTAAACATTTTTAAACATATCTGTCCTGTTTTCTTTCAGAACATCTTGTACTTCTGAGTTTTATAGTTCAATTTTGCTTTGTGAAATGCCTTTCTTTGTTTTATATGTCCCCATTATGTTTGCTGTTTATTTGATGGACTGAGAAAGCGTAAATGGCTGGTCCATGTGCCCTTATTTGTTACTACTCATATCCTTTCTTCAGTCATCTTTTTCTTTCAAGTTAAAGAGATCTAATCTGTTTAATTTCGTCTCAAGCCAAAGTTGTCATAATGTTTTTTATCATTTTAGTGCCCCTCTGCAATTTTTACAACACTGACCACAGAGCTGACGTGTTCAGGGAACTCTCTGCAGTGATTCCTAGATCTTTGCTGTGTGCCAGTGTCTGCTGTGCTCGTTATTTTGTGTGTTGAAGTGATTTTTCTCCCCGTGTGTCCTACTTCACATTTGTCACCCTTTAATGTTACCTACCATTTTATCATTTGTCATTTGGCATTGAGATGACACTCTACAACTCTTCATCTATGACATTTGTACCACTAGAAAATTTTGCAATCCTTCTGTTTTTCCTGTAAGTATGTTAACCAATGCAGCCTCTTATGGACCTCCTTTTATTACACAATTTCACTGTTCACTGCCACCCTCTTTCTGTCTTTCAACGAGTTAAAGGAATAACTTCCCTTTCTATCCCATGACAGCTTAGGGCTTTTCTCACTTTTACTGACATGTTCACTGACTCTTTCAGAGTTGTAATAGATACCAAAACCAGGATTTCCCTTTGCAGAAGCCTTGCTGATTTTTTCCACTTATATACCTATCCATTTGCTTTTCTGTGGTTTGGGGTTGGTTTTTTTTTTCAATATGGAAATGAAACACCCTGGTCTGTAATTCCCCAGTCGTCCTCTGCAGCCCTCTTAAAAACTGATATTGCATCTGCCACCTTCTGTTGCTCTGGTACCAGTCTGACATGAGCAAGAAGTTACACTCCACAGTAACCGGTCATGCAATTTAATATCTGAGCTCTTTTAAAATCACTGGGTGAACACCGTCTCATCCTGCTGATATATCGCTGTTCATTCTATTGACTTCTGGCCCTTCAGCAGAGACCATTTCTCCAACTCATCACCTCCAGATAAAAGCTCTAGTGTGGAAACCCTCCTAAGCCCTTCCACAGTGAGCACTGCCACAGGTAATATAGCTTTCCAGTACCAAACTTATATTCTCTGAGCACTTCTGTTCTGTATCTATCATCTGCAGACCCGGCAGTCTCCACGGCAGGTTTTCTGTTTCTGATGTCTTTTATTATTAGTTTTTAATGCATCTGGCCTAGTATTACTCATCTTTCTTCTTTTCTTGCCCTCCGTATAATTTTTCAAATATTTTTTCTGAGTTCTTTTCAATGTTTCCAATTTGGATGTATTTTCTGTGTTTTAAACAGTAGTATTTTATTTATAATTACTTCTTGTGCTTTGCTGATTCTTCTTCTGGCCTTTCGATTCCCAAAAAGATGTTCCACTCATACACATTGTGGTCGGTATCACACCATTATTTTTCAAAGGTAACATTTTGATCCTGGTCCTGTGTGCAGTTCATGGTTGCATGGCTTCTCCTACTGTGATGTCTGACTGCCCAAGAAACAAAAATTTACGTTGTTAAAAATGAAGCACAAATTAGAGCACAGCATGACATTTCCCCACTTTGTGGAAGCAGCCAGTAACTGGAGTTTTCCATCACTACTGTGCTTTCTGCATTACAGCCTCACTGGTGTCTTGTAGCATGTCATATGTCATTCTGGCTTCATGGCTGGTGCCGTCGTGAGGGTTTTGGCTTCTGTGACAATAGTCTTTGATGACTCTAGCTTGCTAGGGAGGGGTGGGAGCCACCTGTCCAGAAGAGGCAAGGGAATCTTTGGCAGCAGGCTGGCCAACTTGGTGAGGTGGGTTTTAAACTGAAGGACATAAACTGAAGGACTGAAGGACAAGTGACAACACTTACGTCACTGCAACCAACTGGGGAATAAGCCTGGCCAGCCAGAACAGTGACAAATGTTCCTCAGCTGCCTCTCGAGATGAGAATCAGAAGACCAACCACCTCAAGTGTATGTATGCCAATGCACACAGCCTGGGGAAAAAAACAGGAGGAACTGGAGCTCCACGCCAAGTCATAAAGTTGTGATGTAGGAATGACTGAAACATGGTGGGACAACTTACATGACTGGAGGATTGCGATGGGTGGCTATAGGCTGTTTTCTAAACACAGGTGATGAAGAAGAGGAAGAGCAGTCATGCTCTGTGTAAAGGAGAACCTCGAATGCACAGAAGTCAACTACAACAATTGTGGAAGCTCTATCGAATGCTTCTGAGTCAAGATCAGCGGGGTCATCTCCCAGGGGGATCTTAAATTAGGCATCTGCTACCAACCTCCAAACTAAGATTGTATGCCAATGAAGCAATACTTGGGTCACTTAAGCAACCTTTGAGTCAAAAGAACCTGGTTCTTATGGGTGACTTCAACTACCCAGACATTTGTTGGAACAACAATACAGCAGCTCACATGTCATCCATCAAGTTCCTGGAATGCGTAGAGGACTGCTTCCTCATACAAATGTTAGATGTGCCAACCAGGAGCAAGGCACTACTGGACTTGACACTCATAAACCAAGAAAACCTGCTTTGTAATACCTCAGATAGTGAAAGCCTTGGCTGAAATGATCACAATGTTGTGGAGCTCAGAATCCTGCTGAGCATTCTGAAGGTTAGTACTAACACAAAGGTTTTAGATTTTAGAAGAGCAAACTTCAGCTCGTTCAGAGCTCAGTTGGGAGGGATTCCATGGGAAGCTTCTGTGGAGGAAGAAGGAGCTAATGAGTGCTGGGAGTTTTTCAAGAATGCTCTCCTGGAAGCACAAAAACAGTTCATCCCCTTTAAAGGTAAAGGAAGGAGGTGGAGCAAGATTAACTGTGAGCTACTGAGTCTGCTCAAAACCAAAAGAGAAGTGTACCAGAGTTGGAAAAGCAGATGAATACCTGTTGAGAATTACAAGGGCATTGCCTGGGCATGCAAAGATGCAGTTAGAAAAGCAAAAGCTCAGCTCGAATTGAAATTGGCCAGAGCAGCAAAAACTACAAGATAGGGTTCTTCAGGTACATAATCAACAAGCAGAAAGAGAAGGAAAATATTGTCTCCATGTTAAACAGGAGAGGTGAATTAGTCAACAACAAAACTGAAAAGGCAGAGATTCTCAGC
>VXBH01005425.1:0-10548 GCA_013400035.1 Rynchops niger
CCTATGATTCTATGATTCTTCTTAGTCCCTTACAGCATCAGCATCAAGTGGCCGGATACAAAAGGTGTATTGACCTGACTAACATACGTAGTGAGATACTTCCAAGAAAGTCCTGTTTTCATGTCCAACCAGTGAAAATTTCCTGAGGTTTTATATCCAAGCACCAACAATCTTTCTACTACTATCAAAAGACAGACTTTCCAAGAGCAGTGGACCAGGTTTGATAGGCACCTGACACCGGCAGAGACATCAATATCTATTTTTGGACAAGTCACTCCCAAGACAGACATCTTTGCTCACTATTTAATTGAATTTCCTTTAAATCTTTATTGGCAGTTTAATGGGAGAAAACAAGGTCAAAACGAGAAAAGGTCTAAGTGTAAGATGATCCTCTGTTCCAACTCTGCAAAAGACTTAAGAACATTTATGTCTTCAGAATACAATTATATTTCAACAGTGTGTAACAGCAAGAAGTTTCATCAAAATACTGTATGATTAGAATTAGCTTAGATGGATTTTAAATTGACCAGACACTAAAACTTGTTGAGACGCACCTGATCAGACATGAATTCTGAGAGGTTAAGTGTGACAGTTTGTCAGAACTTAATATTGGGACTCAAATTAATGCACAGCTGAATATGAAGGGCAGAGTTATAAACACCAATATAATTTGCCGATGCAACCATACATAGTGGTCCATTTCTTTAGTCTTCAGACTTTTATAAAGTTGGTCAAGACTTGGTCTCGCCTCGCCGAGTAGCCGATTCCAGTCCACAAAGTACAAGGGAGAAAAGTTCCTGTGGTTTGATCCATTAATCCTGTTTGAAGGGGTGAGCTTTGACCTTGATGATTTTACTGGCCTGTTCAAATTCCTCTCAGGATGAACAGCTGACTTTAAGGTCCTTGGCCCAAGCTGGGGGGCGCAGGGAGTAACCTGCTTTCTCTGCAGCCTGCTGTCTCTGGAAGGGATGCTGTAAAATCTGCTGTAGAAGACGAACCTGGAAGCAATTAAAATGGGTAAATTTTTATACAAAATGTCTTCCTGCAAACAAGAAAAGTTTCTGACGCTCCATATTATGCACCCTTCTGTCTCCAGAAACTAATAGCTGAGTTGCTTACTATTCTTAGTACTACTATTAATATAGTCACTACTATTTATGTTATAATTAATACCATTAATAATTTTGTTACCGTAATTGGTATTAGATAGTACAATATTGGTCAAAGTGTAGTGTAGATTCAAAGTGTGAATGCAACTTTTTCATTAACAATTATGACAATTATTAATAAATATGTCAAGAAGAAAGAAACAATTTTACCTCTGAGAAATCATTCAAATTCGCTTTTTGCACTGCTGATTCTGCCATCCAATTCCTCAGAATGTATCTAGGATTAACAGCTGAAATCAAAAGTAAATCATGCTAAATTTAGTTAGACATATTCAACAAAAGGAAAACACAGTCATTGGAACCTTCAAGAAGGTTTAATGTGCAGATGAAGAAAAAAATGCATAAAAGGAAAAAGAATGAATCAATGTATTTATTTTTATGAGCTGCTAAAAAGGATTTTTTAAACTTGCACCATCAGCAATGCCAAAGTGCCAAACAAAAACTAGAGTAGTACAAAACATCACATCGATGCACAAAGGATCTCCTGTTACCAACACCAGCAGACTGTTCTAATGTGATGAGTTTACCCCGGCTTAGGTTCCTGCTGCATTGTTGGAAAGCGTATTTCAGTGTTGTTATGAACAATACCGGAGATCATAAAAATGGATATTATATTACTTAACTTAAAAAGGAATTATTTATTCATTAAAGTATATGTACTTAAATATTCCTTGTTCTATGTCATACATCAAAAGTTTAGCCATAAAAGCCTTTGATGTTGCATTTCAGATGTATTTTTTTAGAAACTACTTTTTCAACTTTCCTTTTAATTTCCTGGTGCGGCTGGGGGGAGCTTCCCCAGTTTTTTCCTTAACTGTCTGCTCTATCTTTTTGGAAACACCCACGACAGCTGCACTGCTTCTCTGGCACGTTCCAGGCTGACTGTGTCTAATTAGTGGTCCAGAGATTGTAGGGACATTGAAAATGAAACTGCTGAATGAGTGAATCAGGTTATATCTTACAGGACAGCAACTAAAAACTCATAAAAGGAGTTCTGTCAAACTGTAAGCCAAGGGCAATTCTCTTAAGCACACGTGGCTTTTATTACCCATTTTTTATCAGATAATGTCAACACAACTCTTATTTTTGCTCTGCAGTTAAAGCCTAAGATTCTACTTCAGAAAGTTTTCCCTTTAATTAACGATCAGAAGAATGTTACAGATTAATTGTAACAAACATTTCAAGCTTGCATCGTAAATCTTAATTTGACCTTCGTCTCCATATTTTCCCAAATTCAGTAGGTGATTACATGAAGGGATTAATTAGTGATACCAGAGGCATTTCACCCATGGACTTGAAACCAAAAGCCTGTGATTTATGGACATACACAAACTTCATCTGTTCCTTCCCTTTCCATTGATGTCCCTGTAGGTTTTATATGAATAAATGTTAGCTTTATATATTATTTCTTTCAAAAAATCCAGGTAGCTTTGTAGAATATTCTTATAAATACCCTTACAGCATATTTGAAAGAAGGTATTAGAGAAAGCAGAGTATTCATCAGAATCACCAGCCCAAATTTCCCTCTACTCAGTTCCTCTAATCAATTAGTTATGATGTTATTTTATTTATGAACAATACATTATATATGGAGGGGGATGATCAGAAACCATATTTTGGATGAAAGGACCAAACTTAATCTATTTCCATTTCCCAATTCACTAACACCTTGTACTGCTGCTTCAGCTTGCAAACACAACTGGTTTATCCTAGCTGACTACCAAGACAATTGATGTCTTCGAGAAAAGCTATGACAGGCTCCTGCTAAGGTTCTGTGGTTGGACAATCACAGGACTTTATTTGTATTTAATAGCTCCCCATACAGAATTAGTGCCTAGCGCACTGAACAGACTTCTCTGGAATATCCACTCCTTCTAAAAAGCACCATTTAAGCAGCTAACAAACTAGAATTTACTGAAGCTATGTAATCAGTGGAACAACACTTGCACGATTATTTTATGTATTGCATACAATTAAATTATTTATCTTTACAACTGAATGATAGCCATTTTAAGCCACAAGATTTGCCATACAACAGCATTACACAAAGGGTCTTCATGTTATTTAGAAAAGTAAAGGACAAAAAAAAAAAAAAAAAAAAAAAAAATCACTCTACGCTCTAAGTGCTCTAACTCTGACCACTCCTGCTCCTGCCAGAAGAGAGGTGGTGAAGCTCTTTTACAAAATCAGAATATGGGCTGAAATCAGAAGCATCTCAGGTGGCACTACCACTCCCTCCCTTATGAAAGCTGCCCAGGTAACAGAACATCATTCCGGCACAACATGAACACATGAGAATGAAGACTGAGATGCGATCCATCCAGATACAGGCATTCATGTTTTTCACATTACCGCTGTTCTGTATGTACTTGCATGTATTAAACAAAAGCCAATGGCTTTTGTATATATTAAACAAAAGCCAATAGCCAAAGGCTGGCTATTCGGAACCCTGATAACCTTTACAAAGTCATAACAACACTCTGCCCTAATTGCTAAAAAAAAAGTGTCTTCCCACTTGGCAAAGGAATTTGCTCTGTCCAAGTACTTGATTTAGTCCAGTAAATGGGTTAGCAATAGTAAAGTGTGAAAACAATATAAAAAGAATATTTAAAAGGTGGAGAAGTTAACATATGACTCATACAAAAAATGCTAATTCACATTAAAACCATGACTCATAGTAGCAGGAGAATATTTGTCCCAGAAATATATTCTTAACAATTGCAAATTGACAAGTTTCACAGTGGCATTAAAAATATCTGTAATTAACACAAGAGACAAGATAATTATGAGAGAATAAGAGAAGCCAGATAAGAAAGGGACAAAGCAGAAGAAATTTTAAATGCCCTTATAAGCATTTTATGATCTGACCTACAGGTTTTTTTACATGTTTCTTTTATAAAGAAACAGAATGATAGACTTGTATGGAGATTTGGATTGTCAAAACTTTTTGATTGACTCCTAAGGACCTATGTTTAGGTAGTACAAGATAAAGTGCTCCTAGGGACTAAAAACTAAACGAAGAGAGAAAGAATGAAGATAACGAATAAGTGATCAACTTGAAATGCTTCAACATAATGTACTTTGGGACATGAGATATTTCACTAGACTTACTAATGATGAGGGAAAGGTGATGAATAACGAGGTGGTAATGGCAATATATTCAAGGTCAGTCAATTCTAAAGACAGCAACAAGAAATTCAGTGGGACTTACCAACCCATATAAAAATCTCTACGAGCCCTGACAGTTTTGCCTTTAACATGAAACGCTGGGTAAAAATGTGCAGTTGACTGAGTTGAGCCAGATTTGTGCTGCAAGTTGTACTGGCGAGGGACAGCTGTTACAAGCAAATATTTAAAAAAAAAAATATTAAGAGATCACAGGGGGTGTGTCTAAGAGAGCTATTTAAATGTAAAAGAGAACAACAACAACAGCAACAAAACTCTATAAGAAACCTCAGTCACACTGTAATATGGAGAAGCTAGCAAAAATGTAACGAAGTTTTTTTTATTTTCAGAGAAAAATAAGATTTTAAATAAAACAATAACAAATTAAGGTTAGTAGCCTGTTAGGAATATCTGGTAGCTCTGCTGTATGAATATATTGTGATGATATGGAAGAAAACCAACTTAACTAGGAGTCTTTGCACATCAAGTTTTGGACCGCTACCAAAGCTGAGACCACTAGCACAAGCCTAGTCCTGGAGGCGAAACCTTTTCCCTGTTTGTTCTGTCTCCTGTACTGTATGATCCTCTGAGATACGCGTAGAAAACCACAATGCTGTTTTGCAGAAGATCATCCCCAAAGTGAGATCTTTTTTTCTTGGTAACTGTTTTCATATTAACTTTCTAAAAATGCATGTAAAATTGTAAGAGGCATTCTTAAAAATGGATGGAGCCTTGGTCAGAAAATGTGGATGCAAATGTGAAGGTCCATGTGATGATAATTTGTGTCCTACGTAGTTTTTACTGTCTTATTACTGAAAGTCGGCGCTATCTGCTGCCATTTTCCTACTAAATCAATTAGAACTTTTTAAGAAAGTGGCCAATCAATACCTAACGAAAGAGTGCAGCCATTTCTGTTAAAAATGAGAATAAAACACCCTGAAAAGCAGAGTGACAGTGAAGTGTACAATACCTCGTGCAGAATTTGATCAGCTCTTCCATTTTCTTTACTCCCTTTTGTCCAGAGATTTTCAGTTGCTCATTGTCTTTTACAGGCAAGTTTCACCAATTTACCACAGCTCACTCCAGATCCAAAAAAAAATCTCTCCCAGAATAATTATTATAATTTCATATCTGCTGTTTCTGCTGTGATAGACAGCTAAATGCAGTAACTCTTCCATTTTGTATTTAGAATAACTTGGAGAATTAAAGTACCTTCTGTTCATGACTAGAAAGTTCTTTCACAAGTAAGAATTTTTTTCTCCGGGTGCAGAAAAAAAAAAGTGGGTGCCTTTCAAAAACCTTAATAACCTTTTATAACATGTAGAAAGGATTTGGAAATATTTGAACACTTAGACAAATCTTAGTCCATTGAGCCAGTACAGGATGCCTGCCAGAATCTTTCCTGATGTTATCGAGGGCTCATCACCAGAGAAGAACAATGTTCTGAGCAGTGCGGACCAACACATTCACAGACTGCTAAAGGAAGGAAGTACGGATCAAGGAAAAGGTGTTGCTTGCACTCAGGAAAAGCAGACATAGCAGAAGAGGAAGGGCATCTCTCACAAGAAACTCAAATCCTAGGGGCCCTTCCTGGGAGCAGCCTACTTTGCAATGAAGAGATACAACTTGGGGAGCCGCCAGAGCACGTCCACCATTTCAAGACACTAAGGTGAAGCCCCACTCGAGACATGACAACATACAGATAATCATATTCCCATGGGCCAGCAATTCTTAACTTTTTAAAGGAAATCAAAAGAGAAAAAAAAAAAAAATTAATCAAGTCTACAAGCACCAAAGCATAGAACAAGCTGGAGGGTCTGGTATCTCCTGATCACCCAAATGGAAATGGTAAAAAAGGGGATTAAAAAAAAGTAAGAGAAAAAAGAAATACAAAAAGGTAAACAACAAATAAAGGAAAGAGAAATAAGTAGGTAAATGAAGATGGACATGGAGTAGACCATAGCTGGACAGCTGAGTTGGACTGCTTCAGTGTCTGTGTTCACATGTGGTCTGACACAGGACAGAGCAGCCTTTGTGAATACTGGTGGAAAAGCCTTCTTCGTGACCTCTTCATCATTTGTGATTTCAGTCACCCGAAATATGAACTGACATGTGCTCTGTCCTTCAAAAACAGCAGAATCTAGAGAAGGGCAACTTGGACTAGTAGTTGTGGTGCATTTCCATGATCTCACACTCAGCTTCAGTCAACTGATATGATTACGACTATTCACAACAAGAAGGCGTTTGGGCCAGACCAATTTCTTCATAAATGCAGACTTAAATTAAGGATTTTTTTTTTTTTAAGGAGGGAAAAGGGAGAATGCCAGAGGGGGAAGAGGGCCTCACTGCAGCCAAGGAACATCATGATCATTTAGCTTATATAAAAAGTACATGTATATTCACAAGTCTAGCCATATACACATCGCTGGATTCTAATCACACGATTGGGTGAAACCAGAGCTAGCCACAGTGAACGTATAGTGTTACAAGATCTGCAGCAGTGTAACGAGAGTTTCTCGTCTTCAGAAAAACAGTACATTTTAGTTGTCCTCAAAAGGAAAAATAACTAACACTGAAAAAACCTATGTAAACAGATAGCTGCCACCTCCAAGCCTATGAATTCCTTTGGATCATTTTACTCACTTGTCATTCGAGTTCTTCTCTTGGTGTCTGAATCATCCTTGTTACTATACATGAAAAACAAACCAAAAGAAGAAAAAATAAAGTGCTTTAGCTAATGAGGGTTACACTTATTTATTTTTAGAAATACTTTATTTGACTTTCATTAGAATCATTAAGTGTTCTGCCTTTGTGTTCAGTGGAAGCAGGTGTGAACCTCTAGGAATGATTAGACTTGGAAAAATATGCACACTTTCTTGTAGGTGTTGTATCTTGTATTGATTTTTTTCCCTAAGAAATATGTTTACTGACTAAAATTTCCAGCTACCTGATATATACTTCTCTTTGACTACTATCAGCCATGCATACCGTATGTGACTACAAAAACCAGATTACATTCTTTATTGATTTAAGAGAAAAGAATTGGCAGGGAGTTCTAACATGCATGTCGCTGTCTATGCAACACCAGCGGTTTCCAAACACAGTCTGTGTATTCACAACTGTTCAACTTCCACCCTCTGTCACCCTAAAGCCATGTTATTACACAGTAAAAAATATATGTATTACCAGTAATGAAACACCATTCATTCTTATGTATTTGCAAAGCCTAACTTTCATATTCTTGGACTAAATCCGTAGGACTGGTATTTGAACAAAAGTTATTAACCAAAGAAATCTAATCAGTTGCTTAATGAAAGAAAGCAAATACAGACCGCTCCTCCCATGTCAGTTTTATGTACCTTTGTATCAAAACAGAACTACACTAGTAATTGTTGTGGAATGTAGCACAATCTAGAACCATAAAGAAAAAAAGGCATATGAAACCATGTTTGGTCCAGTTTACCAGACCTACTAAAGATTGTTGAAAATCATTGCAGATTAAAGTTGCCTGCTCCTGGCAAATATAACACTTGGTGTTATTTTTACACTTGAAACTGCATCAGACTTACCGATTTAATCTCAAGAGGTACATAGTAACCCATTCTGAAAATAACTTGTGTTTACCCAGATCCTGGAGAGCCCAGAACTCCTAAAGAGAAAGAAACAGTTAATGGCGGGTAATCAGAATTTTGTTCCTGTCAAGCAAAACCAAAGTAAGCAAATGAATATTAAAAGGATATAAGAGGGAAACTTATGATGACCCTTCAAGGAATTTTCTCCCCCAAAATTCTACTAATATCTTTTCCTCTGTATTTAAATTATTTTTGCTAGAGTGATATATCCATATTAATCCATCTCTGTTATGGCACATTCTATCTAAACACCTCTAGCATTTCACCCCTATTTTTCCATGGCTTCTTGTTTGGCCTATTTTATTTTTTTAGGCTACATAACTGCAGATTTCACTGTCTTCTGAGTTTTGTAGGTGGACCAGATCTATTTGTAGAGAAGCAGGGTATTTTTTCCAAAATTGTAGAATAAGGAAAATATATTGATAAAGAAAGGTAAGGTGCGGAGAAAAAGAGAAACTTAAGGCTACAGGGATGGGAGAAGACTGAGGAGAAGAATAGAGACAGCAGGAGAGGAAGAAGGGAGAGGAGACAGAACTTGGAAAAGGCAAACAGAGAGAAACCAGAGCTTGGGGTTACTGCCTCCAGTGTTGGACGATCACCACAAACTCGGCTTCCCGGGCTGAGTACACTGAGCCAACAGCTGCTTCATATCGCTCGGTCAAGAGAAAGTAGCCAAAGCTCACAGACAGAAAATGGACTTCAGAGAAAGAACAGATTAGAAAGAAATGGACATAGATAAAAGGGGGTGAACAACAGATACACAAGAAAAAATGGGCAGAAGTTAAGTAAGGGAAATTAAAAACAAGAACAAAACAAAAGTTTTGGTCACATCTGTGTTTTTTTTAAAGGAATGGGAGTCAAAAACATAATGAAAACCACATTTGAGGATAACAATGAGTTAAAATTACAGAAGTGGCTAAGAGCTAGGGGGCAGGCAGGTGGTAACAGGGGAGTGCAGGAGTCAAGCATTTGTTCAAAGATTTGCAGGGTTAGGCTGCTTTAGGAGGAATTTCACAATGTTTCCAGTTAATACTAAATGCAGTGTTCCCAAAGGATTCTGGCATTTTTTTAGGTCAGTTTTGGTGTGCAGCTGAAAAAAAAGAAGTGATCTACAAACCAATATAAGAACTTACTTTGCTACTGACAAAGTATTAGTGTGTGAATAAACAGCAGGCAAAATTACTTTAATATTCTTTAAAATTCTTTAAAAAAATAAAACTTTTCAACAGCATAAAATTGTACCTGCTTTAGCACATCAGTTTTGGGACTCAGAACTTGCAGGCTAAATAATTTCATTGTGTGAAAAAAAAAAAGGTCAGCTGCTACCAAGTGAAGGCTGCAAATGACCCTTGGTGTAGTAGCAGGGCCACAACTACACCATGATTGTCAGTTCCTCAGCCTCCACCTTCAGAGAAGGGGAGATGGAGTTGTCACAAATGCAACTACTGCAGCGGTCTGGGAATGGCTCCATGCTGCATGAGGGTGGCTTCCATTCTTCCTATCGCACGCAGGCCACTAAGGAATGGAAAAATCCCTTGCATTCTATGACAAAAATACCTTCTCTTACAAACACACCCATCCTCTTATCACCCGCTCTGTACAAATGATTAATCCCACAGCTACAGCTCTTTGTATTTTTGTTGCTTACCACTATAAAATCTCAACTATTAATGGTTTCAAGCTCATAGAAAAGGTCAGGTTAGACCTCTTACTTAACAGAAAAAAACAAGGAAAAACAGAGAATTTGGTCAAAATCACTTAATTATCTAGGACACGACCAGAAAAGAAACAGTAACTCCTCATTTTCATTCTGTGCTTTACACACAGTCATTCTGCTCCCTAAAACAACCTCGTAAACCCACCTAATCTCATTTTACATTAGATTCAAAGACAAATAGAAATAAGTCAGAAGTTACAGAAAGGCAATGGATTCCCAGGCAAAGTGAAGAATATTCCTCACATGGAAAAGGCACTGTACTAAAAAAAAATGAAATCCTTTTGTCTCTTGCAAAAAGGCTTCCTTTTTTCCTTTCCAGATCAGGTACTCACAAACTTTCCTTTCAGAATTTCCCCTCTACATTTTTTTCCAATTATTATTTACTTGCTTCATCTTACTTCAGTTCAAACACTTCAGCCATATTTCCACTTCTAAAGATTGCACAATTTTGAGATAAGAAGTTGATCTCTTTTATTTTAAGACTCTCATCTCTTTTATGATTATACTTGGTCCTGAAGAATAAGTTTAGGCTGAGTTAGCAGCAACAGAGGATGGGATAGCAGGCTGAGCAGGACACAATGATAAAATGTGTTCCTATGCTTTAAGCTACATTTAGAACTGATCTTGCCCCCAAGGAAGGGCAGAGACCGCTATGGGCTGAGATTCTAGCAAGAGTTTATGATGAGATGGGATCTCACTTGGCATTAGATACTGAGACAAGCTGATGGGCCTGACAGCAGATGTTTAGGTCACTTGGTAACCCCATGTTAGGAATATACTGAGGAACTGAGGTCAAAATTTTCCTCATGAGCCCTGTCCAACTTCAATTGTGTCTTACGAAATACTATGAGCAGGTATTCTTAAG